>CM056508.1:6838728-7265556 GCA_029783415.1 Anisodus acutangulus
GCTTCTCGATATTAATAATTGGGGTCAAATATACCGCCATCGTTATAGGATTTTTTCAAATATACCCAATTCACTAAAGCTCAATTTTTTTTCAACACATAAGACTTTTTTATAAGGCTGGCCAGTGGGCCGGGTCGGCCCGGTCCCGCCCCGACACCGCCCCGATCCTGCCCCGAACCCGATTTCTTGTTAAAAAAACTGCGATATCGGGACTTGAACCGGGACATGGTCTCGTCCTGACTCGTCCCGCCAGGCCTGACCCGGTCCAGTCCCGATCCCGCCCGAACTCCCCTTTTGCAAAAATAATCATTGCACCAACGACCATTTTACATTTTGGCCGTTGTGCAACGACCATTTTTGGCCTCCCCCTCCCCCAACCCCCACTACCCCTTAATATTTATTTTTAACCCATAAGTTATTGTATTTACACTTTAACCTAATTTTTCAACTATAAATACCTCATTTTCTCTTCATATTTCTCACAAATCTTCCTACAATCTTTCTAATCTCTCAATTTATCTCTCTACAAGTCTACATTGTCTACTAAATATTCAATTGTATTTATTCATTTGGGAGTGAAGTTGGCAACTAGCTTGAGGATCTTCCATCGAGCAAAGTTTCAATTTTCAACCTCTCGATTACACGTCGACGTTACGTCGGCGTTTGGTACATTCGTTCCTTCATTAAATTACTATTGTCTGTTTATTTTATGTAGCGCACTTAATTTCATTTACTTTAATTATTTATTAGTATAAGTATAAATTTATAATTGAATGATTTAAACGTATGCTTACGGGTAGGGGTCATGCTTCTTGTAGTAGGGAAAACAAGGGCAAGGGTCCTATTTCTAGACAGAATCATATTCCTACACAGGATGATTTTGTTGATACTGAACATTTTCCTACAATACCATTAGATTTAGACAATGAGCTATTTTCTGGAACTCAAGAAGACTTTAATTTAGACGATGATACACCCACTAATGTAGATGACAACATACCCACTAGTACACCTTCAACTGAAATGTCTCTTATTCCCCTTAGTATGAGACGAGGTCCAGCAAAACGACCATTAAAATCAGATGCATGTACATTTTTTTATAGGGACGTAGAAAATCAAGTAGTTAGATGTAAAATTTGTAAAGATATAAAATTTAAAACTGGAAAAGGTCACGGTGGAATGGGGGTTTAATGAGACACGTATCAAGGGCTCATCCAGCTAGGTATGCCCAACACGAGGCTTCAAAATCGGGTGCGCAAACATCCGTTCCATCGGGACAAACATTGACTCTACTAATTGCATCATGCTCACTTCAAGTCTAGTCGAGGCCCTTCTCAACATCAAGCCTTTTTGTGTCGAAGTCTTCTATTGATTTATGGCATAGTCGTCTAGGTCATTCTTCAATAAAAGTTGTAAAGCAAGTAGTCCATCGTAATGGTCTAACTGTTTCTCCAACCTCAAGTATTAGTGTTTGCTCTTCTTGCCAGTATGTATGTAAAGAGCCATAAGTTACCTTTTCCTAGGTCTAGTTCAATTTCTGCAAGTCCTCTAGATTTGATTCACTCAGATGTATGGGTCCTGCTCCTAATCTTGCAAGTAATAAATTTCATTTTTATGTTTCATTTGTGGATGATTTTAGCCGATATACTTGACTTTATCCTATCAAATTTAAAGATGAAGTCATTGATGTTTTTCTCACATTCAAAACTGAAGTTGAAACCTTATTTAACAGAAAGATTAAATCTTTTTAATTCGATTGGGGTGATGAATATAGAAATTGCTCTAGATTATTTGCAAAATTGGACATTATTCATCAAGTTTTTTGCACTCACACACGTGAGAAGAAGACACAATTGAACGAAAACATCGTCACATTGTTCAAACTGGCCTAACACTCTTAGCTCACGCATCTCTACCTTTGCATTTCTAGGATCATGCCTTTTCTTTCGGTTGTGTATCTCATAAATTAAATACCTACACCTGTTTTAAATAATATTTCCCCACTTGAGTAGTTATTCAACAAAACACCTGATTATCCATCTCTTAAGATTTTTGGGTGTGCTTGTTGTTGACACCCAATTTTGTCCCATCTTTTATGATTTTATTTGCAATTTTTAATATTTTTGACACTTTAAAACAATTTTAAAATATAGGCATATATATGTATATATATCATTATTATTAGTATTATTTGCATTTTTTATTCGTCATTTGCATTTTTATCTCACAAGCATACTTTTATCCTAATATTATATGTTATTTTTTTATTTTCGCAAAACGGCATTGCATTTTTATTTTTTATTTAAGCATCAAGCATTTCGTAAATATTATATTTTTATCATATTATCATCTTTATAATTTATAAATTTTACAAAGCTTTCTTTATATAATAAAACCCTTTTATATTTTTAAACCCATAACCCATTTCAACCTTTTTATATCTTAACCCAAAACAATTTTACCCAAAACCCAAACCCTCAATTTTCCAAGCCCAACCGAAACCCAATTCGATTCGGCCCAACAGCCCTTTTCCTTTTGTTTTCCAACCCAACACCCTAATTTCTTATTTCCTAATTCCCTAACCAAACCCCCAATTTTCGCCCACACCAAAACAAGCCCAAAACCAAATTCCCTTTTATTCAAACCCATTTCCTTCCCCTTTATTTCCCCAATTCCCACAACCAAAGCCCAACCTTTTAACTCACCCTTCCGACCCAACTCGCCCGACCCAACCCAAAAAAAAACGACCCGGTCGGCCCCCTTTAATTCCACCAAAACGCCCCAACCCAACAAACCCTAAAAACAAAAATCGAAAATTCTCAACCCAACCCCCCTAAGTCGCAGACACCCTACACCCCGCCCTCTACGTCGCGCACCCTACCCCCGCCACTTCGCCATCGCCACCACCCTACCCCGACACCGCCGAACACATGCCCCAAGAAATCGCGCCCAAAATCAGATTTTTGTTCCCCTTTATTTTGAAATTCAATTCGCTTTTAAGGGGGTATGAGGGGGTTTGAACGTTGGGGTGAGTACCTATAAATACCCCCCCCCCTTGTTCTTCATTTTTTGGGTCCGAAAATCTGGTCTTTGGGGTCGATTCTGAGAATTTTCGGGTCATTTTTAGGTCCGAGATTTAAGAAATCCGAAATCTCCTTTAAAGGTTTGGCATTATATTTTGTTGGTGTTGTTCTTCACTAAAAAAAAGGGGAGGCAATCCGAAATCTTTGTTTGTTCTTGCATGTGTTCTTCAACTTAAAGATTCCGAAATATAGGTCGAAATTATTGCTTTTTTTTTGTGTTGAAGAATCTGGATTTTTTAGCTATTTTTCACTGTTTTTTGGTCCGGGTCGGGTCACATTCCGGGTCGGGTCGGGTCATCCCGGGTCGGGTCAAACATCCGAAAATCAGAAAAACAGAGTCCTATTTCCAGAAAAAATCAGAATTCAAAAAAATCTACAACAAATCAGAATTCTAACATTTCTGAGCGGATTCGACGATTCAAAACACGCCTCGGTTCGCTACCCGGAAAAGGTTAGACTCGTTCCAATTCTTCTATATTTATTTAAGCATTTTTTTGATTGTGTGTTTATGTTTGACTTAGTATGTTATTTTGCTAAGTAATGTAGTCTTGATTAATTAATATGATAATGAGACGTTTTACTTACATAATTGTATATATGTCGTTGGGATATTTCTGATTTTGGAGTTGATATGTGATAGATGATATTACCTCGATGTGTTGGTTAACTAATTATTGTCATTAGCCTTAGTAAGGCATCTTGGGTTCATTATTAAGTGCAATATGGATAATGTAAGATTAATGACTTGATTAAATATTCTTAGGACATTTTAGCGATTTGTTGATATTCAAAATTATTGTATGTGGTAGTTTGGTCGCTGCCTATTAAATCAAACAATGAGCATACTTTAATTGATTTAAATGGCGATATTTACATGCTATATTCTAGATTAATATGTGCAATTTTTAAAGGAGTATATTATCCATGTCTAATATAATAGTATGTGCGTTTGGTTTAAGTTTATGAATGTCATGTTTCTTTAAGATTAAGATTAGTCCAACGTAATTTATTATGTATGTATACCTAATTTATACATTAGTCTTCCTTGCCTCTTTTATTCTTGTTTAAATTTAGAACCGGTTGTGTTAGCATATATTCTTTCTTCGGCTACTTTAATATGCCAAAATCTGAATCAAACATATGTCTTTGAAGCTATATTTGTATTTACTACTTTAGTTTACAATCCTGTTTCATGTGAGCATGTATAAGATGAGATTAGGTATAGAAACCGCCTAGGGACACAAAAAAAATAGAAATATTTCCGACTAGGTTCTTGATATAGAAAAAAAAATGCCCATGTTCTTGAATAAGATGCACCTAGACATGTCTAAGCTGCCTATTAAAAGTATATGTAGTTTTCTTTGGTTCGTAAATTGGCCTACATGAATCATGTCTACTTGTAAACATATTGAATGAGTATATGTTAGGGATAGCTTTAATTCTGGGCATGATGCCTTTGTGCAAGTGTGATGTAAAACCATTCTAGACTATTCTTTGTTTTGATTAGCTGTAGGCAAAATATGAGATTTGATTGCCTAAATCATGTTAATCATGCCATGCCTAATTTAAAGTGTCATTATGCCTGGTTGTGTAGAATGAATGTTGTTGCATATTTTTGACTTGATTGACTCCACATTTAAGGAATTGTATAAAAAAAAATGATCATATGTGCATTTCTAGGCTTCCATACTCTTCTTGAATTGACTATATATTTGTCTTTACTTGCCTAAGTGTACAATGCCTTCGTAACAACATATCACTTTTCATGAATCATTTATATATATATTCTCATGTAAAGTCTACTAATCCATTTTTTATATATATGAAATACATTGGGAGCAACGAAGAGTCTCGTTATGAGACTCATCATTGTGATCATCGTCAAATGAAGACCCGCATCCACATTCCTTCCATTCTTCTACTCGGGATTTCCAAACAAATAGGCGAGATGACATCGTCATCCGCTTTAGTTCCCTTTCATTTGTTATTCTTTATTTTCGTTATTTTTATTTGGTCCTGTAATAATTATCTAATGCTTGTGTGATTGTTAGGATATTTAGAATAATTAGGCCGATGAAATTGAATTCGAGGTTGCGCTTTTTTTTTTGGTAGTTTCTCTCGCTTTTATTATTTTACTGCTTTTAAACCAAATACCACACTGGCCGACGAAAATGAATACAAGGCCGCACTTTATTTTCGTTTCTCTGTTTGCACATTACTATTTTAAACATCCGTGCAGCGGATATCTTATCGCTTTTATCGCTTTTCTTGTTTTGAACAAAAACCGCGTCTGTTCGGACACTGTTTTTCTGTTTCAGTTTGCTGCCCGGTTTCAGATTACTGTTTTACTGTTTTTACCATTTTTACTGTTTTAAACTAAACACCGCACCTTTCAGACATTGCTTTCCTGTTTCAGTCCACTGTTTCAGCATTCAAATATTCGTTTTACTATTTTTAAAACTAAGCATCGTTTCTTTTCGGAAATTGCCTCTCTTATTGCTTACCGCCATCAAGCATCGCCATCGCTACCGCCATCGCCATCGCCATCAAGCATCGCTACCGCTATCGCCATCGCCATCACATCGCATCGCTACCGCCATCGCCATCAAGTATCGCTCACTGCATCGTCTGTTTCTGTTCCGATTTAATTTTGCTGATTTGAACACGGTACTACACTGGCCGATGAAAAATATCCGTCGATTTTGAGGCCTCCACAGTCGTAAAGACGGAAAATAAAGCTTCTGGGCAAGGATGAACCTTAAATCTTTTTCACCCGAGAGACCAACATGTTCGATAGGCAAGGCAACTAAAATGACCAACGAGTCATATGTTCGCAACCACGACGTGATTGGAATGATCTTTTCAAAATTTAAGTCTGAGCCCTCCGTAATAAAAACATTTATTATTTTGGATACGGATTCGAAGTTATGTATATTTAATTGTTTCTAACCGTTTATTCTTGACAGCTTGTAAAGATAAAGTCAAAGAAGGCAAATAACCCCTGAGTTTATTTATTTTGTTGTTGTCATTTACTTTCTTAATTCAGCTTTATTTCATTACGTATTGTAATATTATTGTACTCGTGAAATTATTGGAAATGTTTAGAATAGGCAAACATAGAATTAATTAATAGGGTAGTCTAAAACTTGAAACCCATTGCTAGTTCATTTATTTTTAGGCTCGGTTACTTTTAAAATTGTTAATCGCTAGTTTATCTATTTTTAGGCCCGTCGCCATAAGAAATCACATTGCATACATCTTTATCAATTTTCATACGAATGCATATTCATAGTCTTTTTAGCTTTACATGTATATTATTGTCATACAAATGCATGCTTGTACAAATGCATAATTTCATTAAATACTTGCAACATTATTTTTATACTTGTAAAACATGCACTTTTAACATAATAATTAACCTGAGTTTGATCGGATAATCGCAAGTTAGCGGATCTTAAAGGATGCCTAACCCCTTCCCTTTAGGATAATAAAGAACCCTTACCTAGAATCTCATTAGTTTTGCAGATCACAAAATTGGAGTTATTTTACAGCTTTTAGTTAGAATTTAGGTGCCCTAATTCACCTTAGAATAATTAGGTGGCGACTCCTCAAAGCAAGCATTTTTATCCAATCCAGAGGTGATCGACGCCATCACGTCGCGATGCCGAGCGAGGTCAAAATAGGGCGCGACAGCATGGCGACTCCGCTGGGGATTTTTCAGGTTCCTAACCATAGCAAATTCAGGTTAATTATAATTGTGCTTTACTTTCACTATTTGTTTGATGTAATGCTTTGATTTGTTTCCTTTATGAAATTTTTTGCATGCATAACAGCTTTAATTTCTATATTTTTATTGCTTATCATAAATTGGCATTTCGTTCATATTTCTTCCACTCTGGAAAATTGACACTATCACACACTACACGCGAGGTGTGTTTTACGCACCCGCAAATTTCTTTCAATCTACCAAAATTTAGGAGAGTTGGCGTATGCATGAGTGACCGGACCATCTGGTGGCCGCGTAGCCTTCTCACTCGAGTAGTCCGCTCGGGAACCTTGTGTCTAGTCAGCCAAATCTTAGAAAATATAAGATAGGGCTATACCACCCTTTATTTTAAGTCATGCATGCATACACCTTAGGTGGGTCGATCCTTGGTATCGACTCCACAATTAAGAAATCGGCCAAAGATGTCTACGGGTCTCACAACCCAACGACCAATCATCATATTATGTGTAGCGTGATAAGGATAGACTAATCCAAGACTAATCATGACATGCTGAAATTGGAAAATGTACATTCATTTTGTCTCATTTCCAACAAAGCATTGCAGTTTTGCAGCTTGGATCAAATCTGTCGTAATCCCGCATATCTGGCGTTTAGGCCCACCTCCGGCATAAGGGAGGCCCCATGCATATTAGGATGCGCATTTAATTGTCTTACAATCATTTTGTTATTTTCTACTGCTTTCCACTATGTGTATATTATTTGAATCAATAATTACTCACCTTATACTAATTTGGTTTTCTTCGTTTTTCAGGAGATTCATTTTGCCTTATTTATTTCCCCAAAAGTTGATTCGTGTTGACTAAAATCAAGTGAGCACCCCATCTGTTATTTCCCAATCATGTCTATCCAAATTGTATTAGTACTTAATGAAAAAACGCGATTTAAATTGAGGCCTGAATCACATATATGCATTTAATGTGTTTTGCCTCCATCTTTTGAAAGCTTAAATGACAAATCCACATTTCTTTTGCTATTTAAAAAATTTGTTTTGTTTACTAATTTTCTTTTCTCTTTCAGCATGCAAACTAATAAATCTGTCGATAATGTGAATGTGACATGTAATGAAACAAACAAACAAAATCCAAACAATGAACAGGACTTCGAAGAGTATGAGGAAGACTCGCAACCAGAAGAATTGACAGAGGAATTGGAACATTTTGAGAATAAACCAAAGCCAAATTTAGAAGAAACTGAGGCAATAAATTTGGGGGATGCAGAAAATGTGAAAGAAACAAGAATCAGCGTCCATCTGAACGCCCCACAAAGGAAAGAATTGACGGATCTTTTGAGGCAATATATCGACGTATTTGCTTGGTCTTATGACGAGATGCCAGGATTGAGCACGGATATTGTTTCGCATAGATTGCCTATCGATCCATCTTACCCTCCGGTGAAACAAAAACCAAGGAAAATCAAGCTCGATTTGAGTTTAAGGGTCAAGGAAGAGGTGTCCAAGCAATTCGACGCAAAGGTCATTCGGTCACAAGATACCCGACTTGGTTGGCCAACATTGTACTGTGCCAAAGAAAGATGGAAAGATACGAGTGTGCGTGGATTATCGGGATCTCAACAAGGCCACCCAGAAGGATGACTTCCTCTTCCAAATATTCACATACTCATTGACAACCGTGCAAAGCATGAGTTACAATCATTTGTTGATTGCTTTGCTGGTTACCACCAAATCTTGATGGATGAGGAAGATGCAGAGAAGACAAAGATTCACTACACCTTGGGGGTATATCGTTATCGAGTAATGCCGTCGGACTAAGAATGCAGTGCCACCTACATGAGGGCCATGACTACCATTTTTCATGATATGATCCACAAAGAAATAGAGGTCTACGTAGATGACGTTATTATCAAGTCGCGAAGGACTTGAGATCACTTGATGATTTAGAGAAGTTTTTGACCGACCGAGGCGGTATAACCTGGTTAAATCCCGCAAACGCATTTGGTGTCCTATTTGGGAAGGCTGTTGGGTTTCATTGTAAGTAGAAGGGGTATTGAATTGGACCCTCGAAGGTAAAAGCTATTCAAGACTTGCCTCCAAAAAGTCGAAAGGACATAATGAGTTTCCTTGGTCGCCTCAACTACATCAAAGAGTTCATAGCACAATCAGCGGTGATATGTGAGCCAATATTCAAGCCATCAAGAAAGACGGCGCTACCAAGTGGACATCGGATTGCCAGCAAGCTTTCGATAGAATCAAAGAATACTTGTCTAACCCAATTGCTTTGGTGCCTCCCGAACCGGAAGGCCGTTCTTTGTTATATCCGTCTGTGTTAGAAAATGCATTTGGAGTGCGTCTTTGGGACAACATGACGAAACAGAAAGAAGGAGCTTGCCATATACTACTTAAGCAAGAAGTTCACACCGTATGAAGCTCGGTATACTTTCTTTGGAACGCACTTGTTGTGCCTTAACGTGGATTGCACAAAAGTTTAGACATTATCTGCCTGCATATACCACTTATCTCATCTCAAGGATGGACCCGCCAAATACATCTTTGAAGCCCATGCCCACTGGAAAGCTAGCAAAGTGGCAAATCTTGCTAAGTGAGTTCGATATCATATATGTCACCCAAAAGGCTATCAAAGGACAAGCACTAGCCGACCATCTTGCTGAAAATCCTGTGGATGAAGAATACATGCCTCTCCGGACTTATTTTCCGGACGAGGAGGTACTGTTTGTTGGAGAAGACATCTCAGAAGAATACCCCGGTTGGAGAATGTTCTTCGACTGAGCCGCAAACTTCAAAGGGGTTGGTATTGGAGCGCTTTGATTTCGTAATCAGGTCAACACTACCCAATTTCGGCAAAACTCCGATTTCCATGCACCAACAATATGGCGGAATATGAAGCTTGTGTACTCGGACTTAGAATGGCCGTTGATATGAACATTCAAGAACTGCTGGTTATAGGTGATTCAGACTTATTGATTCATCAGGTACAAGGCGAATGGGCGACCAAGAACGGGAAGATACTTCCTTACCTGCATTGCGTGAAAGAATTATGCAAAAAATTCAGCAGGATAGAATTCAAGCATATCCCACGAACTCAAAACGAGTTCGCTGACGCTCTGGCAACACTGTCCTCCATGATTCAACATCCGGATAAGAACTACATTGATCCCATCAAGGTGAGCTTATCGGATCAGCCGGCATATTGTTTCAATATAGATGAAGAGTCGGATGGAAAGCCTTGGTACCACGACGTTAAGAGATATCTCAAGATAGGTGAATATCCAGAAGGCATAACCAGTATACAAAAGAGGACACTTAGGAGGTTAGCAAACCATTTCTTCCTAAACGGAGAAATCCTTTATCGGAGGACTCCAGATCTCGGTTTGTTAAGATGTGTTGATGCTCGAGAGGCAAGCAGTTTAGTTGAAGAGATACACGGAGGCACGTGCGGGCCTCATATGAATGGCTTCACTTTGGCAAAGAAGATTCTAAGAGCAGGATACTTTTGGATGACCATGGAAACAGATTGCATCCACTTCGTGCAAAGATGCCATCGATGTCAGATTCATGGTGATCTAATCAAGGTACCCCCTAACGAACTCAATGTGACGAGCTCCTTGGCCATTCCGTTCGCGGCTTGGGGCATGGATGTCATTGGCCTTATTGAACCTGCCGCATCAAATGGACACAGATTTATTCTAGTGGCAATTGACTATTTCACAAAGTGGGTAGAAGCATCGTCCCACAAGTCAAGAATAAAGAAAGTGGTAGTTGATTTTGTCCGCAATAACATCATTTGTCGATTTGGAATCCCCGAGTCGATTATAATGCATAATGGGGCTAATCTCAACAAGAATCGATGAATGAGATATGCAAGAAGTTTAAGATCACTCACCGCATTCCACTCTGCATCGACCTCGGATGAGCGGGCGAGCAAGCGACCAACAAAAACATCAAAAGAATACTACGAAAGATGATTGATAATTACAAGCACCGTACGAGCATCTGCCTTTTGCACTTTTGGGGTATCGCACTCTGATCAGGACTTTCACCGGGCAACGCCAGATCTATCTATTGGTCTATGGAATGGTCGTGTTACCAGCAGAAGTGGAAATACCATCTTTGAGAATTATCCAAGAAGCCGAAATAACAGGCGAAATGGATACGAATCCAGACGAACAATTGATCGCCGATTGATGAAAAGCGATTGAACGCATGCGCCAATCGACAACTTTATCAAAACAGAATGGCCAAAGCTTTCAACAGAAAGTAAAACCAAGGACTTTCAACCGGGCAATTGGTGCTAAAGCGAATATTCCCGCACCAAAATGAAGCTAAAGGAAAATTCGCACCTAACTGGCAAGGGCCTTATATGGTTCACCGGGTGTTGACTGGAGGAGCGTTAATCCTAGCTGAAATGGACGGTGAAGTATGGCCAAAAGCTATCAACGCGGATGCAGTGAAAAGATACTACATTTAGGATTTTTCTGTGTAATGCATTTCTTGTGTTGTAAAAATTGCGCTCCCAAAGGGATACGCAAAGAACCCATGTCGGGTTCCGTTTCCTAGATGGCAAATTTCCCCAGAAACACATTTCTTTGTAACATGAACTACGTTATGACCTGATTCCCTCGGCGGGATACGTAGGCGGCCACATCGGCTTCGGTCCCATTTTAGAAAATCCTTACAATCCCCTTTTGCTTGTAATGAACTACGTCATGACCTGGTTCCTCATGGGGATACGTGGCGCCTAAATCGGCTTCGGTCCCACCATTAGGAAATATTTTCTCCTTCATCTCACAAAAGACAAAATGCACCCATCTGATCACCCTGATAGGGCAGGCAAGAAATCTACACAAGACTCGGTTGTCCATTCAAAAGATCGTCATTCTCATATATCAGACACTGGGGCATTTTTAAGGGATCACTGCCAGAGGACGCCGATAAACATGGAAAACCATCGGCAAACTAAGTCTTCAGCCAGAAGAATTTTGGATAAGACGTTTGCTTTGTTTCACCGCATGTCACTGCTCGACAGATATATATATATGTGCAGTAATTTTTATAAGCAAATTATTTTCAACAAACATTTTCATCAAAATTCGATATAATTTTTATGTTTCTATTTTTTAAGATGCATTTCTACAAATTATTTTCGAATGTTTTCATTAAACGGCTGGCCAAGACTGGAAGCAGAGAGGGGCTACGGGTCCGAGTTAGCAGGACATGCAAATACCAAGACCGAAGCTACAAAGTCAACGCGAATCAACTCCCCCCTCCCAAAACTCATAAATTTATTTGAGTACAGGTTCTTCAGGTCGAAAACAGCAGGGAAGCTGCAACATTTATGAGCAGATTCGCGAAGGCCTCCGCATCGCAACTCACTACAAGAATCCCTTTCCTGTTTGGAGATTGTACAAAGACGTCATGCTAAACTACATGTTCCCAACCGTGTTGTGTCCACGGAAAGAACGGTATTTCGACTTACTGTGGTCGCATTCTCATCTCCTCAACTTTTGCATTTCTTATGTCCACACATTAACTATCATGGCATGGCAATAGGGCCCCACTTTACATTACGTCAACACGACGACACAAATCAGGCGCTCACCTTCTAATGCGGGTATGTTTTAAATCAGGCGCCCACCTTCTAATGCGGGTATGTTTTAAATCAGCGCCCACCTTCTAACGCGGGTATGTTTTAAATCAGCGCCCACCTTCTAACGCGGGTATGTTTTAAATCAGCGCCACCTTCTAATGCGGGTATGTTTTAAATCAGCGCCCACCTTCTAACGCGGGTATGTTTTAAATCAGCGCCCACCTTCTAACGCGGTATGTTTTAAATCAGGCGCCACCTTCTAACGCGGGTATGTTTTAAATCAGCGCCCACCTTCTAACGCGGGTATGTTTTAAATCAGCGCCCACCTTCTAACGCGGTATTTAAATTTCATCAGCGCCCACCTTCTAACGCGGGTATGTTTTAAATCAGCGCCCACCTTCTAACGCGGTATATTTTAAATCAGCGCCCACCTTCTAATGCGGGTATGTTTTAAATCAGCGCCCACCTTCTAATCGCGGTATGTTTTAAATCAGCGCCCACCTTATAATGCGGGTATGTTTTAAATCAGCGCCCACCTTCTAACGCGGGTATGTTTAAATCAGCGCCCACCTTCTAACGCGGGTATTTAAATTTCATCAGCGCCCACCTCCTAACGCGGGTATGTTTTAAATCAGCGCCCACCTTCTAATGCGGGTATGTTTTAAATCAGCGCCCACCTTCTAACGCGGGTATGTTTTAAATCAGCGCCCACCTTCTAATGCGGTATTTAAATTTGATCAGGCGCCCACCTCCTAACGGGTATTTAAATTTGAGTCAGCGCCCACCTCCTAACGCGGGTATTTAAATTTGGTCAGCGCCCACCTCATAACGCGGGTATTTTATTTTAAACCAGGCGCCCACCTCCTAACGCGGTATTTTATTTTAAATCAGCGCCCACCTCCTAATGCGGGTATTTTATTTTAAATCAGCGCCACCTTCTAATGCGGGTACTTTATTCTAAAGTGTAAACAGCGCCCGCTAACGCCATCATCTGCACAACATTAAGCAACGACATCATTTCAACTTACAAAGTCATATTCTCACATACATATCTTATGCAAATCATTATACACTAACTTTTATCTTAGCTCTGGTCCACGTGAATTGAATCGGCGTGGAGCTTTCAAAGATAACGTGGGACTATCTCTTACTACGAATCGAGGCAAATTGGTCAATGACCTACTAACGTTAATCGGCCTCTTTTCCAATAGTTTCAAGCATCTGCGACCGGTGTCATCCTAAGTCGACATCGGGCATTGTTGCTTGAATGTGCACCATCTTTTGCAAACTTCACTTCCTAATTCCTAACCTTCCTCGAGTCTCGATGATCGGGACAAAATTGGCTACTCGATCAACTTCTTTGGCCGAAAACTCTTTCATCGTCTCCGACCAAAGAGGGGCATCTGTTGACACCCAATTTTGTCCCATCTTTTATGATTTTATTTGCAATTTTTAATATTTTTGACACTTTAAAACAATTTTAAAATATAGGCATATATATGTATATATATCATTATTATTAGTATTATTTGCATTTTTTATTCGTCATTTGCATTTTTATCTCACAAGCATACTTTTATCCTAATATTATATGTTATTTTTTTATTTTCGCAAAACGGCATTGCATTTTTATTTTTTATTTAAGCATCAAGCATTTCGTAAATATTATATTTTTATCATATTATCATCTTTACAATTTATAAATTTTACAAAGCTTTCTTTTTATATAATAAAACCCTTTTTATATTTTTAAACCCATAACCCATTTCAACCTTTTTATATCTTAACCCAAAACAATTTTACCCAAAACCCAAACCCTCAATTTTCCAAGCCCAACCGAAACCCAATTCGGTCGGCCCAACAGCCCTTTTCCCTTTTGTTTTCCAACCCAACACCCTAATTTCTTATTTCCTAATTCCCTAACCAAACCCCCCAATTTTCGGCCCACACCAAAACAAGCCCAAAACCAAATTCCCTTTTATTCAAACCCATTTCCCTTCCCCTTTATTTCCCCCAATTCCCACAACCAAAGCCCAACCTTTTAACTCACCCTTCCGACCCAACTCGCCTCGACCCAACCCAAAAAAACGACCTCGGCCCCCTTTAATTCCACCAAAACGCCCCAACCCAACAAACCCTAAAAACAAAAATCAGAAAATTCTCAACCCAACCCCCCCAAGTCGCCGCACACCCTACACCGCCTCTACGCCGCCGCACCCCTACCCCTGCCACTTCGCCACATCGCCACCACCCTACCCTGACACCGCCGAACACATGCCCCAAGAAATCGCGCCCCAAAATCAGATTTTTGTTCCCCCTTTATTTTGAAATTCGAATTCGTTTTAAGGGGGGTATGAGGGGGTTTGAACGTTGGGGTGAGTACCTATAAATACCCCCCCTTGTTCTTCATTTTTGGGGGTCCGAAAATCTGGTCTTTGGGGTCGATTCTGAGAACTTTCGGGTCATTTTTAGGTCCGAAATTTAAGAAATCCGAAATCTCCTTTAAAGGTTTGGCATTATATTTTGTTGGTGTTGTTCTTCACTAAAAAAAAAAGGGAGGCAATCCGAAATCTTTGTTTGTTCTTGCATGTGTTCTTCAACTTAAAGATTCCGAAATATAGGTCGAAATTATTGCTTTTTTTTTGTGTTGAAGAATCTGGATTTTTAGCTATTTTTCACTGTTTTTTTTGGTCCGGGTCGGGTCACATTCCGGGTCGGGTCGGGTCATCCCGGGTCGGGTCAAACATCCGAAAATCAGAAAAACAGAGTCCTATTTCCAGAAAAAATCAGAATTCAAAAAAATCTACCACAAATCAGAATTCTAACATTTCTGAGCGGATTCGACGATTCAAAACACGCCTCGGTTCGCTACCCGGAAAAGGTTAGACTCGTTCCAATTCTTCTATATTTATTTAAGCATTTTTTGATTGTGTGTTTATGTTTGATTTAGTATGTTATTTTGCTATGTAATGTAGTCTTGATTAATTAATATGATAATGAGACGCTTTACTTACATAATTGTATATATGTCGTTGGGATATTTACGATTTTGGAGTTGATATGTGATAGATGATATTACCTCGATGTGTTGGTTAACTAATTATTGTCATTAGCCTTAGTAAGGCATCTTGGGTTCATTATTAAGTGCAATATGGATAATGTAAGATTAATGACTTGATTAAATATTCTTAGGACATTTTAGCGATTTGTTGATATTCAAAATTATTGTATGTGGTAGTTTGGTCGCTGCCTATTAAATCAAACAATGAGCATACTTTAATTGATTTAAATGGCGATATTTACATGCTATATTCTAGATTAATATGTGCAATTTTTAAAGGAGTATATTATCCATGTCTAATATAATAGTATGTGCGTTTGGTTTAAGTTTATGAATGTCATGTTTCTTTAAGATTAAGATTAGTCCAACGTAATTTATTATGTATGTATACCTAATTTATACATTAGTCTTCCTTGCCTCTTTTATTCTTGTTTAAATTTAGAACCGGTTGTGTTAGCATATATTCTTTCTTCGGCTACTTTAATATGCCAAAATCTGAATCAAACATATGTCTTTGAAGCTATATTTGTATTTACTACTTTAGTTTACAATCCTGTTTCATGTGAGCATGTATAAGATGAGATTAGGTATAGAAACCGCCTAGGGACACAAAAAAAAATAGAAATATTTCCGACTAGGTTCTTGATATAGAAAAAAAATGCCCATGTTCTTGAATAAGATGCACCTAGACATGTCTAAGCTGCCTATTAAAAGTATATGTAGTTTTCTTTGGTTCGTAAATTGGCCTACATGAATCATGTCTACTTGTAAACATATTGAATGAGTATATGTTAGGGATAGCTTTAATTCTGGGCATGATGCCTTTGTGCAAGTGTGATGTAAAACCATTCTAGACTATTCTTTGTTTTGATTAGCTGTAGGCAAAATATGAGATTTGATTGCCTAAATCATGTTAATCATGCCATGCCTAATTTAAAGTGTCATTATGCCTGGTTGTGTAGAATGAATGTTGTTGCATATTTTTGACTTGATTGACTCCACATTTAAGGAATTGTATAAAAAAAATGATCATATGTGCATTTCTAGGCTTCCATACTCTTCTTGAATTGACTATATAATTGTCTTTACTTGCCTAAGTGTACAATGCCTTCGTAACAACATATCACTTTTCATGAATCATTTATATATATATTCTCATGTAAAGTCTACTAATCCATTTTTTATATATATGAAATACATTGGGAGCAACGAAGAGTCTCGTTATGAGACTCATCATTGTGATCATCGTCAAATGAAGACCCGCATCCACATTCCTTCCATTCTTCGGCCTCGGGATTTCCAAACAAATAGGGCGAGATGACATCGTCATCCGCTTTAGTTCCCTTTCATTTGTTATTCTTTATTTTCGTTATTTTTATTTGGTCTGTAATAATTATCTAATGCTTGTGTGATTGTTAGGATATTTAGAATAATTAGGCCGATGAAATTGAATTCGAGGCCGCGCGCTTTTTTTTTTGGTAGTTTCTCTGTTTTATTATTTTACTGTTTTAAACCAAATACCACACTGGCCGATGAAATTGAATTCAAGGCCGCACTTTATTTTCGTTTCTCTGTTTTCAGTTTACTATTTTAAACATCCGTGCAACGGATATCTTCATCGCTTTATCGCTTTTATTGTTTTGAACAAAACCGCGTCTGTTCGGACACTTTGTTTTTCTGTTTCGCTTTGTCGCCGGTTTCAGACATCGCTTTCTCGCTTTTACCATTTTTATCGCTTTAAACTAAACACCGCACCTTTCAGACATTGCTTTCCTGTTTCAGTCCACTGTTTCAGCATTCAAATATTCGTTTTACTATTTTTAAAACTAAGCATCGCTTCTTTTGGAAATTGCCTCTTATTGCTTACCGCCATCGCTATCGCCATCGCTACCGCCATCGCCATCGCATCGCTATCAAGCATCGCTATCGCCATCGCTATCGCTACCGCCATCGGTATCGCTACCGCCATCGCCATCAAGCATCGCTATCGCTATCGCCGCCGCTGTTCCGATTTAATTTTGTCGATTTGAACACGATACTACACCGCCGATGAAAAATATCCGCCGATTTTGAGGCCTCCACAGCTTGTAAAGACGGAAAATAAAGCTTTTGGGCAAGGATGAAACTTAAATCTTTTTCACCCGAGAGACCAACATGTTCGATAGGCAAGGCAACTAAAATGACCAACGAGTCATATGTTCGCAACCACGACGTGATTGGAATGATCTTTTCAAAATTTAAGTCCGAGCCCTCCGTGAATAAAAACATTTATTGTTTTGGATACGGATTCAAGTTATGTATATTTAATTGTTTCTAACCGTTTATTCTTGATGACTTTGTAAAGATAAAGTCAAAGAAGGCAAATAACCCCTGAGTTTATTTATTTTGTTGTTGTCATTTACTTTCTTAATTCACTTTATTTCATTCCGTATTGTAATATTATTGTACTCGTGAAATTATTGAAATGTTTAGAATAGGCAAACATAGAATTAATTAATAGGTAGTCTAAAACTTGAAACCCATTGCTAGTTCATTTATTTTTAGGCTCAAGGTTACTTTTAAAATTGTTAATCGCTAGTTTATCTATTTTTAGGCCCGTCGCCCATAAGAAATCACATTGCATACATCTTTATCAATTTTCATACGAATGCATATTCATAGTCTTTTTAGCTTTACATGTATATTATTGTCATACAAATGCATGCTTGTACAAATGCATAATTTCATTAAATACTTGCAACATTATTTTTATACTTGTAAAACATGCACTTTTAACATAATAATTAACCTGAGTTTGATCGGATAATCGCAAGTTAGCGGATCTTAAAGGATGCCTAACCCCTTCCCTTTAGGATAATAAAGAACCCTTACCTAGAATCTCATTAGTTTTGCAGATCACAAAATTGGAGTTATTTTACAGCTTTTAGTTAGAATTTAGGTGCCCTAATTCACCTTAGAATAATTAGGTGGCGACTCCTCAAAGCAAGCATTTTTATCCAATCCAGAGGTGATCGACGCCATCACGTCGCGATGCCGAGCGAGGTCAAAATCGGGTGCGACACTTGTTATCCTTACTTGCAATCTTATAACAACCACAAGTTACAGTTTCGTTCACATCAAGGTGTCTTCCTATGGTACACCAACATTCACAAAGAATACAAGTGCCTTCATGTCTCAAGTGGTCGGATGTACATTTCTTAGCATGTCATTTTTTATGAAAACTTTTTCCCCTTTCATCTAGCGGTACACAACCTCCTCCACCATCGTCTCCTTCGATATCATCATTCCCATTACCTCCAGTTGTGGATCCATGTCATCCTAGTGTTGTGGATCACTTCACTCACCCTCCAGATAGCCCTAGTTACCTCATACTACTTCTTCCAGTTCCCCTATCACTAGTTCTTCTGCCACTCCTTCCAGTTCACTAATGATCTCTAGAGTGCCATCTTTAGGAAATCTTCCTACTATTGATCTACCCTTGGCTATCCCTTTTCTTCCTACTTCTCAGCCTGTTTAGAGGTGTGCTGCAGCCCCTCCTCCTCCTTCTCATCATCACATGGTCACTCGTCTCAAGGCATGATCTACTTACCCTCAAGCCAACTCAACTATTAGATATCCTCTGCCAAAATCTGATCTTCCACTTGAGCCCACTTGTTTCACTAAGGCTGTCAAAAATGAGAAGTGGAGGCAGACAATACTTGAAGAGTGTGTTGGGATTAAATGATAGATTGAATGGGAAATGGAGGGAGTTCCCTCTTGCTCTATAAAATAATCATTTGTCCCACATCGGTAGTGGAAAGAAAAGTGGGAGTTGTCCCACATCGGTAGTGGAAAGAAAAGTGGGAGTTGTCCCACATCGGTAGTGGAAAGAAAAGTTCTTCTACTTATAAGTAGAATTACTCCTTCTTGTCAGTAAAAGGGTTGAGGGGGCAAGGACCCCTCGCGCCGTCGTCGTCGCTCGCTCGGCTTCAGCTCGGCTCCGGCTCCGGCTTCGGCTTCGGATGATCTGATTGATTGATAATCTTTTTGGAAAATAATTTTTAATTATTTGATTAATTATTATTTAATTAAATTAATTAACTTATCCAATCCTACCCGTTAGTGACCCTGACCCGCGACCCGACCGGATCCGCTTCTGACCCGCGACCCGGTTTCTTTCCCACATTTAAATTTCCCACCAGTTTTAGTGATTGTTCAGAAGGGTTGCAAACCTTCAGAAACAGTACTTCCATGGCTATAAATTCATTTGATTCTTCAGAATTTTACTAACTAATTTTCTTCACTACAAAATCTTCTTCTTCTTCTGCACGAATCAATTCTGTGTGATATATTACTGTTGAGTGGTTCGCCGCTACCAGAGTTTGGAGTACTACTATTCTGGTAAGATAATCGTTCTATCCTGGGAGGGGATATTCCATCAACCTCGAAAATCTTGTGAGGGGAATAATTTCCTTAAGGACACACTTTGAACTAAGTGGGCTCGATTATATTCTGAAAAATTATTCTTATTTTTCAACACTGATTTTGTTTACTTTCAGTGTTTATTGTTTACTGGTTTTTTTTGGAATACAGATTAATAACAGAGTACAATGCTCTTATTCAAAATAGAACCTGGAGGTTAGTTCCTTTCTCTAATGCCAAGAATGTTTGTGGGGGTGTAAGTAGGTATTTAAGCTGAAAATAAAGCCTGATGGCTCCACAAATCGGTACAATGCAAGACTTATAACAAAAGGATTTAGTCAAGAAGAAGGGATTGATTATCATAATATTTTTAATTCACAATATTAATTATATTCTATGTGCTAGTAAATAATAAAACAATATTTTATTTCCACTAATAATTTATTTATTTGAATAATAAAATAATTAATCATTTAGCAAAGATCAAAACACTCTTTCATATGCAATCACATAGGTTCAATACTAAGTCAGTAGTAGATTGATCGGATTAATGCACTAATTAAGGGTAACGTCTAGTAACACCCCTTAACAACCGAATATAATAAAATAAATAATTATTCTCAAGAACGTGTAGAAGAATAGTGTAGTATTTCCTTCTGACTTTATAGCTCTGGATCACTTATGATTTAACTGTTAAATCCCAGTATTAGGTAACTAATTATGTGTACATGTCAAATATAACCGATCATAAATGACCAAAGAAACTCTTTTCTTCTTTCATTCAATTTATGTGGCCAAAGTCTTAATTTAGTCGTTTGTATCCATGATAACACAGGGCTTAAGCTTATTACCAAGAGTTGACAGGTCTCATCTTGATCAATTATTAATTCTACAAGCATTTAATCATACCAAATATTTTTTTTCAACCATTATAGTAGGATCGTGGGTGTTCACTGTTCAGTATCAAAGTACATAAATAATTTATCAATTACTATGATAATTTCATGTCAAAAAGAAATTTTCACATCACATTTTTCAACACTATGTCCTCTTGACAATTTATGATAATTCTAATCATTAGGAATTATACAATGAATTTGTTCAACAATCATATCTTTATATATATATGTGTGTGTGATTTAGTTAATAAGATCAATTAATCTTTATTTTATAAAAATCACCACATGTACATTGATCTAACTAGATCACTCATGTCCTAATTAATGATCTTATGATAAAAAAAACAATTATATATATATATATTATGTGTGTGTGATTTAGTTAATAAGTTCAATTAATCTGTATTTCATAAAAATCACCACATATACATTGATCTAACTAGATCACATATGTCCTTATTAATGATCCTATGATCAAAAATGATTTTTAGATTAAGTTATTAGAGACGTGATCTCTCATTATCATGATCTAATCATAATGACAAATCTCAACACTTATTCAAGGACTTTATCATATTAATCAAATAATTAATAACTATGATGAATAAAATGCCTGAAGCCATATTGTTATATCAAATAACGTTCACAAAAATATGTTTACATCATTAAATATGAGATTTAAATTAAGGTATATCAACTATATCCCTAAAGGCGTAGTAAAATGAGTTCCATTTTTGTCTGCATTGAGATGCCCATTCCATGTAGTGAGAATCCTTCTGCATATTTAGACTATCCCTGCACTCAAGAGCAATGTTAGTAAATGGATGGCTTCTTTTGAATCAGTATGAGTTTGTTTTTCCATGCTAGCCTTAGGCCAAGGAGTATGGCTGTAAGTTCAGCACTAGCAAGGTGCTTTCCATAAAATCATTTACCCATTCTCCATATTTGTTACTTATCACCCCCTCTTAGGCCACATTTGTCCTCTTTCATTGCTGCATCAGTATTGTTAAACAAAGCAATATACATGTGATATACACTGAATATACAGCAGTGTATATCACATATATACAAAGCAGTGGACTGGGCAGCAGCAGAACAGTGGGCCAATTGGGCCTCGGCAGTGGGCCTTCGGCAGACAGCCAGCAGCAGCAAAGCAGAGGGCCAATTGGGCCTCGGCAGTGGGCCTTCGGCCAGCAGCCAAGGCAGCAAAGCAGAGGGCCAATTGGGGCCTCGGAAGTGGGCCTCTCGGCCAGAATTGTGGACAACACAATAATGTATATATGGTATATATATTTGTAGTATATTGTATTGTAAAGGTTACCTTAATTAGTGTTATACACTTACCATAATTGTATAGTTAGAATTATGGTAGAATAAGGATTTAGAAGTAGAATAGGAATAGGATCTTCCTATTATGAAAATATATAACTTGTATATATAGCCTTTCAATTAATGAAAATAATTAAGGGGATTATTTCTTTCAAGTATTTAATTTAAAACCAGTTTGAGGGGGTGACCATTTAGTATTTCCAGTATTCTTTTTAGGACTTTTAATATAATCGTGCTATTCGTCAAGTAAATAAATTATGTAACTCTAGTGTAGGAGGTATCTACGTTGATATCCAAATCACTGTTCCTGTGAAAGTTATCCACCAATGCCTATTCAATGAACCAAAGATACTTGGAATATAAACAATAAGTCCAAAAAGTAATTTAATTTTGTTAACATTTAGTGCATCTGTTGAAGGTCCAACACATTTCGACGGCTGCACATGCACATGCACATGCACATGCTGTCACAGATATACTAGACACTTATGTCTAAATATTATTTACCATATTATCTTTTAATTATATTTTAAACAGTAGTTAAATATTAATATTCGATCTCAAAAGTGGCAAATCGGACTAATTTTTACAAGAAGTTACGAGGGAACTGCATATACTATATGATTTTTATCTGATTTTAATTATTGTTTAAGTTATGTTTTAAGTTTATAAATTTTGCATGTCTACCAACTTCGAAATAAGTTCAGATATCGTATGTCTGAAGTTAGTAATGTTTAAAATTTTATATGGTTGAAGTTCGGTCATCATTGCTCGACTTTTGCTATATATGATTGAAGTTCGGTCATATTTGCATGACTTCCATCATTTCTATTTGAAACTCATTGTGCATATGTTTGAAGTCCAAATTTTTTTGCTTGAACTTCAAATAAAAATATCTAAAGATTAAAGCTTAATTTTAAATCAGACACCACATATCTAAATTTATTGAGAGAGATATATACGGTTCAAAAAGAATTTTAAAACTCTGATTCAAATTACATTATAGTAACCAAATAAGATATCCCATGAAATATTTACTAGTTTATAGCAAAGGGCAAAATAGACGTCCAAAACCTGGAAGGTAACAAGCTATTTGAGATAGGCATGTTGGTTGAGGCCCAAACAAGACAAACCGGATCTAGACTACACTTGAGATCCAACTTAACTTTTGCTCTTTTTGGGTTTGTATTTTTACCAAATCTAGCTAGTACTATTACTTTACGAGTAACAAATTCAAGTAAAATTTCTAAGTAACTCATATAAGAGATTTATATGCAAGATAATTTTATTGCATTCATAATTTTTAGTGGAGGTGGAGAAACACAACTGCTACGTTCATGTGCAAACAATATTGAGAAGAACTTAAGCATCTTTCATCCAAAGATGAACATGAAAGTTTTTGGGTCAGAGCTATGAGAATGTAGACGCCTTTGATAGGAAAGATTTTAAGTTATTGAATTCTAAACTAATAATTTTATACATATTTAATGAATTTCTCAAGACAAATACAAATTTTGCACTAAAAGTTTTGAATGGGGCGAATTCATAACCCATATTCTAACTCAGTCCCCCGGTAAGAATCACTTTATCTTTAAAGTGACACTTTTCGATGCAAATATAAATTAATCAGCGAAAAACAAAATAACATGCCAGTTTGTTCATTTACTCAGCAGTCCAGCTAACTACACAACCAGAATGACCTCTTTGAAATGATGGAAGAAAATAAGGTCTCTTACTTTAAAAACGTCAAAGAAACGCCATCAAAGTAAGAATTATTCCTTGTCCAACTAACTAAATACAACTTATATTATTAGTAAACTTAGCTGTTACATTATGAGAAAGAAGTAAACAATATTCTAGTGAATTCTGAGAAGTAATCAAACAAAAAACAGGTCCATCACATGGGATGTGCTGGCATGAGCTAAGTCTTTCCTTTCACATCCCTTGCATTTTGTTTATAAAAACTTCCCCGTATTTCCTTTTTTGTTCCAATTAAATGCATACACGTCCCTTTTCTCCTTTCTCTCTCTCACACCACACATCTATGTTCTTAATTTCATGTCTTTTTCTCTCTCTCTCATAAGACAATTTACACATATCTCTGTCTTTCCTGATAATTATAGTGTTCGTAACGTTCACACGTATCTTAATTAATTTCATAAATATTTGTAATCTCCTATCATTATAAACATTAAATTCTTTAAGACCTGAACATATACGAAGAAATATTATTTTTGTTTTTGTAGAATTTTAAATTTGAAACCTCATAATTTATAACCCCATTTACTAACTACTACCACATTATTGGAGGCCATATTCATGTCTTTTTTTTTCTCTCTCATGAAACATTTACACATCATATGCGAATTTAATATTTGAAATTTATATGTCATATGACTGAACTCATTTAATCAGTTAAGTTACTGTATTCAGAATCTAATATTTATACATATTTAGTAAAATTCTTAACACATATATATGATTTAAGTTAAAATTACTGTATTTGACCGAGCCCGTAAATTATATTGTGCATCCACCCCTGCCACATATCTCTGTTTTCTCCTCATAGTCTTTGTGTCCACATTATATTTGAATAAATACGCAACTGTTTTACGTGCACATGACATCCAATCACACAACATGGCCTCCCTAATCAGCCCCATTTGACAGCTTTTGTTCTAGACATATCCATATAAAAAACAAAGTTATAAGGGGACACCTCAAGAATCCCATGTGGGACTAACAGCTTATTTTTGTGAGGACAACAAGTTGAAAAACTTTTGATTGAAATTTTGTATAGCTAGCCATGGATCAGTTTGATGAAATATCTGTTCCAACTTCTCCAAAAACACCTACTAAAAATGACCAAATGGAACCTGGTGTGCTACTTGAAGAAAGTTGGTTTTTTGGTAACTTGCTTGACAGAAAATCAAGAATGTTGAGATGTTATTCTGATCCTTGTCCTTCCTTCAAAATTAGTCAAGATAATTTGGCTGGAAAATCTATGGAGGAAACATTTTCATCACTACAAAAACTCCCACAAGGAGAAAAATTTAATCTTGATTCAAGAAGAAGCAAACCAAGATTACAAAGAGCATCATCATCATCATCATCATCACATAGCAGTAATTTGAAGAGGGCACCTTCTTTGCCAGTTTTTGTAGACTACAAAGAAGAACCCCATGATGAAGAAAGTGATTTTTCTATGGGGAAATTGATTAGACAAGCATCTATAAACCAAGTAAAAATCTCACCACAAAAACAAACTTCAAAGAGCAATTTGCAAAGGGTACCTTCTTTGACTGTTTTTCAAGAAAGTGAACAAATTCATGATGAAGAAAGTGATTTTTCTATGGGAAAGTTGATTAGACAAGCATCAATAAACAAAGTAAAAATATCACCTCCAAAACACACTTCACAGGTCAATTTACTAAAAGCATCAAAGAGCAATCTGCAGAGGGCACCTTCATTGCCAGCTTTTGCAAAAATGGAAGAAATTCACGAAGAAGAAAATGAGTTTTCTATGGGGAAGTTGATTAGGCAAGCATCTTTAAACCATGCAAGAGTCTTGCCTCCTAAACATACTTCAAAGGTATTGTTACACAACTTACTACCTTCCTGCTTAATTTGCCTACTTCTCTTAATTTTTCTTGAACCTAATTTGTTCCGAGTAGCTTTTTACATATATGGTTTAGAACAGAAAGGGTTGAAGCTTAGATTATGAGTTTAAATGTTGAATTGTGTGATTATCTTATCTAAGAGCTTAAGCGGTCAGAGAGAACACACTTTTATTTACTCGCTACAAAAAAAAATTAGCTACGAATTTTATCGCTAATTGATCGTAGCTAACAAAATTGTTTGATAATCCATCTCTAAATAAGATTATCGACGGATTTTCGAGGTAGCTATGCTAAATCCTGTTTTTTCAGTAGTGACTTAGTTATATCTTCTCAACATCAATTGAACTTGAATTTGAATATACATGTGGAAAAAGACACTAAATTTCAATAAAATCCGTAATCATAATCTCAAAACTACACTCATCAGTGCTAGAAACGTTAAAAGTTGAACTCATCAAGTTAAAATTTTGAATGCAGCTCTGATATTTGATTCGTGGAGTGTCATTATTCAACCACTTTGATTTGTTGTTATGTAGCAGGGCCTCACAAGAAGTCCAAGCATATCTAGTAGCACCACAAATCATCATTTAAGGAGAAAACAAGATCAAGAAAGCCAGCTTAGAAATAGTTCAAATGGTTTAGAGGTTGAAGATTTCAAGAACTTAGACTTGAACAATGAAAAGAAGGATTCAATCGCAAAATTTGCAGACACAAGTACTCCAGGCGTGAAAGAGAAGAACAAGAAGAAACCAGATGGTTTATCAGAATTAGAGAAGATAAGAAGACCACCTTATTCACCAGAAGATCATATGAAAGAGCAAATCAAGTTTTGGGCTAGGGCTGTGGCATCTAATGTGCGCTAAAAATGGTTAATTTTGCAATTTTTACTTTAGGATATAAGCTGATTTACTCACTATCTGATTACAGAAACATCCTCTGTTTCTGCATCTCATAAAACAAATTTGTTGTTACTTACAAATTAAAGACTTGTTGCATAATCAAAGTATTCATTGGGGGAATAATTTTGTAAAAATTTTGGTCACTGCTATTTAAAAAGATTGACTTTTTCTGCAAACGTTTTTATGATGTAGTAGCATCTCAATATTGGATATAACATGCTTTTCTGATCATAACTAACTTACCTGCTTAGACTATGATAGCATTTCTGGATTTAGTGCATTTTCAAGGATCAACTTCAGTTTAAGCCTAGTTAATCTAATTGCATCTGTGAAATATTAGGTGCTAAAGGTTGGTGACTTACTAAAATGTGCAAAGACCAACTGAAACTCTTGTAAATATGTGAACAAAGTCATTTTTCTGTTTTTTATATCAGAAAAATACTTATCGTTTGTTCATTCATTCAAAATGTCACTCAAGCCGGAATGTGATATATATAACCATTTTTTAATGACGCAACACCGTATTTTTTAAGCCAAAAAATAGAAAATATCAAACACAACCTATTATAACCAATTTTTTTATACAATCATACCCAACTCGTAAAATCCCTTTATATGCTAAACAAATGCTGAAAGGTGCCAAATATATTTTTGTGTCTGATGCATGGGTGGCCAACGGGGCGCGTACCAGGCGGGTCCCGGCGGGACAGGACCCGACGGGACCGGGGTAGGGCGGTACCGGTCCTCTTGGCGGGCCGGGACCGACGGGATCTGCCGATGTCCCGTCCCGTTCCCGTCGGAAAAGGGGACCTGTATTAGCGGGGCGGGATCGGGCCGAGTTCGAGTCTTTCTGATTTATTTATTTTTGCACTTAATTTTAAAAAAATAACATATATATAAACACCTCAATAATTGAACAAGATAGTGTAATAAAAAAATCTCAAGGCTGTTTTGTGCCTCTTATATTATTTAATAGAAATATGATTTTTTTTTTGTAATACAATTGTCAAAATTGCAACTTTGTGGTGTTGAAAGTTACAAATAATATAGTAAAATTGCAATTAAAAAATTACATATTTAAAAACACATTTTCTAGTTTCTTTATAATTTCTTGTGGTTCTTCGGCTGGAATTGGTATTTGTTGGTCAAATTGTTCGACGTAGCTTCCACCTCCGTCGGATAAGATTTCGTTGTAGTTTTCGTCTTCTTCTTCGTTGATATCCGGTTGACCGCACCTTCTCCGCTCCGCTCATATCCAATCTCTAAATAATACTACAATCTCCAAGTTGTCTCCCACTAATGAGTGTCTGTGTTCTCCTATTTGAAATTTGTCGGCAGAAAAAGTGCTTTCAGACGCTGTTGATGATGCTTGAATGTTCAACACATCTCGGGCCATCTTTGACAGTGTCGGAAATGTCTTCTCATTCTCCCTCCAATATTTCAGCAAGTCTTCACGGCCTTTTTCATTGAGAATTGCTTGGTACGGTACAACACCCTGCAAAACAAAAATATCAAACTCTCTAATTTGATTAGTAGTGGTACCACCACACATTCTATTTCTAAGGCTTTCAATACTAGCCGCAGAAACATCACATCTTTTTTGAGGTTGTGTTGAAGAAGAAGAAGATGGTATGGAAGTCGGTTGGTTTCTAGCACTTTCTTGTTGGTAATGCGTATATACTTTTTTGCATTCATCATGTATGCTAGACAACACTTCTTCTTTAGTTTGTTCAATAAGTGGTGGGTCATTTGGATTTTTTGGAGTTGGAGGTGGAAGTACCGCTGTACAATCATGAATAGTTTCAATAAGTGTTTTACAACCGTCTATTTTAATAGTCGGATTTAATACAACACCAATAATATAAATAGTGGGAATAGGAATAAAATATTTTTTTAATTTGATAAATATTTTTTTAATATGTGTCTTATAAGCTGATTTTTACATATATTCACTAAGTAATAAAAATATTAGAGCTATATAAAACAACATAGTTGAAATAGTAGGATAATATATACGGAAATTCTTTTGTTGCTTGAATTTTTTTCTCTAGAAATACAATAAGTTCTGAAATTTTATCGCAATCGTTATCCACAACCATATCAGTTGGATTTCGATTATGGGCGTTAAAAAATAAAGTTATAGGTCTTCTATAATCATAAGCAACAAGTAGTTGTTCGTATAAAGAATTTCACCTAGTCGCTACTTCTTCGGGATTTTTCTATAAGCTAGTCCACAATCGTGACAAACTTTTTTATATTCTTTTTTTCGTTGTATTGTATTACTTCTAAAAATAAAGTTTATAGCAAATTGTATTTTATTAAGAATGTCTTCAAAAACTTATAGACCATCCTTTACAATTAAGTTATAAATATGACATGCACATTTTATATGAAAATGATTTGGAAAAGATGGAGTTAAAAGATCTTTTAAAATTCTAATAGCATAATTATTAGAAGAAGCGTTATCTAATATAATAGTCATAATTTTATCAGTTATGCCATAATAATCGCAATAAGAATAAATATTTTCTGCAATAAAAGTATCATTGTATCTATCATCTATATATCTATACGCTAAAATATGTTTTTGCATAGACCATTTATAATCTATCCAGTGACATGTTACCATTAAATAATCATGGACATTAGTACTACGGCCTATATCAAACGTGATAGATACTTTATCAGAAAAATGATATAAGGAATAACGTAAATATTTGTTGATATTCATGCGCAAATTTAAATACATCTCTCCTAACTGTTGATCTAGAAAAACCGTTAAATGTAGGATTATACATATCTCTAATGAATAAAACCAGGAGATGAAGGAAATGAAAAAGGCAAACCCTCCACCACAACTAATTTTGCTATTGCTTCTCTATCTCTATGTTTATCGTATTTAGAGCCTACAATTCCCCCCGTCATAGGGTTAATTTGACTCTGTACTTGGTCCGGGACAATATGTGAACCTTGTCCCGACTGAGAGGGCATTGAAGCACCCGATTTTTCAGTCATGTATTGGTCCCACCTAGCTTTGTGAAAGTTTTGTATGTGTCTCAATAAACCTCCCGTCCCACCCTGACCTTTTTTCATTTTAAATTTATAATTTTTTTTACAAATTTGACATCTAACTACTTGATTCTCTTCGTCTCTATAAAAAAAATCCATGCATCGGATTTTAATTTTCGTTTATTGGGCATCGTCTCATACTAGGGGGAATAAGAGGTGTTCCAGTTGGAGGTGCACTAGTGGGCGTGTCATCTAGATTAGTTGGTGTGTCATCTAGATTATCTTCTAAATTAAAGTTTGGTTGAGTTGCAGAAAATATATCGTCGTCCAAATCTAATGGTATTTCAGGAAAAAAATCAATCTCACCTATATGTGTAATCAACCAAATCATCATGTCTTGGAATATGATGACTAGAAGAAGTATCCCTGCCTTTGTTACCCATACTAGAAGAAGCCTTACCATTACCCTTAAACATACCTCTTAATCCTTTCATTTTAATTATGCTAATAAATAGTTAAAGATAATGAAATTAAGTGCTCTAATTAAAATAAAGTAACAATAATAATTTAAAGAAGGAACGAATGTACCAAACGTCGACGTAACGTCGACATGTAATCGAGGTTGAAAATTAAAAATTTGCTTGATGGATGATCCTCAAGCTAGTTGTCAACTTCACTCCTAATTTTTGAACTTTGATGTAGTTATACAAATGAATAAATAAAATTTAATATTTAGTAAACAATATAGACTTGTAAAGAGATAGATTGAGAGATTGTATGAAGATTTGTGAGAAATATGAAGAGAAAATTAGGTATTTATAGTTGGAAAATTGGGTTAAAGTGTAAATATATTAATTTAGGGGTTAAAAATAAATATTAATGGGGTAGGGGGTTGGGGGAGGCCAAAAATGGCCGTTGTGCAATGACCATTTTTTGCAAAGGGGAGGGAATCGGGATCGGGGCGGTAGCAGGACGGGCTCGGGTGGGACGAACCCGTGTCTCGTCCCGGTTCGAGTCCCTTTACTGATTTTTTTATAGCGGAGTCGGGTCGGGGTCGGGCCGACCCGCCCCGTTGGCCAGCATTAGTCTGATGTCAATGCTGTTGGCTTCTAGTTGTGTCCAAACATGTAGGAGTTACAACACCTAAAAATATTCAAATACTAGGATTCTTTAAAAAATTCGTACTCACCAATATTTTAAAAGAAGATATAAGAAACCAAAAAAATGACTCTGCTAGCAAAGACTTAAATAATCTTTACATTTGATGACAACAAGAAACCACCAAATTAAAGAAATAATTAAAAAAAAAGGAGAAAGAAAAAAAGAAAGAGATAATGTTAATTAAATTCTGCCAAAAAGTTTCATATGACCTATTGTTTTATCTTTTTCGATACTTGTAAATGTAAGATTCATGATCTAAAAGGTTGTCATATTAATCCAAAAAGAAGAGAAAAGGCAAATAATGCATAGGAGAGAACAGAAATCATGTGTTTTTGTGAGTTACTTTTTATTTTAGGTGACAAAGTAGAAAAGTTGTGGATACCTTTTTTGGCTTTTGTTCATTTTTGTTGCAAAGTAGATGTTAATTTTCTTCTCAAAATTATCCAGTTAATTTCCCAAAATAACAATCGTTCAATTTGTAAATTTCACTTTTCTCATTGGTGTATTGTAATCTTTTTTAGTTCAATCAAGGGCATGCTAATAACCTCCACTAGACCAGAGGTGCTTGCTATGACTTAAAATTATTTCTCAGGCAATATTTCTCTTGATTAACTTATTTCAGTATTTGCTTGATCAAAATTGTTGAGAGTATTTACACCAAAATGGGGAAAATGACATGCAGTATTTTGTGGACATCTAATAAACTCTTGTTTCATACAAACATTGTCGTCAACCTCTAAAACTCACAACAATCACCACAAGATCCATACATATTCTCATATAGAATATTATAGGTCACTCACCTACCATAACCATGTAGTAATATGTACTTTTATTACCATTGGCGGAGTTACCCTTATTCAAAGGAAGTCAATTGACACATTTTTTCAAAAAATTACATTGTATAAATAAATCAAATTTATATATACTAGATATATGTTGAATCTCCTATAAATTATATTTTGACTTCCCTCGGTAACATCTTGATTCCAGCGGTGTTTATACCTAATCACATGCCAAGATATAATTAATAATGTAGCATGTTAGTTTCCTAAAATAATTTTCTATATCTGATGCACTCGAGGAATGCAAGTAGATGAGAAATTCTACTCAACCTTTGATGTGATTGGAATGCTTAGAGTGTCAACTGAAACGTGAATTATTAAATAGCAAAAGTTCAACTTAATAAGTACTCCATATAAGCTATAGGATATTTCTCCAAACATCTATTAGAGTTGGCTTATATGCAAATGTACAGTTCAAAATTTTCTTATAGTACAATCTCTTATAGCACAATGTCAGATATAAATATGTCAATTTTTATGAACAAACTTTTCTCTTATCACTAATTGCAATCCTAATCAATATATATATATGAGTTATAGTGGGATGGACATATCTATTCATCTTTAAGCAGATGTTTCAGGTTTGAGCCCCGAATATATGAAAAAAATTCCGTTAGGATGCATTCCCCCTAAAATGAGTCTTACACGGTGCAAATCCAAATTAGTCGAATCTATTAGGATTTGTCATGAATTTCCTACCTTATTTGTATTCTACCATAATTGTGTTTTACTTCAAAAAAAATATCTTGGTGGAAAAAGTTTTTTTTTTGGAAAAAGACTACCATATTTATCATTTTCTTGTACGAGAAGTTTTAGACTTCTATAAATAGAAGATCTTTTATTCTCAGACATAACACAATATCATCCACAATGTAGTAGTTTAGAGAGTTTCGTTTATGGAGATTATTCTCTCAATAGATTTTATATTTTTTATATTAGTTTTCCCAATATGTAGGTCACTTGACCAAATTATATTAAAATTATGCTTCTTAGTATATTTTTTGTGTCGACTGATTTATCGTTGTTCAAAGTTTGTAATTAGAAACTTCCGTATGACGCCCTGATTATTTTGATCCCCAAAAAAATCCGGATTAGTCGTAACCCACCCCTATGTGAATACCGGATACCGAATAGGAGAAAAAAAAGTTCATTCCATTAGATGCACCAGGTAGTCGGGATAATGCACCATCAAAGACCAGCTTCGCAATCCAATAAATGGTTGTATATTGGTTAAGGCCAGAAGATTATTAGCAAATGATTACTAGAAATTTGATCTGATTATTCCTTTTTGAGATAACTATATAATAAATGACTTTTTTATTTCTCTTGCAATTATAACCTTTTAGGTCACAGTTTAAACTTCAGCAAACTTAAAATTTTATGAGAAAACATTAGACAATGGTCTAAAATTTCGTGACGTTAGATGACAGTCTAATATTCTGTCAGTCTGAAGGGTTATATCTGCACGATTTTAAAAATAGGACAAAATCTAAATGACAACTTAAAATGGTATTATTTGCATAAATCAACCAATGATGTCCAGATGGCAGAGACTGTTAAGGATACAATCAAGCAGGCCCTATTATTTCGGACAAGAAGTTAAAGGCCCATGCTGAAGCTGAAGACTACAGGCCCAAATTATATGTTTAATAGTCTGGTTCAGTTAGATATTTTACGATACATGTAATTTTCATTTTTCCATTTTTTTCTCTTTTACTTGTAAATATAAATAATATATAAGTCACCCCTTCAACTCATAAACCATATATTTACATTCAAGTTGTGTATATATGTTGTAAATTGACTAATTTGAAAAATAATGCGACATTAAGACCATAGAATCTTTACAACCCTAAACAAGTTCATAACTTCATATACTTACATATAAGTTGAATTGTGATAATAGACCAACATGGGTTACACCAAAAAATAATCTCGGGACGCTACTACTCATTCTCATCCTTGGTGACCTCAAATAATTGAAGAATAAATGTGTCCTCAACCACTTCATGAAGTCCTAAGCAGATTGCCGGAGCCACTTGACTTCGAGAAAATAGAAATATTGTTGAACTTGAGTGGAAGTGAATTTGTTTATTTTTTTTCCCTCAAGCTATGTTATATTTGTACACCTTAATCTAGGGTTGTCCAGTGGGCCGTTTCAGCCCGATCCCGACCCCGCATGTCCCGCTATCTGTCTCGCCCCGCCCCGATCCCCCATAAAAAAAATTATCGGTGTCGGGGTTCGAACTCGGGACGGGGCCTGGGATCGTCCCGCCCGTCTCGATCCCGACCCGACCCGACCCGCTAGCCCCCTCCCCCTTTGTAAAAACAACCGTTGCAACAACGATCAAATTTCGATTTTGGCCAACCTATAATGATTGTGGATTACCTTATAGAAAATTCCAGAAGAAGTTTCGACTAGGTGGAATTCTCTGTATGAGCAACTACTTGTTGCTTACGATTATAGACAACCTATAACTTTATTATTTAACGCCCATAATAAAAATTCAAGGGATATACTTGTAGATAATGATTGAGATTATTTTTTTTAGAACTTAATGGATTTCTAGAGAAATTTTTTCAAGCTACTAAAGAATTTTCTAGTATTTATTATCCTATTTCAAATATGTTATTTTATATAGCTCTAATATTTTTGTTACTTAATGAATATATGCAAAAACCAACTTATAAGGCATCTATTGAAAAAATATTTAAAAATTTTAAAAAGTATTTTTTTCTTATTCCCGCTATTTATATTATTGGTGCGGTATTAAATCCGACTATTAAAGTAGACGGTTGTACAACACTAATAGAAACGATTTATGATTGTATAGAAGTACTTCCAACAGACCCAACTCAAACCAACTAAAGAAGAAGTTACGTCTAGCATACACACTGAATGCAAACAAGTATATATGTATTATCAATAACAAAGTGCAAATAATCAACCGGCTTCTGTACCATCTTCTACTACTTCGTTGCAACATTATAAAAAATATGCGGTTTCTGCTGCTAGTATTCAAGGCCTTAGAAACAAAATGTTTAGTGGTTCAACTTCTTCACAAGTTAGCGAATTTGATGTTTATGTTTTGCAAGGTGTTGTACCGTACGAATTAATTGTCAATGATGAAGGACATGAACACTTGCTGAAATACTAGAGGCAAAATGAGAATACATTTCCGACGCTCGCAAAGATGACCCGAGATGTGTTGAACATTCAAGCGTCATCAACAATGTTTGAAAGCGCTTTTTTCTGTTGGAAGATTTCAAATAGGAGAGCACAGACATTCATTGTCGGGAGATGCATTGGAGATTGCAGTTCTATTCAGAGATTGGATTCGAGCGGAGTGTAGAAGGTGCGGTCAACTGGAGATCAACGAAGAAGAAGACAACTACTATAACGAAATCTTGTCCAAGGGAACATGAAGCGACGTCGAACAATTTGACCTACAAATTCCAATTTCAACCGAAGATCCTCAAAACATTGTGAGAAAATTAGAAAAAGAATGGTTAACTATGTAATTTTTTAATTACAATTTTACTATGTAATTTGCAACTTTTGAACAACACCACAAAGTTGCAATTTTGAAATTATATTACAAAAAAATTATATTTCTATTAAATAATATAAGAGGCACAAAAACAGTCCTGTGATATTTTTATTACACTATCTTGTTCAATTATTGAAGTGTTTATATATATTATTTTTTAAAATTAAGTGACAAAAAAAACCCAAATCCCGATCCCGTCCCCCCAAATCTTGGCGGGATATGGGACGGGACGGGACCTCTTCCCGGCCCACCGGGACCCGCCCCGTTGAACAACCCTACCTTAATCTAGTTTTGATACTCGTTAATTTCTCTATCTGCCACATTATATTATTAAGACAGTGGTCATTGTTTGAGTACCGTGCTTTGGTTCCCTTGTATTTGATTATTGTCAACACTTTGACTAACTGTTATTCTTTTCAAATGATTATAACTATCAGCTGATTGAATATCAAATAAGGCATTGAATTTGTGTCCAGTGTATGTAGAAGTGCAACCATAAGCACTGAAGTAAAAAAGTGTTGGGATTGGACCAAAGATCCACATCAACAATATTATGTCAGCAAAATTTAGTGCGCCCTCACGCGCGCCGCTGCCGCACGCCCGTCCCGTCCCTTCCGGTCTCAGGTCGTGGGTCGTGGGCTGCAGGGCTTCTGGGCTACTGGGCTACTTCTGATATTATCTTTTGGATCCCAAACTGTTTAGTATTTACAGTTTGGTCTCTGGAGTTTCAGAAATGCTGCCAGCAACCAGAAAGCCAACAGTTTTATGACATTACCATCTGAAACGTTTTTTTGCACTTACTACAAAATGTACAAAACGTTTCTGGCCATGACTACACCTCTTCAAGGACCTCTTATCACCTCTTCTCCTCTTAAAACACTATATATTGAGAACTGAAACAGATTTGAGGGCAACAGGAAATATAAGAGAGCAGACATGAAAAGAGAGATAACACAAGTCTTGAACAAGAGTAGAAACTCTTCCTTCACCTCTAAAATTTTCATTCTTCAGCAAGTCGTTTCATGTTTGTTTTCTTCATCAGAATCAACCTATAACTTTGTAGTGTTGATTAGTTGCAGTTTTATCTTGGGAGACTATTGCCCGCTAACATAAAATCATATATACTGGGCAATCTTGTCTTAAAGACAAAGAGTCATCTCTCGACTTAGTCGGTGATGTTGTGATTATCTAATTGGTTGCTAAGTGTTTCAGGTGTGAACCTGAAACTCAAAGGACTCTAACCGTTCGGATTATCAGCGGTTCTACAAGCCACAAGTGTAGCAGTTCATGTTCTTGTATTTCTGTATACAACATCCAGATTTGAAGTGCTAGTACAAGATTAAAAGATTGACAACTTCTTATTGTAATCTTTATTGTTTATCCTTTCGAAGCACTTGTAATAGTTATTTACTATTCATGTACTGCTTTATTTTCCAACAGGAAGTACCAGAGTATTGTAAAGTCAAACGGATAGAATAAAGTACATTTCGACGAAATTAGAAAATTTGGACATTTGACGGGAAAGTCGACGGACTGTCAAATACTTTAGCGGACCGTCAAATTTCATCTCTGGGCCATCAATTTTCCCTGGAAGTTTGACGGAAAGATTGACGGCCTGTCGAAGTGTTGGACGGTCTTGTCAATCCCACCGTCGAATTCCGGCAGTGGATTTTTTTTGGGTATAAAATCAGATCATTCAATTTAATCTGCATTTTCCCCAAAACCAGATTGAGAATTCTCCAAAAATCCTCTCTACAATATCCCAACCTTCCAAGATCAAATCTAAGCCAAATTACGTAAGATTAACGCTATTAATCCCGTGATTATCATAGAAATTATCTTCTCTGTAAGGAATCGATTTCGGAAACCCTTGGAGATGGAATAGCCCACTGTTTTACAAGGATTTTGAGGCGTAAAGGTAAATTTTAACCTTCTTTATCTATAATTAGGATTTAATCGATGATTCGGGGTACGTTATGAAAGGATTTTTCATAATCGGTACCCGTAAACTGAAGAAATCATTATATAAAGACTTATGGGTTGTTTTGATCAAGATATGAGTTGGAATTAATTAGTACATTGGTTGTTGGTGTTATTAACCTAAGAAAGTATGTTTCAGAGAATAGTGGGATCGAATTACATAAGTGCCCTTTGTTAACAAGTTCAAGGACTCTTTGTTAAGATTATCAATAAAGATGCCTAAATGAAGTTTCTTATTGAGAATATGAATTCGATATTGATATTGACTTTTTGCTGCTATAGATGACAATTTTTAAGGCGTGTGAGGGTGTATAAGGCGATTGTAATAGCAATGATAAGGTATGTAAGGCAAACCTTCTTTCTTGGCATGATCGATACGTTGTTTTCTTAAATGAAAATCTCTCGACAAAATGAAGTAGCGAAAGATCTTCTTTGACGAATCAATCATAATTCATGACTACTCTTGTGTTCATAATATTTATCGGGTTACATAAGTTCCAAGTGTTTATATTTGGATCCTTGAACGTAGCGCCAATGACAATAGTCGGAGGATAACGATAATAGGTCACTCCGGCTCTGCTTGTGGTATCTGATTGAGTCTGTCTTGTATTACACTTATATATATATATATATATATATATATATATTTATTCTCTTATCGAGTCGCGCTATAGTTGAACGGGTATGGTATGTAAATGTTCATCCAGCTGCAGTTGGTTTGATATCAGACATTACCGAGTTTCATATTTTGGTCGGGTATGATCGAGTCCTCATCGAGGCCGGGTATGATATATAGTATGATATGATTTGCCCCACATAGTGGCATGATTTTTACAGACATGCATACATATGTTTCTGGTTATGACAGAGTAAGGCCCTAGAGACTGTTATGAGTTTCATGTTGATTCTTATCTCTATATCTCTCATGTTATATCTCATGTTTACATATGTTACATGCCTTACATATTCAGTACATCTTTCGTATGGATGCCCTTCTCCAGTGCACTGCGTTCATGCCCGCATGTACAGATAGACGGAGTGGTGTCCTCCTCATTAGACGATCTGCTCAGTTGTGATATTGTCGCACTCCCTTCTATCGGAGTTGCATTACATGAGTTTTAGGTACTGATGCATATGATACTAGTATTCTAGGGTATGGCGGGACCCTGTCCCGACTTGTTGGTATGTTTATATGACTCTCAGAGGTTTGCAGACTTGTGTACAATAGATTTTGGTATGTCATGGCCTTGTCAGCACCTTTTCTTATCAGTTCACTCTTATTGTGGCCTTGTCGGCCTTGGCTAGCTGTTCATATGTATATATATCCTGTTGGGAATCTTCTATGTGCAGGTTACCTTTCAGTCTTGTCATATATGGGTAATTTGAGGCCTTGTCAGTCCAAGTTTTATATTTTAGGGTTCGGATACTATAATAGTACGCTCAGGCCTCCGGACACTTGGTGTCAGCCACACTCCCCAAGGCTGAGGTGTGACAACATGTGCTACCGCCAATGGGTATAATGAGATGGGTGAGATTTCTTTATCTTTAATTAAAAATCTTTGGTTCAATCACTACAATGAAGAAATCTTTAATAAAGTGTTTTTTCATTTATTTAGTTATATATGGCACAAATATAAATTAATCGGATCAATATGAATATGTAACTATGCATTCCAAGTGTTTGATGATACAATTTCAATCTGTGCTCTAGCTCGACATATTCGTCTAATCGTCGTAATCATATTCGATCGTATCTTTTAAATCTTCTACATTTTTAGCAGAATTTTAATCTTTCTTCTCCAGCTCATGATACATTTGTATTGAAATTTTACCAATATCACCAGAGGCGGAGCTAGTAAGGGTTGAGGGGCGAACCCCCTTCGGCGAAAAGCTACATTATATATATAAGATTAAAATTATATTTTATGTATATATAATAAATATTGACCCCCTTGACTTCTTCTAGTATTTACTAGTTCGGATTTTTGAACCCGTAAAATTTTTGACTCCGCCACTTAATATCACTTCCTCAAAAAAAAAAATCTTCTGCTACAGTAGTTAAATTTCATTCCATCCTCTAAAGCGAGTTCATAAATAAAAAAATTCAATCTCTTTTGCGTCTGTTTAAAGGATAAGCTACATGAATTGATCTTATCTTTGACGCTCAATAGGATAACATGCTCAGTAAGACATGAATTTCAGTAACATAAGCGTTTTTTATATAAACGTTTACGAATATAATCGAAGTTTTTCAAATATATTTCAAATTGAAGTAATTATTTTAAGTATTTTATAGGAGCAGAGATGTACATGTGTTGAAGGACGGAAGCACAGACTTATTTGCATTTGAAGTGGGGCATGAGTATCAGGGTATGACCCCCATGATTAATGAACGAGCTGCCTGCTATGAAATGAAATTTTAGAGAAATATTTTAGACCCCACCCTATCATATGCTTTTATAAAACCTCCTTTTCAACAATATTCACTTTTCCTTTTCTATCTTTTGGTTTTTGTTTTACTTGTTTCCTTTTATCATAGATTGCATGGCTTCGATTGGATTCACTTTCTTTGAGAGAAAAAGAAGAAAAAAACTGCATAAAAGTGAGCACTTGAGAAGGCAGGATAATCTAAGGTTGGAAAGAAAGATAGGAATCTCTGGCAAAAGATAGTTTTTGGTCGGTTCATAATTCCAATTATTGATATAATAATAATTACGCCTCCTTTTCTAACAGACAGAATAATTTTCCTTAGAATTCCTTTCATTATTCACAATATATATAATTATATAAATATTGATTTCTAATATGGTACGAATCCCAATTTATCTTACAAAAGTTGATTTCTAATATAATTAGAATCCTAAGTTACCTTAAATATACACCTATCATAATTATAGAATATTCGGAGAATATTCGCTAATACTCCCCCTCATACGGAGCGGGAGGAGACCGAACGCTAAGGCTGGATCGGAAGTCAGTGAAGAGTTGTCGCAGTAGTCCCTTTGTGAAGATGTCTGCATACTGATAAGAGGAAGGCACGAGTAATATTTTGACCTGACCACGGGCAACCTTCTCTCGCATAAAGTGGATATCCATCTCAATATGCTTAGTCCCCTGATGTTGGACCGGATTATGAGACATATAGATGACAGATATGTTGTCACAATAGACTATAGACGCCTTGCAGAGTGGACACTGGAGTTCCAAAAGAAGATTTCGGAGCCAACAGATCTCAGCAACTACGTTAGCAACACCGCGATATTACGCTGACTTTCGAGCGGGAAAGCGTGACTGCGCGCCAGACCATGAGATAAGATTATCCCCAAGAAATACACAGTACCCTGAGGTGGAGCGACGTGTGTCGGGGCATCCTGCCCAATCTGCATCCGTGTAGGCAAGTAGCTTGGTTGGGGCATAGGGGTATAGATGTAATCCAAAGTCTAGTGTGCCCTTAATGTATCTGATAATACGTTTGAAGGCGGCAAAATGGGACTCTCGGGGGTCGTGCATGAACAGACACACCTGCTGAACGGCATATGCAATATCAGGCCTAGTGAATGTAAGATACTGAAGAGCACCTGCTAGACTTCGATATAGAGTGGGATCAGAAACTGGCGCACCGTCATTGGCACTAAGCTTGGATTTTGAGTCCACCGGAGTTGGCATAATTTAAGAACAATGCCATCGATATATAATAGCAAATATGCAGTGCTGCTACCTCGGTGAAAAGTGAAGAGAGAGGTATCACACCTGCTATACACAAAACCAATCTAAAGAAGATACATGACGAACCGATCATACCAAGCGCGGGGTGCCTGTTTCAATCCATACAATGACTTCCTGAGATGACACACAAACTGCGGAGCTGCCGGATGAACAAAGTCAATAGACTGATGCATGTACACAGTCTCTTTCAAATCCCCATGAAGAAACACATTCTTGACATCAAGCTGATGAATCGGCTAATGCATGACCATAGCAATACTGAGAACAGTCTGAATAGTGGCCGGTTTAACAACCGGACTGAATGTCTCACCACAATCAATACCCTCCTGCTGATTAGTGTCATTGGCAACTAGTATTGCCTTATACCTCTCTAAGTCACCACTGTCTCTAAACTTGTAACGAAATAGCCACATACACCGGATAACATTCACACCAGCTGATCTATGTACCAAATCCCAAGTGTTCTGCTTGGTTAAAGCGGTAAACTCCTCGTACATGGCTGCATTCCAATTAGGGTCCAATTTAGCTAGTTTTGGATTCTTTGGAATGAGTGATAAGGTTTGTGTGGAGAGATTGAAGTTAACCTTGGGTTTAAAGATCCCGTGTTATGCACGAGTCTCCATGCGGTGAGAGGGCAGCAGTGGGAGGTCGGGGTAGTTATCGGATTGGGAAGCGGCATGGTTGTGGGGCCAGTTCTTTGGGTGATGGGTAGCTTGATGTTGCCGCAGAGGCGAGAGACTCAACCGTTCTTTGGGTGAGGCGATATGGGTGGTGCAGTAGACTCGACAGGGTGCAGCAGGGGTGGTGTTTGGGACCGAGAGCAGGGAGCTGGACTGGGTGGCAGCATTGCTGCTGGAGGGTCAGACGACACTGCTGAAGACAGCAGTGGTGTTGTCGACCGAGAGCAGTTGGCTGGAGGCAGCAGTGGTGTCGGAACAGTGGGCTGCTGTTGGTATAGATTTTGGATGACCGGAGACAAACTTGGTTCATCGAGAAAGAAGTAATCGGTGGTCTGAAATTTTTGGAGATTGGAAAAAGGAAAGGTTGTCTCATCAAATGTGACGTAATGGGAGACGATGATTTTGCGAGTAGCAATGTCATAGCACACGTAGCCCCGATGATTAGGAGATAGACCAAGGAAGACACATGGCAGAGTGCGAGGGGCATGTTTGTGAGGTGTAGTGAAGGCTATGTTGGGGTAACATAAGCATCAAAAAATACATAGGTGATCATATGATAGTAGCCTACGGTATAAGATTTTGGTAGGGGTCTTGTTTTGGAGTGTGCTAATTGGTAAAATATTAAGTAGGGATTCTACCATTTTGACAGCATAGACCCAGAAGGGTGGTGGTAGACAGGCATGAAACAGAAGTGTGCGAACCATCTTATTGATGGTACGTATAATTCGTTCAGCCTTTCTGTTTTGGAAAGAAGTATAGGGACAAGAAAAATGGAAAATCATGCCTTATTTAGAACAGAAATTGTGAAATGCTGAGTTATTAAATTCACATCCATTATCACATTTGAATGATTTGATAGATTTTTCAAATTGTGTTTTAATGAATTTTTGAAACTCGAGGAATTTTGTAAAAACTTCAGATTTGAATTTCAGTGGGTAAATCCAGACAAAGTGTGAAAAATCATCCAAGAATACTAGATAGAATTTATGACCCAAAGAGCTAACAATCGGAGATGTCCACAAATCAGCATGAACAATGTCAAAGGAAGAAAAAGTAACATTGTTTGATGACATAAATGGAAGACGAGTATGTTTGCCTAGTGGACAAGAAAAATAGTATTGGGCAATTTTCCCATTATTACATTGAATACGCTTAGAAGTCCTAAGAAAAGTAAAAACTGGGTCTCCGGGGTGTCCGAGTCTGTTGTGCCAAGTTGAGGGAGAGATCGCCACAAGGGATAGAGGTGTTTGCGGTCTAACAGAGGAAGATTAAGTGAATGGGTAGAGATCTCCCACACTATTGCAGCGTGTAAGAATTTTCCCCGTATTGAGTTCCTTCACAGAAAAACCATAAGGGTCAAATTCGACAGACACATAATTATTGCTAGCGAATTTTCTAACGGAGATTAAGTTTTTAATGATGTTAGGTGTGTATAGGACGTGGTTTAGGGAGAAAGGTGGGTGTGGATGTTTGGTGTGTATGTTACCGTAACCTTCAATTGGAATGTGATGACCATTGCCGACAGTAATAAATTGATGACACTTTAACCGATGTAGTTGAGATAGATTACCTGACGACCGGGTGAGGTGAGATGTGGCTCTGGTGTCCATGTACCAATTGTCGTCGGGTTGTTGAAGGTTCACGGTGGTGTAGGCCTTGCCCAAATCAGTCGGGGCGGTTGTTGTCTTCTTCTTCTGCTGTATTCTTTGGACCGCAACCAGTGGGCTGCTTCTTGCTCTTGGTTGCTCGCTCGATGGTGGGGCGGGCCCAAGAGGTAGTCGACCACGATTTGGGCTGGGCCTCAGATTGCAGTACGGGCATGCAGGCGAGGCCCAGTTCTGCTGGTTGGGCCACTGCTGCTGCTGGTTATACGCCTGCTGCTACTGGTTCCAGTTCTGCTGTCTAGTGTTTTGGCCTGGCCGCTGTCCAACCCATTGGTTGTGTTGGCCCTTTCCGCGGCCCTTACCTTTGTTGTTGCGACCTCTGCTGCCATGACCTCCGCCACTGTCCTGCTGCTGCTCCTGGACTTGCTGCTGCTGCTGGTTGCTGCTGGACGCAGGTGTTGCCATCCCGTCAACGGCTAACGCCTTTTCATTATATTCCTCTTATTTAGCACATCTAGTTTCTTCCAACAATAGTTGTGAACGTGCCTTGTTGAAACTTGGGAAATGGTCGGCTTGTTGAATCATTATTGCAAGTGTGTCATATTCACCTTTCGGTAAACCCGCAACAAGTTGAAGCACCATCTTGGTTTCTGAAACAGAAGTCCCGACGTTGGATAGTTGATCGGTGATGAGTTTCAGTTGCTTACAATATTCGGACATGTTGTTAAAATTCTCGAGGCGGGTATTGTTGCATTGCTCTTCTAAATACACGGCCCGAGTATTTTTATTGTCCTGAAAGATTTCTTATAGTCGGACCCAAAGTTCACGTGCCGTAGCACCTGTTTTCATGATAGTGCACAATAGGTCTTTGGAGATGGTGCCGTAGATCCATTGTTTGACGATGGCGTCAAGACGACGCCAGATTGAGTCTGTAACATCGGTGGGACGAGGAACAGATTCGTCAGTATGATCGAGCATGTTGTATGCACATGCATGAATGTAGAATAGTTCCATCCACATGGAATATTGATAGTTTTCTTGATCAAGAATTATAGGGATAAAAATTTTGATGTTGTTAACGGCAAATGCCGGATGAAAAGAAGATACTGAACGTTGAGAGGGGTTGTCAAGTGTGCCAGTGGATGAACCGGAATTTGTGGGGGAAGTCATTGTTGAAGGGAAAATTCTGGTTGCCTTGGCCGAGAAATTTCTGGTTGGCCAAGAAATTTCTGGTTGGCCGAGAAATTTCTGTGTTGTGGCCGAGAATGAGGAAGAGAGGGGAGAAGAGTGGGGTTTAGGTTTTAGGCTCTTGATACCATGAAAGACAGAATAATTTCCCTTAGGGATTCCTTTCATTATTCACAATATATATAGTTGTACAAAAATTGATTCCTAATATGATACGAATACTAACTTACCTTACAAAGATTGATTCCTAATATAATTAGAATCTTAAGTTACCTTAAATATACATCTATCATAATTACAAAATATACAAAGAATATTCGGAGAATATTCGCTAATAGTTTCAAACATGTCAGATCAATTATATAAATTCTCATAAATTTTAGTTAAGCTTAACATATATCATTATCGCATCAAATAAAAATAAAAGTGAAAATAAATTAATTGATGGATACAAAAATGAAGAAGAAAAAAGAGATAATCTGGGATCCTTCATGAGACTGTTCTGTGCAGCTATGTATAGTATAGGAATTCTCACGTAAACTTGGTTTTTGGTTTCATAGTTTATGACCAAACTTTCAACTTTCAAACTTAGCTTTTGCATTTATTCATTTCAGTCAGGATAGTTTCTATCCTTCATATCTGAGTAGGGAGAAGTTAATGATTATTTTTATATATTTCCTCAGATCAATGTGTATTTTTGCTGGAAGATGAATAAAATGCAGAAAATATAAATTTTAAAATAAAAAGATAGCAAAATATAAATTAAGTTAAATAATCAAACCTAGAAAGAGATATTTATTCACTAAACTAACTCTCGAAGTGTTAATTTAGCTAGTGAAACGTTCCCTTGATGGTTAATAAATTAAGAAGAATGTATTGATACTTAATTTATTAGATAGTACAAAAGCGTTGGTTTGTTTGCAATTGTGCTCCCTTGACTAGTGTGTGTTGGATGCCAATTTGCCCCAATTCAAAAAGTCTTTACTATTTTAATTGGAAAAAACTTATAACTTATATTATTTTTCGTACAACTTTTAAATATTAAATTTTTATATATAATACGTGAATCAATCTGTATTTAATTTAGCTTGACACCACATAATGGATCTCTCAATAAACAAGAAGCAAACTGAAAGTAATATATTTATTGATATACAATATATAAGATTACAAGAATATTTACTTTGATACAAACTAAATAACTAATTAATATAATTATAAAAGGATTATAATTCTACCAAAAATAGGAGATATACATTTAATACAATTAATGAAATAATATTGGGAAATATTCTATTACACCCCCGCAGTCGAAGCGGGAGGTTCACGAACACTGAGACTGACTCGAAAATCATCAAATAGTATGCGCGGAAGTCCTTTGGTGAAGATGTCGGCAATTTGATATCTAGAAGGAACATGAAGGGCACGAACTTGACCACGAGCCACTTTTTCGCGAACGAAATGAATGTCCATCTCAATGTGTTTAGCGCGTTTATGTTGGACGAAATTGCCGGAAAGATATATCGCACTAATATTATCGCAGTAGACCATTGTTGTCTTTTGAATCAGGCAGTGAAGCTCAAGTAGAAGGTTACGGATCCAACAAGACTCAGAGACGACGTTGGCGACACCTCTGTACTCTGCTTCTGCACTGGATCGGGATAATATAGGTTGCATTTTGGAAGAAGACAATAGGTTATCTCCGAGAAAAATGCAATAACCAGACGTGGAGCGTCGGGTGTCAGGATATCCACCCTAGGCAGCATCAGAATAAGCAGTGAGACCAGTGAGTGAAGACATGTATAGATGTAATCTGAAGTGAAGTGTACCTTAAACGTATCGTAAAATAAGTTTGAGGGCATGCATGTGTGTTTCCGTCGGACTATGCATGTGCAAGCAGATTTGTTGCACGACATAAGATAGGTTTGGTCTCGTGAATGTGAGGTACTGCAGGGCCCCATCCATGCTACGATAGTGAGTCGGGTCTGAATATGAAGGGTCGGAATCAGCGCTGAGCTTGGAATTGGTGTCTACAAGCGTGTGGAATGGTTTGCAAGATGTCATGCCTGCACGGTTAAGGATTTCTTCGTCGTACTTCTTCTGACATAGAAATAGGCCGCCAGATGTAGATTGACAGAGATGCCTAAGAAATAACTCAAGGCCCCCAGATCTTTCATAGCAAACTCAGAGGAAAGGAAAGACATAATGGACCGGCGGAGAGAATCAGATGATGTGGTGATGATGATATCATCAACATATAATAATAGGTAAGCAATGTATGTACTCTTGTTATAGATGAACAAGGAATGATCAGATCTGTTGTGTGAAAAACCAATAAAGGAGACATAATCGGTGAACCGCTGGTACCATGCTCGAGGAGCCTGTTTCAGTCCATAGAGTGATTTCCGCAACAGACACACATAATTCGGATGAATAAGATTCATGAAATCCATAGGCTGATGCATATATATCGTTTCAAGAAGATCCTCGTGTAAGAAGACATTCTTGACATCAAGCTGATGAATGGGTCAAGACCTGGATATGGTAATGATGAGGACTGTCCGGATGTTGCGAGCTTTACGATTGGGCTGAACGTTTCATCACCGTCCACTCCCATCTGTTGAGACATGTCATCACCTACAAGACGAGTCTTGTACCTCTCAAAAGAACTATCAGATATCTTTTTATGTCTAAAAATCCACATATAATGAATAATGTTAGCATCATGTGGACGCGGTACTAGGTTCCACATCTTATTATCAATAAGTGCATTATATTCGTTAATTATTATGGATTTCCAATTAGGTTTGGACAAGGCATCATTCGGGTTACGAGGGACAGATGAATGGACAACTGAAACGGAAAGGTTAAACAACCGTTTAGGTTTATGAATTCTGTGCATATCACGAGTTTCCATGGTCCGAGAGTGTGTCTCGGAACGTGGGACAGGAGGGGGTTTGCCACGGGACTGTCGGGAAGAGGAGGAAGGGCAGGCGTGACGGTACTGGCAGGTCGAACCTCGGTTTGCTGAGAGGTGGCTGCGGAATCACCCTGAGGTAGGCTATTCTGGGCGACCATCGGCAGAATCGGGTGGGCAACTAGTCCCAGACTAGCCGAGGTGGTGTCGGGTGCCAGGTCTAGGACGACAAACTATGTAAATGGTGAATTAGAAGAGGGTTTAGGCCATCATCTAGGAAGTCGTAGGAATGTCGAGGTGGCGAGTGTAGAGAGGCAAAAGGAAATTGAGACTCAGTAAATAGGACATACCGTAAATAATAATTTTACGGCTTGACAAGTCATAGCATGAGTAACCACGATAATTGGCAGGGTAACCCAGAAATACACACGGGGAAGACCGGGGTTGGAGTTTGTGAGTGGTCGGGGGAGAGGGTAACAAAGACATAAAAAAATACTCAAGTATTGGTAGAATGGGTTCCTACGAAACAGAACTTGGGTGGGCGACCGTTGAGATAGAGACCTGTTTGGGATTATGTTTAGGAGATAAGTGGTCATGGAGAGTGCGTAATGCCATAATTGAGGGGAAATTAAGGCGTGAGCAAGTAAAGCACGAATGAGGTTGTTTATGGTTCGAATTTTCCGTTTGGCTTTACCATTTTGGGAGGATGTGTGAGGGCGGAAAATCGAAAGGTAGACCGCTTTTCGGAGAAAAAAATGTTTGAATTGGTTATTATCAAATTCTTTGTCATTGTCACATTGAAAATATTTAATGCTCTTTTCAAATTGTGTTTTTACGAAAGCACTAAATGAAGAAAAAAATGTGATAGATATGGGATTTATTTCCAATTGGAACAGTCCATAGAAAGATGGAATAATCGTCCAAAAATAACACATAACATCGATGGTCAGCCGTACTCAAAATAGGGGATGTTCACAAATCACTATGTATGATATGGAAAGGCATTAAAGTATAATTTGTGGATGCAGAAAATTGTAATTTGACATGTTTATAAAAAATGCAAGATTCACATATAGGAGTCCTAGAAATACGATTGCAATTAATAAAATTATTTTTCCTAAGAGAGCGTAAAACAGAGTCTCTCAGATGTCCTAATGTAGAATGTCATAGGGAAGACGAAAGAGCAGCAAAGGTTGATAGAACTGAGGCTGAATTTTTTTTGGCGTTTAAAATAGGGCAGAGATCTCCGGTGCTGTCACATCTCATTATTCGTCTCCCTGTCGTAAAATTATTTTCAGTAAAACTAAAAGGATCAAAGTCAAGGAAAACTCAATTGTCAGTTGTGAAACATCACGCGGAGATTAGATTCTTAAAGAGTTTAGGGGCATGAATGATATTTTTTAAGATTAGTGGTGGATGTGGTGGGGATAGGGAGGAATGACCATAACCACGGATGAGAATGCCTTGTCCACTATCAATAATTATATTCCGATTTAAATTACTCAAATTAGAATAAAACAAGAGAGTACATTGTGATGTCGTCATGTGAAATGTGGCATATGTGTTCATATACCAATTTTTGTCTGGAGTCGGTGCATAAATCAGTGATGTGTAGTCCTGTTGTGGATGTGGCCAAGTATGCCAGGTTGGGCCTGTCGATTCTGAGGTAGAGTCCACAAGGTTGTCGGATACGGGAAAGGAGGGGAGACCCATGATAGTGGGGCCCACATGGCCCACGGTGGTTAAGCAGCCCACGGTGGAGGCTACTGCCACTGCCGCGATCGCTGCTGGCTATTTCTGGCTGGCGGGGACTACCCTTTCTCTCCGCCGTTATTGCCAGAATTTCTTCTGCCGCGGCCCTTGCCAGACTGCTTGCTCCGATAATTTTTACGGGAGGAAGCAGACTGTTGCGTGTCTTCTGACCGACGATTTTGGTTGCCAGAACGGGAGGCCCTACCATCAACGGAGGGCCCAACGGCGGTGGTGAGGGAGACATCAGCAATATTGGCCCGAGTGGTGCTGCGCTAGATTTTCTGGGTTTCCTCAAGGATGAGTTTCGAACGGGCCTCATAAAACGGAGGTAACGGCGTGCATTGCTGAAGGATGGTGACAATGTCATCATAGGATTTGTTCAAACCTGCAATAAGTTGCATGACCAATCATTAATTAATAACTGGTGCACCGAAGTTGGAGAGTTGGTCGGCAAGCATCTTAAGTTTTTGACAATAAGTAGACGTATTTGGGAAATCGTCCTAATGAACGTCCTTGAACTGATTTTCATGGTATAACGCTCGTTGAGTTTTGTTGTCGTGGAAAATACTTTTCAAACGTTCCCACATTTGGGGGGGGGGCAGTGGCATCGGTCTCAATGATGGTGTGCAACATATCATTAGATATCGTGTCGTATATCCACTAGAGGACGGTTGCGTCCAAATGAGACCAGAATGCATCATCAGAAGTCGAAGCCGATGGTATGTTTGTGGACTTCGACATGGGAGGGATGATGTGGTCGATAACTTCGTAAACACGACAATGGATCTTAAAAAGCCCCACCCACGAGGAGTATTGACCATTTTCCATCTCAAGAGTCATATGGATGAAATTTTTAATGTTGTTTACGAAAAATGTAGGATGGAATTTGGTTTTGTCAGTCATGAAAGAGGAAATTTATGAGGGAGAAGGAGGGAGGGAGAATGGCCAAAAAAACTAGGGTTCCGTCGTGGGGAAAAAAGGGGGTGGGCGGCAGAGAGAGGTCGGCGGCTAGGGTTCCGACGTGGAAAAAAGGTGGCGGCCGAGAAGGTGTATCGGCGGCTAGGGTAGGGTTTGTAGTTTTAGGCTATTGATACCCTAAATGAATATGTTTCTTGATGTTTATTAATAAATGATTTACTTACAAGAATATTTACTTTGATACAAACTAGGTATAATTAACCTAATTATAAAAGAATTATAATTCTACCTAAAATAGAAAATATACAATTAATGAAAGAATATTGGAAAATATTCTATTACAAACAAACAAATTGTGATGGAAAGAAATAGAGAATAGGTCAATAGAAATAAAAATTATTTCCAATAAAAATTGGCTCCTGGTTCAAATATAAATGGAAATTGATATAATAAAATGTAATTCATGTTCTATCTCTATTCATTCTCTTCCTCTTTTTCGAATGTCGATCTTCCTATGTAATTTAAGCATTTTTCTTAGACGATTCTTAATATTAATTTCCTTTCTTTTTATTCTTATTTTAATCATGGAAAATAGGAGAGTGAGGTTCGCAAATGGCTATTGATAAATCAGGTTACAACATTAATTTCTCTAACTTTAGAAGAAAATAATATCGTTGGACTGAATGAAACGAAATAAGAATAATTAGTACTCCATAAGGGGGGAGTATAAGTTTAATACAAGTGGTATAAAGTTGAGGAATAAATAGGGGAACTGAGCTGACCATCAACTTACCAAAAAAAGAGGCTCCTTGTCACATGACATTTAAGCAAACCACAGATAAGAATACAAAATTCCAGCTGTCCATTTTAATATCTTATCGACCATATATACTATTCATGTGAATCTATTATATTTATATTTTTCTTACTTTATTGTTCATCGACTGCTTGCATTTAGGAGTGCAATTGGATTTTCGTCCTTACATTATAGTACTTGATAAATCATCGTAGTCACGTGACTATCCAGATTGCCCCATCAAGATTAGTTCTAAGACAAAAAAAAAAAAAAAAATTCAACAAGCTTTTCTAGTATAAAATTAAAAGTTAAAATTTAATAAAAAATTATTTAATATAAAATTGACACTATATAATTTATGAAGAAGAATCTCTCTCGAGCTCTACTCACCAAAAATATTGGACAAGTATATATAGGTTAGAGAGCTCAAAAGATCATAGAATTGCAAGGGTATTGACCTATGCTGTTACGGTTAAGGAGAGGTTTAATATGCTAATAAAGGGGATGTTTCAAAAATGAAAATCAGGATCAATTATAATATGATAATGACTCATAAATAGTGTGTAACCACAGCCATTTGCTAACGTTAGGATAGAAAGATTTATTATCATATTGAATACTCATTAACAAGGTATTAAGGAATGAATCTAGACATTAATAAAAATATTTCTTTTTGAGATATTATAATTATATTTTCAACATCCACCCCATGAGTTACGGGCTCCGGAGAATCCAATATTTTAGCTTAAACTTTGTATATGTATTAAAAGTAACTTATAACATGTTTGGCCATATTTTTAAAATCTGATTATTTTGAAAAGTACTTTTAAAATAGTATTTTTACTGAGAAATAATTTGTATTTGGTCAATTAATTTAAAAAGTACATTTGAGCAACAATTAGTGTTTAGCCAATTTTTTAAAAAGTGTTTCTAAGTCTATTTTTCTCAAAAGTACTTTTCAAAAAGTGTTTGTGGGCAAAAAATATTTTTAGCGTCTAAAAAACTGTTTCTGATACTCCTCAAAAGTACTTATTTTTTTCCAAAAATTTGGTCAAACATCTCACTTTTTTTAAATAAGTACTTTTAGAACAAAAATAAATTTGACCAAAGACTATTAATGTAGATAAATTATCTATTAAGAAGCTAGTAAGCAAAAAATGTTATGGTCTAGAACCATTAACATAAAATCCTAAATTCTTCTCCACTTAGAAATGGAATCGCCTTTGAAAGAGTGCTCTACTCCCACACTGCAATTCTTCTATGCGATTCAGAATTATATTAGTCAAACTCTAAAATGGGTATGGGAGGCCAGAAACAAAAAAGAAACATTTTTAACCTAAGAAAAAAACACTAACAGGGAACGGTCGCATCTCATCAGATATCAGAAAAAAACATTCATATAAAACCTGTCCTTACTCCTCATCGTCTACCTCCCCCAACAAATCGATGATAATTCAGAGTACAGTTGCCCATTAACACTTGGGCCAGTAGCTTTAAAACCATTTACTTATTCACTTAAGAATTATTATTTTTTTCAACAAATATTTTTACTTTTTCTAAAAGACTATAAAAATAAATTAAATCTTATTTTTCACTTTTTTCACAATCAAAACTTTGTTGAAAAAGTACATGTCAACAATAAAATATTATTTTTAAAAATTATGGGCAAACACAATTACAAGTCTACAACTCCAACTTCACAAATATCAAAAAAGTGATTTTTTTTTATTTCTATAGTCAAACACCTTCGAAGAAGGTAATTTACATTTACTCATAAATGTAAACAATTAATTACTTTTATATTCCAATTTATATGACACTTTCTTTTTTAGTCATTCCTAAAAAGAATGCAACTTTCTTTATTTAATAATAATTTAACATTAAAATTTACATTTTACGTTTAACAAGATAATCTATAATCATACAAATATTTTTAACTTATTTTAAATCACAAGATTCAAAAAATTTCCCTTATTTCTTAAACTTCGTCATATAAAATGAGAAGTAGGGAGTATTCATTATTAAAGAAAATACCAACTAGTAAAATTCACTGGAGAAGAGGTATAGAAAATTAAAAGAGTAAAGAATCCAACAAATTAATACTCACATTGCCATTAGTAACTAAACCAAGACCAAAATTGGTAATTCAACTACTTAAAAATTTACTGATGAAATTTTAAAGAAAATGTACAAGCTAGACACAACAGTGCTAGACTACTTAACAACAATTCGGATCAGCTCAAAACCCGACTCCGGCCGCCCCGACTCCAAACGTAGCCGCGGATCGATGAGGCTCAATCTTTCTATTCTTCCAGCAACAGTTCTCTGGTGTAAGCTTAGCCGTCGCCGTCCTCATTGGCTCTGATTTACATCTTGTCAATACAAACGGCTCGTAAGCAGCAGCATTCACTAGTTTCTGCTCAATCATGGTTGCCATTGACATACCACCTACTGGTAAAGAACATGATGATCTTGGTGGTTGTAGTAGGTGTCTGTTTCGATGTTCATTAGGTTTAGTGTCAATGCTCCGCCGCCTTTTGGGTTGTTCTTCAAGAATCTCTTTCTTTGGTGGTGGTTTGACTTGTTGGGATTTTCTTTCAGGTAACCATCTGAGGAAATCTCTTCTACATACCCATGTTTCTTTGGATACTTCCATTGATAGCTTTGGTTCACACATCATTAGTAACAAACAATCTGGCAAAACTGATTCTTTTTCTGGCTCTTTGGGATATTCAACTTCAATTTGGTTACCTTCTTTGTTTTCCAGTACTTCAGTTTGAACTGGCTGATCTGTAAATGGTGTATGTTCTTGTTCAGATTCTTGTTGAGTCCCCATTCTAGAATCTGCCCAAAAGTCCCGACTTTTTCGAGGCAGGGTTTCGACCTGTATCTGGCCTAATAGAATTTCTTGGATCTCTTTCATTATGGTTGACTTCAATCTTTCTTCTTCTTCTTCCAATGCTGGTTCTTCTGTTACTAGTTCTTCTACTTCTTCACTCTCTATTTGGTTACTTCCTCTATCTGAGTTTTCTAACAAAGATGAATGGCTTATAATGGTCACTTCTTCGCCTTCTTCCTCAACCTCTCGAACTTGGTTCTCTTCTCTGTCTTCCATTGTTTGATTTACCAGTTGAGCTGATTGTTCAAGAGACTCAATTTCTGCAACAAAAGACTCTATTTTGGTCTCTTCTTGCTCGGTTTCTGCTACTAATTCACATGTTTCTAGCTCTACTTTATGCTTTTCCATGACCTCGGTTTTTTCTTGATTGTCTTTGATTTCATCGAGATCTACTGAAAGACTAGTTTCACCTGGCATTTTGCACCATTTCTCCATCGCTTCAACCACATTACTAGGTTCACATTTCTGACAATCTACTACTTCTATATGCTTATTTTCTCCGAAATCTTCCAGCTCTCCCGCTTCTTCTTCCTCCTCCTCGTCGTAATGTTCATCTTTTAGAACAGGTGACGACTCCCTGAATCGATTAGTAAGGTCAGCCATTTTCAACTGATCGGATCTACATCTCATAAGAAGCAAAGCATTCTTAGGAGGAATACAAATACTAACTCTACCTTTCTCTTCTCCTACTCCCCTTTCCATTTCAACAATCTCATCTTTAAACTCAAAATCTTCAAACACATGCCTTCTTGTACTATGCATAATAGCCTCATTTCTTTCCTCTTCTTCACCACTAGCCTCAACAACCAACTCAATATCCCTCCTTTTCCCACTTTCCCCATCTTGTAACGCAACTAACCATCTAGCAAATACCGCCCCACATGATCTCTGTTCATCACCATCACCACAAGCTTCCCCTCTTTTCTCTACCTTTTCCCTTTCGTTCGTCGAAAAACACGACGAACGACACGGAAACAAACAACTAAACTCAGCACCAAAAGCTCTCAAAGCTTCACAAATCGTTAATGGTAAATGTACCCATCTCTGATTTCTATGAGAAACACATTCTTGTTGTTGGTAATGAACACTCGAGTTCCTAAGCGATAGTCTATCATGTGTTTGATTAAATGCCTCAGTGGAACCTTGCTCTATTTTTCTAAAACTCACTTCACCACTTCCACTCCTTCTCTTCGACAAGCTTCGTGATTGCTTAACTTTCTTCTTCGTCTTCACTCGGACCTGACCAATACACGTCACCTTCGGGGAAGTGGGTTCCGGGTTTTCGAAACCCGACCCGCGTTTTTTTCCGGTGGTAGGAAACATAGGTGAAGCTTGGCCACCTTTTATGCTACCATTTAATTTAAGTCTACGGCTTAGAGAAATAGGAAGAGAGAGAGGCGCGTCACGTGCACGGCCAGGACTGAGAATTGATTTGGAGAATTTCATGGATGGAGTTGAAGAACAAAGGCGAGAAGTGAAGCAGATAAAGAGCTCACTTGTTGTTGTAGTGCTGCTATGGGGTCTGGTGTCTAAGTCCATTAAGCTCTAAAAATTGATAGTGTTTGTGATATTTTGCTTTCATTAGTACTATACTGTAATAGCCATGGAGGGTAGTGCAGAAAAATTGAACAGAAGGGAGTGGGACCTGAGGAGAAGAGGAGTGTGGTGGACTGCAGAGTGAGAGGAGATGAAAAGAGGAATATGGGAACATGGAAAGGGAGATATGGCTTATGGGCTCTGCTCTCTTTAGCCTTGCCTTTTTATGATAGTATCTCTAGTTTTTTAAAAAAAATTGAGTTTTATTAATATCCATTAATGGTGTAAAATGTAGTTATACTAAAATTACTACAAAGTTCATTCCAAGTAAGGAATATCTATGGTTTATATACAACAAGAACATTTTCAATGGAATATGAAAAGAGTGATGTGTACGTAATCTTACACCTACCTTGTAAAGGAAGAAAGACTGTTTTCGAATCAAAAATTAAAATCAGATACCATCTATTTGAAAAATGTAAATCGAAGCGAAAAATTACAACATACAACACAACAAGGGTGAATTGAGCACTTGCACCAAGAAAGAAGCTAACCAATCAAAGTTGAGATGAAAAAAAAGGAGAAAAAGAGACTTTCAAGCGTGCGAACAATTAACAACAATTGTTTATCAGTCATTCGAAAAATTCAGACTGAAGCGAAAGATCACAAAATGCGACACAATAAGGGGCGAATCAAGCGCTTTCCCGCTTTGAGGTCTCCCAGGACATAACTGGATGGCAAAGGAGGGGAATTTAAAATCCAGTTTAAGGTCTGCAGCGTGGGTTCGAACCCTGGTGTGAGCAATTTACTCTCTTCTGAGGTAGGACCTTGTAGGTGATATCAGTTGATCTGTTCTCAAACACTGGTCATTCAGACACATTCTGTAATTTACTGGTAGTACTACTGAGGAACCGAGACTACTATCTCCATGAATAGTCTGACGTAAGTAGCGAAGCTGGATATAAAAAAAAAGAATTGAGACAAGAAAGATAGGTGGAAGAAAAATTTCGAACTAGTAGACAATACCGGCTTTTCAATCTTTAAGTGCTAGCTTGTAATGGGGTGCTCTCCTAAGTTGTATATTAGTAGTTTAAGAAAATTTATAATAGCATTAATTATAAGAGTATTTGTTGAAGCGGTCTTTTATCTCCTTTGGTCTTCACTGAATTAATACCTTCATAATTGGAATAGTGAAGTTAAATTTGAGAAAACATTAATAATAAATACTTGTTGATCCTACACTAGAATGCCTAATTCTTTCTTTGTTGCTTCCAACTCAATAAACCTAACAATAAAACATATGCTAACCATTGAGCTTGTGATATGTTTCTCTAAACTTTGAGATTAAATGTAATAAATGCTCTATGATTGAGACAAAAACATAAAATATAACAACATACCCAGTAAAATTCACAATGTGGGATCTGGTGAGGGTAGAGTGTACGCAAACCTTATTCATATCAAGGTAAGAAGGTTGTTTTCGGAAGACCCTCGGCTCAAGAGAAAGCATAACAAAAGGTCATATAAGGACAAGGAATTCAAAGCAGTATGAAAATGAAAATAATGAAAGCGACTAAGTCATGATAAAGCAGTTTGAAAAGGGGTCAGTAGCTACCACAGATAAAATAGGATAATCGAAGTACAAGAAATAATAGATAGTAGCAGAAATCAAAGCACAAAAAACTATAAAACGATATTGTGACTATTAATATGAAAGGATAAACGAGACTGTCTAATAGCCTTCTACTCTGATCTGAGTCCTCCATAACCTCTTATCTAAGGTCATATCCTAAGTAAGTTGTAATTACGTCATGTCATGTCTAATCACCTTTCCCCCAATACTTCTTCAGCTTACCCCTACCTCTTCTGAAATCGTACATAGCCAACATCCGCACTGGGGCATATTTGTCTCTCCTCTTTACATGCTCAAATCATCTCAGTCTCGCTTCCCGCATCTTGTCCTCCACCGAGGCCACTCCCACTTTATCTCGGATAGCCTCATTCCTAATCTTGTCTCTCCTAGTGTACCCACACATCCATCGCAACATTCACATCTCCGTCACTTTCATCTTTTCAACGTGAGAGATCTTAACTGGTCAACACTGCATCTCATACCATAGACAAAAACATAAAATAAAACAAAAAAAAAAAAAAAGAAGAATTGAGCTATAACCCACCGGCTAACAAAAAGCCCCACTTGAGGACAATTTGGAGACAGCTTGGTTTCTCCCTTATTTTTCCCTTAGGTAATTGTGTCGTTATGCAAGTTTAACGAAGAAACGTTGCATGACAGAACATGTTTTACAAAAAAGTTTTCAAATGATATTGTCAATTAGTATCGTACGTTAGCTCCATCACTTTGGACCACCCAATATTTTCGACCTTTTGGACCCATTATTGAACACCATCTGTAGCATGCATAAGCACATGGTTTCTTTCATTTTTTGTTCTTATCATTTTCAGGAACGAATTGCCCACTTCACTAATTAAGGCATAGTGATTTGATGAAATGATAAGGTGGTGTAAATGTTTTACTATTATGTTATCTCTGATAAATATCCTCTATGAACGTGGCCAGATCATGATTCGTGAATGACTGATCCAACTGCCAAAAGGCCAAAATTACCATTCCTTTAACTAGGATTCCTACATATTTTGGTAAATAGAAAATTATTATACCGTTAATTTCTATAGTACTCCCTCCTCATAAAAAATAATTTATTTAGTTATTTACATACCCCTTAAGAAAATATTAATTTTTAAGTAGAAATAGATAATTTAATTAAAATGTTTCTAATTAAATATGTATTGAGATTTGGTCACCTAACACTTAATAAAATCAAATCTGAAAAAATAAAGTTAATTATTTCTTGATTTGTAAGTACACTCTTTTTTACTCAAAAAATAGATAGTAAGTGAACACTCTTTTTTATTAGAAAAGAATATGCCATAGCCAGTTCAATATTGTTACAATATTCGATATTTAATATTTTATATGATAAAGTCCTTTCAATATCTTAACACCCACACCAAATATAAATTAAATTGTCTCGTGATATTTCAAACTTAACTCAAATATCGTTTTATGGGCAAACAACTCAACCTTTGAAGCATACTATAACTCAGGTGGCGAAGACCCGATATCAAAGTGATAAACCTTATTGTTGATGTGAGCTTTTGGGCAACATCAACCTATTATTCTTAGAGTAACTTTTAATCATTGATCGACGACTCTTTCGCTTAATATTGTCGGATCACTAAAGCCAACTTTCATCTCTACTCGACTGGTCGACTTTGCTATGCACTCGAAGGCTAACCTCCATCAGGCTCGAGAAATTCTTTGCGTCCGTTATAGCTAACACCCCATAAAGACTATCTACGATTCAATATTTGTAAAACAACTACTTCCTCTGTTCACTTTTACTTGTTCATTATTTTAAAAATAGATATTCACTTTTACTTGTCAAATTTAGCGTATTTTATCTATATCATTAATTTTTCATTTTAAATTATTTTTTTAGTCATTAAGATTATATATCAATTTAATATGAATATCATAATAAAATATACACTTCATTTATTAAGTAAGGAGTATGTAAAGTTCACTGTAGATAAGTAAAAGTGAGTCCGCTTGGGCATCTCAATTAGTTTCAAGGGGGATATTTGGAATAAGAGATCAAGGATCGAATCCCGTCAGCGGCAGTGTGGGGGTTTCTTCTTGAAATAAAGGAGGGCTCCTTGTGCGCAGCGTGGTACTGATCTAACCTTTGAAATCAATTGAGTCATCATGATTTACCTCTTTCACAGACCTATCGGATCGAGGTGTGGGGGCTCTTGGGGTGGGAGATTCCATCTTTTTGGAATAAGATAAGTAAAAGTGAACTAAGGAAGTATTAAATAACAACAGGACCTATTGTGCAAAATCAGATTTTTACTTTCCTCCGAGTTTGACTAATAGGGAAATTTGTCCTCTGCGAATAAATCTATTTTAAAATTACTGAGGATGGGTCCCACCTGTTATACACCTGACATTTTGTGCTTGGATGAAGTGGCATTTCCGTTATTAATTCGAATTGTTGTGTCCATTTGGAGGACAGACCACATGGGGAGTTAAAGGTCGATAGGGACGAGGTGAAACAGAAAACTCCAAGGGTGCACGTGACTAGTGGAGTCCTAAAAACATTAGAAAGAGGCCGTAATCAAAATGTTTGACCCACGCGTCACTTATATTCGTGAATTGCAATCGCCGATATCAGCGTAGAAGTATTTTCCTGTCTCAAATTATATGCCGTAGTCTTTTTTTCACTCCCCTTTTTTTTACTTCTTTAAAAAAAATTGACTATTACCTTTATTTATATCTTAAAATATTATCTATTTTTATTAAATATTTATTTTATTAAGATATTTTTGTCTTTAAAAATAATTACTATTGCTAAGGATATTATGAAAAAATTAATTTTATACTTCTTCGGGATAACAAAGAGTGTCCACTTAATCATTTGAAAATTTCTTAAGATAATACTAACTTCTAGGTAAAAATAGATAATTTGATCTAAATGCTCTTAATTAAATAATTATTGAGATTTGATCACTTAATACTTAATAAGGACATACTTAAAAAAGTAAGTTTAATTCTTTCTTGATTTGGTAAGTGCACTCTTTTGACTAAAAAAATAAATGCTAAATGAATATTTTTTATCTGGAGGGAGTAGTATTAAACTTGTAAATTTAAAAATAATTTGAGATAATTATTTTTAAAATTATGATAAATAATTTGAGCCTGTGGAAGAAATTTGTTGGAGCACGGACGCACTGAGGGTGGGCAATTGTTGTTCCTCGTTAGCCGCATTACATATCTTAGCTGAATACTTCCACGCACATCTTGGAAAGCTGCGCGGTACTGACGTCGTGAACTTTAAACTGTGAAAAGACGTAATTACATGTGCTAATTTCCACTATATATAGCACTAAAAAGCCTTTGTTTATGTGGCATATATCCCTATTCCCTGAGTTTTCTGACGTGCTCCTATGGATTAAATTTATTAAAATTAATATACAGTTCTAGCAAAAATTATTTGATTCGGTCGAACTCATATTTGAATTTTGTTGTTCAGCTTGCTAATACTATTTATTGTGATAATTGTATATACTTTATAAATGACCCATTAATATAAAAAAAATATCTTATCAGTATATACGTTGGAATTTACTAATGTGGAATTAAGTTTATCCCATTATTTATAACTCGAACAATTGGGGCCCCGCACGTAGGAAACGTCGTTTCAACACACGTGCACACGTAGTGCCAAGTATCACAAACTTCATTAGTGAAAGAGATATTGGTACGTCCGTAATACGTTTGAGACATAGAATGATGGACGGTTATTGGCCAAATGACAAGTATTCCACGTTGGTAAACGAAGGAAGAAGTGTACGAAGTGTATGATGAAACGAGTCGGAAATCACCGCGAAGGGCCGCGGCGCCGCGACGCTAATTGGGTGTTCAGCCACTGGAGCCGCGGCGCTTCGGAGGCAGAATGCTGCGACGGGAAGATGGAAAGTTCTAACTTTTGGACTGGTTTTGGAGCATTGAATCTCCATTATTTGGCACATGAATTCATCCATTATTTGGCTGCAATGTAACCCCTCAATAAGTGTCATTACATGGCTATTGAAGACCATTAGTTGGCTAGTTGAGGGGTCATCTCATTATATTATAAATTGAGGCCTTTGGCTCAATTATTCAAGACTAAGAAAACACTCACATAAATTTTCTGAAATCTTCTTCTTCCTCTCTAGCAAATTTACTATACTCAAATTTCTTCAAGAGTAACAATTGAGTTTCCTTTGCTCATTTGTTAAGTTGTTGTTGTATCTTGGGAGACTATTGTCCGACAACGTAAAATGATATATACGGGGCAATCTTGTCTTAAAGACAAAGTGTCATCACTCGACTCAGCAAATCACAAGGAGTTTATAACGTTCTTGATTCCAGTTTGTTGTAATATCTAGTTTATCTTTTTTAGCAATTTGTAATATTTACTTACTTTCCGTTTTCTGCAATTGTTGTAACCCACAATATATAAATGAAATCTTTTATTATTATACAATGATTCGGGGTTAAGCTATGTTAAATCAAGTGCTAGGGTTTTAATTAGAGTTGTGGAGAGTGGGGGAGTGCTTAGTCTAAGTCAAGTAAAGGATTACTTGAAAAGAAGGGCTTTGACCAGCACTTAATCAGAAAGGGACAAAAGGACAATTGATTGAGATGGTAATAAATGAAAGCTACTAAGTATTATTTAAAGTGAAAAGTTGAAGGACTAGTTGGGTTGTCAACTTGCAATTATCTTTGCACACGCATACCAGATAAGGTGGTCCAGTCCAATGAAGTGAACCTCTCCAATTTAGTGAAGAGATAATGACTGTTTTATTTTTGGGCCTTTCCTAGTAAAGTTTCAAGGTCAAGGTCCAACCTTAAAACCCCTAGATCTTTGGAATAGTCCAGCCCACTTTGACATGGTCCTACTAGTACAAAAGATCGCATCTAGGCCATGTCTATTATTCTTCTCTATTTCTTTATTGAGTATCCTCCAAAAGCTATACTCAAATCTATTCTCGTTGTTTTCACGATATTTGATCCGTGTGAAGTAGTTATTTATTTCATAAATAGTCATAGTTTTGAATGTAATTACGAACGTAGCTACACTTTGCGTATTTTGAAATATAGCTACATTTGTTGTATCATTCAATATCAACTTATGAGGCATGTATGAGGCAAGTATCAGTTATATCATGCGGGTATCAGTTGTATAAACAACTATATCAGCGCATACTGCATCAACATTGATAGCTACATTTCGTGAGCACAGTAGCTACGTTTCGTAATTTTTTGAAATCATAACTATGTTTTGTAAATACAGTCTAAATGTTTATCACGTCGCATAATTTTTCCATTTTTTGTAACTACTAATAAAATAATGTTCCTTGTTTACATGGTAGATTCTGCATGCAATTGTCTATTGTATAGGGGAAAATTCGTATAAGACAGATGTACGAATTATGGTGTGACACGTGAAGTCTAAGGTTGAGTCAGACCCACGTCAGATTACAGCGCTGCTGGTTTACCGGTACCAGTAATAAAGAAGGCTAAGAGTCTTTTCCATCGTAACGGACAACCATTACCAAAGCCGATCATACGCCTTTCAGAGGTCTTCAATGGCATTTATTGAGAGATTGATTATTCAATTATTACAATATTTTTTCTCCTGTATTTGTGAGGACATATTTCGTGGGTTGTGCACCCATATAGCTCATGTATAAATGGGGCATTTCATTCCATTGACAACCCATCAGATTCTACATATTACAAAAGACTTCTCATTGTTCTCTTGATTTATGTGCTTTCATACAAGTTACAATTACTTTGCCAGAAGTTGTTAGAAGGCTCATGCTAAACTTTACTTTATCTTGTTTCTTTTTTATTTATTTACAGATTAATTCATCTAAAATTCAAATCTAATGTGTCACTTGAGATCCACATGTCCTTGACCACGTATACAAATTCAACTGTATTGTTTTATGGGTAAATAGTTTGGCGCCCACCGTGGGGCCTAGACAATTGTGGTGTCACAAGTGACCCCTCTACTAATCTACTTTTTTCTTCAAGTCTTATTGTTTGTTCAAAATAGATAAGATGACAGGACTAGGTGACAACAGTCGTAACGCTAGGGAAACACTAGCAATCTGGGGTAGGATGGCGTGAAACCCAGAGACCCGATACGTACAAACGGTGTCACCTCCGAAGACGGTCAGACTCAGCATGGGGATGATTTCATTGATGAAACACCAGAAGAGGCCATACAGAATCTTCGAGGGAGAACACTGCAATGAACGAAGAGTTAGAGCATTTAAAGCGGTTTCAAGAGGAGTTCATGTCCAAAAATATGGGCAATACTCCAACAGGAGGACCGGTTCCTCTATCGAATACACATGGAGAAACCGATGATAGTCAAAACAGAATCGGTGATAACCAAGACAGATCTGTAAATGGTGGTTCAGAGAGCGAGGTCCTTGAAAACTCATTCCAAGAGAAGGTTTTGAAATTCATGAAGTATATGACTAGCAAAGTTGATACCAATGCATAAAAGGCAAAGAAAATTGCCCAGGAGTTCCGGCGCTAATTTAGTCAGATACCAGAGGCTTCACCCATGGTTGACAGTCCAAACGCAAAGAAATATATTCAATTGGCGTATAACCCAGAGGCTGCGCCCGAGTGGATACCCAAAAGGTTCAAAATGCCTTTTGTGGCCAGCTACGACGGAACCACCGATCCTCAGGACCGTATCTTAGCCTATACTATGGCCGTGAAGGGGAATGATATGAGAGAACATGAAATAGAGTCGGTTCTGATAAAAAAGCTTGCTAAAGGAGCTCTGACATAATAGTCACAACTCTCTAAGCATTCGGTGGGTTCATTCGCCCAGCTCACAGACATGTTCATAAAGGCTCATGTAGGGGACTGGAAGGTGAAAGCACGTAAATCGGATATCTTCCGCATTGCGCAAGGAGAATCAGAATTCCTTAGAGACTTTATTACACAGTTCTAGAATGAGTGAATGTTGTTACAAGCGGTCCCGGACAAGTGGGATGCAGAGGCTTTAACGAAAGGGTTGAATCTGGCAAGTTCGGATGCCTCCCGGAAGCTCAAAGAAAATCTATTGGAGTTACAGGCGACTACTTGGGAAGACGTGCACAACCGGTATGAGTCCAAGATCCGAATTGAAGATTATATGTTTGGAGCTAAGGCCAGTAGTATCTTCGCAAAGGCAGAGAAAGAAAATTCCTTGAAAAACCGTTATCAACATTATCCTCCCACCGGGAAGCAAGGAGGAGGACAAAGTTTTTGCTCTTTTGACAAGTCAACTAACAAAGGAGGCTCCGAAAGAAACAATCAGGAATTGGGGAATTTCAAGAAAAATAACTCATCTAAGGGTAGCGGATATCCGAAATCATCTTAATACAACTTCAACATTGATGAAGAGCAGATGGTGGTGGTATTGAGGACGCACCCAACATCTCAACAATCGAAACCATTGCAGTCTGATCCAAGTAAAAGAGATCAGTCCATCTGGTGCGATTTCCATGGCACTCATGGGCATAAATTACAGATTGTAGACATTTACGAGAAGATGTTGAAGAAATTCTATGTAGGAGCCACCTCTGAAAATAACTAAGTGAGAGAGCCCGAAACAACTATGAGCTGGGACCACCCGCAAAAGGTAAGTCTAATCCGATTGCACTACCTCATGTTATAAATATGATTTATGGTGGATCAATGATTGTCGCTACTTCTTTCACAGCAACTGAAAAGACAAAAAAAATCGTGACCCAAAAAAAGAAGTTTCGGGAAATACCTGATGAACATAATTTCGCGTTCACCAAAGAAGATGCTGCTGGTGTAGTCTTCTCCCATAATGATGCTCTGTTGGTCACGGTGTCTATCGACTGCTTCCCGGTGAAAATAGTTCTAATTGATCTCGGAAGCTCATCTAACATAATCATGCTGAAGTGGTGGAAGAAATGAATATGGCAGACAAAATAGTTCCGGCTGCAAGAACCCCTTCGGGTTCAACATGTCAAGTGAAACTGCGATGGGAGAAATAGACCTTCCAGTGGACGCGATGGGGGGTTATTACAATGATATTTTTTTACGTCATCGATGGAGATATTAGGTACAATGCAATATTTGGAAGATTGTGGATACATGATATGGAGGCGGTCCCATCAACCTTGTATCTGTTGGTGAAATTTCCAACACTAGAAGGAATTTAACAAATCTGAGATGAACAACCTGCTGTCAGGGAAATGTTTGCTATAGAGGAATCAGAGGTGGCAGCAGACCCCAAATAGCAATTACATGAAGCGGAGTTGGTACCAGAGGAGGTTCACAAGGTGCTGCCGGTAGAATCAGTAGTCGCCTATCCGAATGAGGAATTTTCAAATCGGTATCAAGTACCTAGATACTTCTAGGTATCAGACGAATCAGATTCCATTAAATCCACTGTATATGAGTTCAAGCAAATCATACTACATCCGGAAACCCCCGATAGGAAGGTATACTTGGGCACCGGATTAACCTCGGAGCTTAGGGATTTAATTCTTAAATATCTTATATGTAACGTTGATTGGTTTTCATGATCTCATGAAGATATGACAGACATTCCTCCAGAAATCACAACTCATAAGTTGGGCCTGGATTTCAGCTTCCCTCCGGTACGACAGAAAAAATGACCGATAGCCAAACTTCATAACAGGTTTGTCAAGAAAGAGGTAGCTAGACTACTCAATATAGACTCAATTCGGGAGGTACAATACCTTGACTGGTTAGCAAACGTAGTTTAGTACCTAAAAAGGAAAATAAATTTAGAATGTGCATTGATTATAAAGATTTGAATAAGGCATGCCTTAAAGACTCATTTCCTCTACCGAACATTGATCAGATGATCGATGTGATGGCCGGGCTAATGAGTTTTCTCGACACGTATTTTTGGGATAACCAAATAAGGATACACCCAAAAGATCAAGAAAAAATATCTTTTTAACTACTTTTGGTACTTATTGTTACAACGTTATGCCTTTTGGACTAAAAAATGACAGGGCCACATATTAAAGGTTAGTGAATAAAATATTCGAAAAGTAAATAGGTAAAACAATGGAAGTATATATAGATGATATGATTGTTAAGAGTCTTCGTGCAGAGGACCATTTAAGACATTTGCAGGAAACCTTTGAAGTACTAAGGAAGTACAATATGAAGTGTGCCTTCGGGGTTGGTTTCAGTAAATTCTTGGGTTTGTTGGTTTCCCAAAGGGGGATCGAGATATATTCAAAAAAAAATAAAGGCTGTCGAAGACATATAAGATGTATTGGAAGATGTTAAAGTAGTGTAGCGGTTGATCGGTTATGTGGCAACCTTAAGCAGATTTATATCTCGATCCTCAGAAAAATGCCACAGGTTCTTCTCGCTTCTAAAGAAGAAGAACGACTTTGTATGGACACCCGCGTGTCAGCAGGCCTTAAGGGATCTGAAGGCTTACCTGACCAGTCCTCCGCTCAAGTCAAAGCCAATGGATAGAGAACAACTACTTATATACTTAGCAATCTCGGAGGTAGCGGGAAGTGCAGTACTGGTATAGGAGGAAAATTGTACACAATTTCCTATTTATTATGTAAATAGGGTAATGTCTAGGGTCGAGACTCGGTACCCGCTACTTGAAAAATTGGCTTTTTCCCTAGTGATGTCATCGCGGAAGCTTTGATCTTATTTTTAATGCCATCAAATTGACGTAGTAATCACTTTTCCTCTAAAAATGTGTTTCACAAGCCCGAATTATCTGGGTGCTTGGCTAAATTGGCGATAGAATTAAGTGAATTTGATATTGAATATAGACCTCAGACTGCAATAAAGTAGCAAGTCCTTGCAGACTTGTGGCCGATTTTAGTTTGGGAGTAACCCCACAAGCGGAAAAAAGGCTATCCTGGTCTCGGGGACTGCCCCCTGGATCTGGACCCTTTATACAGACGGTGCCTCCAACATCAAGGGGACCGATTTGGGTATTGTACTTTTAACCCCTACCAGTGAAGTTTTGAGGCAAGCAATACATAGTGTTCCATTGACTAACAATGAAGCAGAGTATGAGGCTTTGATTATATGTTTAGAACTAACTCGGGGACTGGGTTCACAAATTATCGAAGTCAAATGTGACTCACTGCTAGTAGTAAACCAAGTCCACAGAATGTTTGAGGCCTAAATGAGTGGATGTCAAGATACCTTGAAAAAGCTTTGAAGTTGTTGTCATGTTTCCAAGAATGGACGGTGGTGCATATAATCCGGGAGGAAAATATAGAGGTAGATACACTTGTAAACTTAGGCTCCAGTACAGAGGCCGAGGGTTTTAAAATCGAGTTGGTTGTTCAGTTATTGCATTCGACACTGAATCCCGTTGGATATAAAGAGATAAATTTAACCTGCCTAACTTGGGACTGGAGGAATGAATTCTTGGATTATCTCATGAACGGAAGGCTCTCGGAGGACCCGAAAGCATCCAGAGCTTTGAGGACCAAGGTTGCCCGGTACTATATCATAGATGGAAAACTTTACCGTATGTATTTTTATGGTCCCCTAGCCTAGTGCATAGGCCCCGATGAAACAGATTACGTGATGAGAGAGGTCCATGAAAGTATCTGTGGAAATCATTCAAGAGCAGAATCCTTAATGAGGAAGCTCATAAGGGTCGGTTACTATTAGCCTGAATAAGATACGAATGCGTTCGTACGAAAATGTGATAAGTTCCAGCGTCATGCACGAATGTTACATCGGCCAGAAGATGAGCTGCATCTGATAGTATCCCCGCGGCCATTTATGAAGTGGGGGATAGACATCGTCAGACCCTTACCAGCAGCTCTAGGACAGGTATCTCAAATTATTTTTATGACTGACTATTTTTCTAAATGGATTGAAGCTGCAGCTTACGTAAAGATATGGGGAAAAAAGGTGAAAGATTTCATTTGGCAACATATTATTTATCGTTTTGGCATTCCTAAGGAGATATCTTGTGATAACGATCAAAATTTCATCGGAGCCAAGGTCACGAATTATCTTAATGAGTTGAATATCAAGAGAATCACCTCTACTCCATATCATCCCAGTGCAGATGGACAAGCAGAGTCAACGAATAAGACTATAATCCATAATTTGTAGAGGAAATTAGAGGCTGCAAAAGGAACCTGGCTATCCAAACTACCGGAAATTTTATGGGCATATTGAACCACTACAAAAATGAGTATAGAAGAAACTCCTTTTCCCTAGTTTACGGTGCAGAAGCCTTGATCCTCGGTAGAATTTGGAACTCCCAGCTTGAGATATCTCCGGGCTGAGGAGGAATCAAATGTAGAGTCAATGTCCTTACACTTCGATTTGCTTGAGGAACATTGAGATTTAGCATACGTCCGGATGGTATCCCAAAAGCAAAGAAATGAGTGATACTATAACTGGCGCATAAATCTTTGACACTTCAAACTCGTAGATGGTGCTCTGAAGAGTCAATTAGAGTACTTGGGAGCATAATGTTGGAAATCTAAGAGCAAATTGGGAAGGACCATATACTGTGACCGGCATTGCTGGTAAAAGAGCTTATTAGCTAGCAGACCAACAATGAAATATACTTCCTAGCAATTGGAATATGAGTCACTTAAAGAAGTACTATGTGTAGTAAGTCAAGACATGCGCTGCACTCTTTTTTATCTTTGACCGGTTTTTATCCCAATTGGGTCTTTCCGGTAGGGTTTTTAATGAGGCAGCACCATGATATAAGCATGTTATTGATCTTGCTACCGAAGAAGTCTATCCAGTATCCAAGTCTTCATAGCTTGAAGTCTAGGATACTAGGGGCCATATACACCCGGAATGGAGTGAAGATTTTGAAATTTAAAATGCTTCTAAGGAGCACCGACACTAAGGACTTCCCAGATGCTAGGGACTGCTCAAATAATTAAACTACATATAATCGGATTGACCGTACTAGAGGGCAGCCGAATTATCATTACAATTTTCTTCACATTTGTAATTCAAAGGAATCAATAAAAATTTCCTTTTATGATTAATACTTGGAACTGAGCTTCAAATTCCTCCTTATAGTAATAGAAGTTTGCATGTAGGGTTGGAATTTCAAGTACATCATATCATCTACTTGGAACTCCCTCTCAGTACTTCTCCGTCTCCTATCAACATAGTACTTCATTCTCTTTTGTGCCTTGCTCAAATTATCCTTCTGTAGTTGATGTACTTGCTGTCTCCTCATGATGACAACTTCAGCAGCTGGCACCACAGTCTCAAGTAGAGGTCTAATGGATAGTTGTGGAGGAGAGTACTTATACAAGGCTTCAAAGGGAGTGCATTGTAAGCTGGTAGGAAAATTGGTATTGTACCATCATTCGACAGCATGTAGCCACTGCTTCCAATGGTTGGGTCTACTAGCAGTCATGCACCTTAGATAGTTTCCTAAGCATTTATTCACCCTTTCTGTCTAACCATCACTATGTGGATGATATGCAGTGCTATAGTGCAGTTGAGTGCCTAACAATTTGAACAAGGATTGCCAAAAATTATTAAAGAACACCATATCCTTGTCAGTAACAATAGACTCAGGTGTGTCATGCAAGCAATGCACTTTTTTCCAAAATACATCAGCAACTGTTGCAGCTGTATAAGGATGAGTTAAGGCTACGAAGTATATATATTTTGTCATCCTATCCACCAGTACCAATATGCCATCTTTGCTCCTGGATTTTGGTAATCCTTTAATGAAATTCTTCTTATGTTACTCCAAGCTTGATTTGGAATGGGAAGAGGTTAGAGCATGCCTATATAAGCTATGTTTTCTTCTTTACTTCTGAGGCAAACATCACAACTAGCCACATATGCAATTACTATCTACTTCATTTTGGGCCAATAAAAGAATTGAGCCAATCTCTTAAGGGTGCCAAGTTGTCCTGAGTGACCTCCCATAGGTGAGTCATGAAAGGTAGATGTTAAACAGAGCAATATACATGTGATATACAGCAGTGTATATCACATGTATATTAGTGGACTGAAACAGCAAGCAGCAGAAGCAGGTGCGATCCGGTCCGGCGGCGGTGGCGATTGGGCCTCTCGGCGATCGGCTGATGGCGATTGGGCCTCTCGGCGATCGGCCTGATGGCGGTTGGGCCTCTCGGCCCGGTGCACCATCGAGGACCGAGCGTATCGCAATCTTGTAGGGCTCTCCGAAAGATCTTACCTTTACGGACCGGATATTACGTATGCGGTTCGGCAAGTGTGTTTATTCATGCATGATCCCGAGTTGAGCACATGAATGCAATAAAGCGCATCATTCGGTATATCCAGGGGACTGGACTATGTGTTGCACTTGTATCCTTCATCTACATCCACACTTGTCTCTTACACGGATCTTGATTGGGGTGGTTGTCCCGACACCAGGCGGTCGACTGCCATCTTGTATGTTCCTTGGCAACAACTTGATCTCATGGTCGGCAAAGCGTCAAGCAACTCTATCACGATAAAGTGCGAAGCGAGAATATCGAGGGTAGCGAATGTGGTCTCCGAATCATGTTGGCTACGTAACTTGCTTTTGGAGCTTCATTGTCGGTCGAAGGCAACCTTGGTATATAGCGATAACATTAGTGCCATCTACAGCCGGTAACCCGATTCAACACCAACACACCAAGCATATCGAAATGGACATTCACTTTGTCGGTGAAAAGGTTGCAAAGTGGTCAAGTTCGTGTATGCCATGTCCCGTCCTCGTTATCAAATTGCAGACATCTTTACAAAGGGTCTACGCGGTTCTCTTTGAAGATTTTAGGGCGATCTCGGCGTTAAAACCGCCCGCTTTATTTGCGGGTGTGTGTTAAAGCGAGCAATATACATGTGATATACATCGGTATATATCACATGTATATCGATGGTGAAACAACAAGAAGCGGCGGATGCGATCGATCGGCGATGGCGATTGGGCCTCTCGGCGATCGGCAGCGATGGCGATTGGGCCTCCGGTAACCAACAACTTGATGGCCCAAGACGGTAGGGCGACCAAAGCGATGGACAAGTTTGGACAAGTTTTGTATATATGGAAAGTATATTGTGTGTATATTGTAGCATATTTGTTACCTAGATTAGGTTATACACTTACCATAATTAGGATATACACTTACCATATTGTATAGTTAGAATTATGGTAGAAGAAGGTTTGTACCTTGTATATATATCTATTCAGTCAATGAAAATAATCAAGGGGGTTATTTCTTTAAGTAGAGATCAACTGGTTCTTGAGTCCACTATTTGCCCCAACATATATTCTGCCTTTCTTTCTGAGAATTCTTGATGCATAATGCCAAATACGTTGGCCTTGTAAATCAACTATAACTTAAGAAATCAACTTCATAGCTTACACGTCACCCTCATAGCTTGAGTGCACTTCTTGTATCAATGAAGGAACAGACACACTAATTGCTAACAAATGACCCTTGTACTTGTCAGTGTTAGAATTAGTCTCATGTTGTCTAGAGAGTGAATCAACCACTCCATTCTCTGCACCCCTCTTGAACTCTCGTAATCCAATCCAAATAGCTTAGTCATACCCTTTTGTTATACTACAGAAGTCACCTTTTGTTCTAAAAGAAACTTCAAACTATGGTGATCAGTTCTGACTACAAAGTGTTGGTATTGCAAATAGTGCCTCCACTTATCCACAACATTCAACAAAGCTAGATACTCCCTCTTATAGATGGACGTGTCCTTATGTTTTGGAGTCAATACCTTACTAAAATAGGTAATGGGCCTTCTTTCTTGCATTAACACATCCCCTATGCCACCATAACTAGCATCAGTTTCAACAATAAACTCCTTGTAATAATCAGGTAGGATTAGAACTGGGTGGAAGACATGGCCTTCTTAAGAGTTTCAAAGGGAAATTCAGCTTCATCATTCCATTTGAAAGCATCCTTCTTCAAAAGATCAGTAAAGGGTCTGCAAATTGTCCCATAGTGTGCAACATATTTTATGTAGTAACTTGTCAAGCCTAGGAATCCTCTGAGAGTCGTGAGAGTAGTTGGTCTAGGCCAGTGCAACATTGCTTTGATCTTGGCTGGATCAGTGGAGACTCCTTCTTTAGTTATGAAATGTCCCAAAACTCAACTTGAGGTTGACCAAATGAGCATTTAGATCTTTTAGCAAACAAAGAATGCTCCCTAAAGGTGTCAAAGACAACAACCAAGTGATCAATATGCTCTCTCACAATCATACTATAGATTAAAATATCATCAAAGAAGACCAAAACAAATTTTCTGAGATATGGCTGAAAAAACTGATTCATCAAGGCTTAAAAAGTTGGTACAATAGTTAGCCCAAAGGGCATAACCTTGAACTCATAGTGGCCCATGTGAGTTCTAAAATCTATCTTGTGTACATCTTCAAGCTTCATCCTAAACCCTTAAATCCGCCTTTAAAAATATCACAGCTCCATGTAATTCATCTAGTAAGTCTTCAACAATAGGGATTGTATACTTGTCCTTCACCGTGATCTTATTCAACCCTCTATAGTCAACATAGAACCTCCAAGTACCATCCTTCTTTTTTATAAGAAGAGCTGGTGATGAGAAAGGAGATTGGATCTGTTGAATTATGCCATTGGTGAGCATTTCTTTAACTTGTCTCTCTAGTTCATCCTTCTGGTAAAAACTATACCTATAAGGTCTCAAACTGATAGGTAAAGCTCCAGGTTTCAGTGGTATTGAGTGATCTAATGTTCTAGCAGGAGGCAAGGCCTTAGGTTCTACAAAAATATCAGGATACCTTTCTAACACACCTGGTACTGCTTCATCTACCACCTCTAGATCATCTTGAACCAGTGCACTTGTAACATCCCGGAATTTTGGACAATAATTTGAGCACCTAAATGAAGGAAATAAACCAGAGCATTGGAAAGATTTATGTTACATTTACGTATGCTAATAAAGAGATTAGTATATAAAATGATTAAACCCCAAAATAATTTTTGACGTAAGAAGTGTGACGACGGGGAGCAAAAATAAATTTGGTGCGTGCACAAAGAAGTTATGGACTAGTGCCATATTACAAAATTATGACATTGAGGATATGAAGGTTTTATAAGTTATTAAGATTTAGGTGAATTGGATCACGAAATTAATTATGTGTATGATTGATTAATTGTGAGATTAATTAATTAAGTGGAGGGGACAAAGTGAGGGGAGTTATGTACGTGCAAACATGGTAGCAATGCACCTAAATGACAAGGCTAAGTTGAGTGGAAGACATAATGACGGGCAATCATTATGAGCATTAAATGCTAGCCTAAGAAATCTTTTAAGGGAGTTTATATTCTTGGCTTTGAGAATTCTTGCAAACAAACAGAACGTTCAACAAACCTTAATATCCCCTTTCATAAGCCTTTCATCCTGAGTTAGTAAAGAGATAGCATTTCACTTTGCCTGGGAGGAAATGAAACAGTCCCCATTTCGTTCCCTTTGGAAAATAAATTGCTCCTTTCCTTTAATTGATCCCGTGTTATGCTCGACCAAGTTCTTAGGTTGGTTAAGGTCTTCTCCTCGTATTGTGGTATATTAAGGCAAATTATTTCTTTCTTTTGGCATGTTCCATGTAATGAAACGTAACCGTGATATTGCTCCATAATTTATTCTACTCCTAGTAGTTAAGGAATGTTCATGTTATTGATGCCTATGTTAAAAAGCATGTCTAAATATGTTCCTAAGTCCTTATTGAGGCATACGAAAAAAGATGTTGATATTTACAGTGTTAGCCGAAGGTACAAGGATATTGTGTCACCCAGGATGTGCCATTGTTATTCATGCATTTTCATTTGCATTGCATTCATGTTTTACCCAAGACCGTATGTTGGGGACGGAAAACAGGAAACGCAGATCACCTAATCAGTTGGGATATGATAATGATAAAGCATGTGTGGCTTAATGAAGAAAGATACCCGATTAAGGGCTAATATATATATATATATATATATATATATGATTGGGAGGAAGATGCCCTTATGTGGCCAGTATATATGTATTTACCGCATTATGCATGACATTTAGACATATTATGTCCACAAAGGCCGACATGAAATGATGTCCACAAAAGCTGTTATGGTAAGGAAGATGCCCAATGGGCCGATGTATATGTATACCGCATTGTGCATGATATTTAGGCATATGTATTAGGACCCTCAGAGATACTTACTATTGGTCGGTTGTTTCTGTTTCAGTTGTTGTTATATCCATGTTATGCTATTGTTCATGCCTGACATACTCAGTACATCAGTCGTACTGACGTCCCTTTTGTCGGGGGACGTTGTGTTTCATGCCCGCAGGTTCAGTCAAAGAGGGTGACGGTTCACGCTAGTAGGTTGCTGGTCCAGCTGATGTTGGAGCACTCTATTTATTTCAGAGTTGCAGTCTGGTCATGGTACAGTATTGTTGTATACGCATATGGGTATGGCGGGGTCCTGTCCCGTTCTTGTGATGTCGTGTATTCTTTAGGGGCTTGTGGTTAATTGTCATGTGTGGCATTGTCGGCCTTGGTATGGGTATGTATATATATAAGTTGGTTTTTATGGTTAAGATTTTCCTTAATCTTTTTCGGCTTAGTCCATAATTAATTATGATTAGGTGGTAAATGTACGTTTAGCAGTATCCAGCGGATAGGATCCGGGTGCCCATCGCGGCCTTCCGATTTGGATCGTGATAGAACTTATCATAAATAGATGAGCAATGAAAGCTTATCCTTTCTTTAACATCTTACCCATTGCTACACTTGAAATCACACTAAGCTTACTTTCTTCAAAAATGCCATGTAGCACAAGCTTATTTCCCTTTCTACCAATGGTAATACAATTTTTCTCATGATCAAATTTGATTGGGTTGTGCTTCTTCATCCAGTCATTCCCTAGAACAATATCACATCCTCCCAAAGGAATGATCAGTAAGCTTTCTTGAAATAACCTTTCTTGCATCTTCCATAAGAACTCTTTGCAGTGAGAAGTAGTCATGATATTGCACTATTGCTTCAAAAGTATCGTTCACATTTACGTAGCCATACCTTAGGTTCGGACCTTCAAAAGTAGGGAGTTGCCACTTAGTAGGAGGAGTTTGCATTATTGCTTGAGGTCTGAGTTGTCTTCCTTCCTGAACCGGTAATAGAAGAATTTCATCTCCTTGAGCTTTGTTAGGAGGTCTCTCAAGTGTGGTCAATTGATCGAGAATCAGTTTCAATGTTCTTTGTATACCCCTCTGAGTCTGTTGTAGAGCTTGTTGCCTGCTCTTAGGGATGGCAGGTGGGTATAATTTTGCGGATTACACACCGCACCCGCCTCAGTTAGGGCAGGTATGAGTATAACTTTGGCGGGTAGTAGGCGAGTATGGATATTGAAAATGTACATGTCACAGGTAGGCGGGTAGGTGGTAGATTTGCAGTCATACCGGCATCCAACCGCCTACCCTCCCGCCTTATACCCGCCCCAAGCCCAAAATATTAGCAGCCCATAAGTCGTGCCTTCAGCACATAAGTCACGACAAGCCTCTCATTCTCCAACAAAACTCAAAACCCTACGCTTCTTCAGTCCTTCAAGCCTTCACGCCTCCCTCTCTCTCGTTCCCCTTCACGCCGTCTCTCCTCCCTCTCTCATTCTCGACGTCTCTGCCTTTTTCTTTAAATAAAAAATCACAAACTTTTTTCACGAACCACCTCGACATCTCTGCCTTTTTCTTTAAAGGAGATGCTGATCGGGAAATATTGAGAAATATTTATGTCTTTGCTTTGTGCTTTGGGGTTGTCTTGATGAGGTCAATTTTGTGCATTTGTTAAGTTTTACCTATTGGGTTTGCGGAGTTCAATTGAAAAAGTTGAAAAACTTTAGCTTATATAGCTGAAATAATATATGGGTTTTGTATACATTTGTAATATATAGCTATTTGGGTGGATAATTTTTGGGTTTTCTTGGAAATTTTGTTTTCTTGATTCTTTGTTGTAAGGGGAAGAGGTGAAAAAAATGAAAAATTCTGATGGTGAAAAAATCCGGAATTCTCCTCCCTCTCTCCCAAAGAAAACGAGACCCTGACAGTATTGATTCTTGACCCAAATTTTTGGGATAATTTTTGAAATTTGAATTTTTGGGATCATGTTGATCAATAATTGATCACAAATGAATTGATTACAAAATATGGCAGGCGGGTATTGGCGGGTGACGGATATCCACTTGGGTGGTGGAGCGGGTGTAGATTTAGGAATATACCCGTCTAGGCGGGTATGGATGTTGAAAGTGGCGGGTATAAAATTTTCTGTCGGGTACGGGTGTGGGAGAAGGGGTACCTGCACTTGCCCCGCCCAATTGCCATCCCTACCTGCAGTTAACCCCGCCAATACCTCATCATGTTAAGACAGTTGACATCCATTGTTTGTAGTATAGTGCCCTCTGCCATTCCTTACCACAAGTCGTAAGACCGAAGGCTCTGATACTGATTGTAATGATCCTGGATTGGATCAAAACTGCAACTACTCGAATTAACAAGTAAAGAAAATTTTTGGGACAATTTTCGATTTATATATAAATTGGAAAAAATGGAACTCAAATTAAAGAGAAAAGAACAATGAATTAAACTACACTAATTTATCTTGTAAGCCGCCATTAATGAATGAAATATGTAGAAGAAGAAGATAGAGATTAGGGATTGAGAGAGAAGAGGATAGCACGAGGAAGTGAGAAAGAGAGAAAATGATCTGAATTGTAAAATTTAATTCTCTCTCCTATCCCAATTATTGTTATAACAGCCATAACAAACTTGACTGACGTGCTTGATCTCGACCCTCCAACTAATTAAATGAAACTTGTATCTGCGCCGTTGATTTCAAAAGGTAGTTATTACCTCGGTTACGCTTTGCCAGTATCGAACCTCGACAACAACATTTCTTTGTGGTATTTTTCTGGTATTATTTAGGATCATTACAAACTGTTATTGTAGATGCTGTTAAATGTCTATTGTTTTAAAATGCGTTATATTGATTCTTACATCTTATACTGTGCAAGATATGTAATGCTTTAAGAGCCGCCGAATGCAGTATAAATATGTCCAGGCAGAAGTTAACCAAGAAAAACATGACAGAAGGCCCCTTAACCTAAGGCCCAAGTGTACTTTTAGTCAAATCAGTTTGGTCCAACATTCTTTGCATTTGTGACTTTTAAGTGTACCTTTATGCATAATTGTAAAGGTGTACTACATACTCATTTCAAAAGGGGGCAAAATAGGAATTTTTTTCTCGGACTACAAAAGAAAAAAATTTGTGAGATAAGCGGAAGAAGGAACCGGTGAAGACTAAAATCTTCAAGCAAGTAGTTGAAAAGTCAAAATAATGTTGTTTTGATGTTGCAAAAAGAGCGTGAAAAAGTCAATTATCGTATACGGTTTACTTCAAGTTTGTCTTGACTATAGGTGGCCAGTGGGCCGGGCTCGGGTCTGGCGGGGTCGGGGTCGGGGTCGGGGTCGGGTTTGGCGGGACTTGCTCCAGTCCCGTCCCGATCCCGATCCCGATCCCGTCGGAATCGGGGCGGGGCGGGGTAGGGATCGGGGCGGTTTTTTTTTTTAATAACATATGTATAAAAAAATCAATAAACAAGACAAGATAGTGTAATAAAAACATCCCAAGGCTGTTTTTGTGTCTCTTATATTATTTAATAGACATATGATTTTTTTGTAATACAAATACAATTGTCTAAAATCTAAATTGCAACTTTGTGGTGTTGTCCAAAAGTTGCAATTTACATAATAAAATTGCAATTAAAAAAATTACATTCTCAAAAAAACATGTTCTAATTGCTTGATAATTTCCTGTGGTTCTTCGGTTGGAATTGGTATTTGTTGGTCAAATTGATCCACGTCGCTTCCACCACCTTCAGATAAGATTTCATTGTAGTTTTCGTCTTCTTCTTCGTTGATCTCCGGTTGACCGCACCTTCTCCGCTCCGCTCGTATCCAATCTCTGAATAATACTGCAATTTCCAAAGTCATCTCAGGCTAATGAGTGTATGTGGTCTCCTATTTGATATCTGCAGCGAGAAAAAGCACTTTCAGACGCAGCTGATGACACTTGAGTGTTCAAAACATCTCGGGCCATCAATGAAAGTGTCGGAAAGGTCTTCTCATTCCCCTCCAAGATTTCAAAGAAGTCTTCATGTCCATCTTTATTGATAACTTCTTGGTACGGTACAGAACCCTGCAAAACAAAAATATTCAACTCGCTAATTTGGTTAGTAGTAGAGGTACGACCGCACATTCTATTTATGAGGTTTTCAATACTAGCCGCAAAAACAACATGTCTTTTGTGAGGTTGTATTGAAGATGAAGAATATGGTATGGAAGCCGGTAAGTTACTAGCATTTTCTTGTTGATAAAACCTATATAGATTTTTGCATTGGTCTTCTAAGCTAGACAACACTTCTTCTTTAGTTTGTTCAATAGGCGGTGGGTGATTTAGATTTTTGGGACTTGGAGGAGGTAGTACTTCTATACAATCGTAAATAGTTTCAATTAGTGATTTAGTACCGTCTATTTTAATAGTCGGATTTAATACAGAACCAATAATATAAATAGTGGGAATAAGAATAAAATATTTTTTTATTTTGATACACATTTTTTTAATAGCTGACATATAAGCTGGGCTTTCCATATATTCACTAAGTAATAAAAATATTAGAGTTATATAAAACAACATAGTTGAAATAATAGGATAATATATACCGGAAAATTCTTTTGTTGCTTGAAAAAATTTCTCTAAAAATACAATACGTTCGGAAATTTTTACCCAATCACTATCTACAATCATATCAGCTAGATTTTGATTATGAGAGTTAAAAAATAAAGTTATAGGTTTTCTATAGTCATAAGCAACAAGTAGTTGCTCGTATAAAGAATTCCACCTAGTGGATACTTCTTGTGAAATTTTTCTATAAGATGGTCCACAATCGTGATAAGTTTTTTTATATTCTTTTCTTCATTGTACTTTATTACTTTTAAAAATAAAGTTTATAGGAAATTGTATTTTACTAAGAATGTCTTCAAAAAGTGATAGACCATCCTTTACAATTAAGTTATATATATGGCACGCGCATTTTATATAAAAATGATCTGAAAAAAATGGACTTAAACTATTTTTTTAAATTGTAATTGCGTAATTGTTAGAAGAAGCGTTATCTAATGTAATAGTCATAATTTTATCGGTTATTCTGTAATAATGACACACTTGATAAATATTATCTGCAATAAAAGTACTAGTGTGCCTATCATCTATATATCTATATGCTAAGATACGTTTTTGCATAGACCATTTATAATCTATCCAATGACAAGTTACAGTTAAATAATCATGGCCGTTAGTACTACGACCTATATCAGACGTGATAGATACTTTGCCATTAAAATGATATAATGAATAACGTAAATATTGTTGATATTCATGCGCGAATTTAAATACATCTCTCTTAACAGTTGATCTAGGAAAACCGTTAAAAGCAGGATTATATATATCTCTAATATAATGAATAAAATCGGGAGATGAAGGAAATGAAAAGGGCAAACCCTCCACAACAACTAATTTTGATATTGCTTCCCTATCTCTATGTTTATTGTATTTAGGGCCTACAATTCCCCCCGTCATAGGGTTAATTTGACTCAGATTGATCAGGGACGATGTCGATCACGTGAACCTTGTCCCGATGGAGCGGGCGTTTGCGCACCCGGTTTTGAAGCCTGGTATTGGGCATACCTAGCTGGATGAGCACTTACTACGTGTCTAATTAAACCCCCCGTCCCACCGTAATCTTTTCCAATTTTAAATTTTAAAACATTTTTACAAATTTTACATATAGCTACTTGATTCTCTACGTCCCTATCAAAAAATGTCCATGCATCTGATTTTAATGGTCGTTTTGCTGGACCTCGTCTCATACTAGGGGGAATAGGAGGTATTTCAGTTGAAGGTGCACTAGTGGGTGTGTTGTCATCAACATTAGTGGGTGTATCATCTAGATCATCGTCTAAATTAAAGTCTGCTTGAGTTCCAGAAAATAGCTCTTCGTCTAAATCTAATGGTATTGTAGGAAAATGTTGAGTATCAACAAAATCATCCTGTGTAGGAATAAGATGACTAGAAGAAGTACCCTTGCCCTGATTGCCCTACTAGAAGAAGCACCCTTACCCTTACCCTTACCCTTAAGCATACCTCTTAATCCTTCCATTTTAATTATGATAACAAATAATTAAAGATAATAAAATTAAGTGTGCTAAATAAAATAAACAGACAATAATAATTTAATGAAGGAACGAATGTACCAAACGACGACGTAACGTCGACGTGTAATCGAGAGGTTGAAAATTGAAACTTTGCTCGATGAAAGATCCTCAAGCTAGTTGCCAACTTCACTCCCAATTCCCAAATGAATAAATAAAATTGAATATTTAGTAAACAATGTAGACTTGTAGAGAGATATATTGAGAGATTAGAGAGATTGTAGGAAGATTTGTGAGAAAGATGAAGAGAAAATAATTTATTTATAGTTGGAAAATTGGGTTAAAGTGTAAATATAATAACTTATGGGTTAAAAATAAATATTAAGGGGGTGGGGGGTGGGGTGGGGGAGACCAAAAATGGATGATGCCCAACGGCCAAAATCTAAAATGGCCGTTGGTGCAACAATTATATTTGCAAATGGGGGCTCTCGGGCGGGGCGGGGTCGGGCTCGGGACGGGGTCGGGGCTGGCGGGACGAAACATTGTCCCGTCCCGAGTTCGAGTCCCGCTACCGTTTTTTTTTAACTCGGGTTCGGGGCGGGGTTGGGTCGGGGTCGGGCCGTCCTGGCCCACTGGCCAGCCCTAGTCTTGACTACGGACTGAAAAATGCTTTCATAATTTTGCTTTCCCTTATTGAACTTGTTTGTGCAAAATTCTAACGTAATTAATTTTTTATATATATAAATAACCATTTAAAATATATATATATATATATATTATTTATTAAATTCATATCTACTATCTCTAAGTAATAATTATAGAGACCACGTGAATTTAAAATGCTGAATCTAGTGTATATTTTTTTTAGATATTGTATATTATTAAGTTTTAAATAACTAAAATTTTAAATATTGCTTTAAGATTCTCTCAATATCTCTTATATTTAAGTGAAGTGCATAAAAACCCTTTATCTTCTTCATCCTAAGGACTAGAGCCGTCAATGTGGGTTAAGGCCCGTGGGCCGATCCATTCCAGCCTGTGATTTGATAGGGTTGAGTTTAGATTTTTGGAGCCCCTTTAAAAACAAGGCTTTTTAGCCTAGTTCGAGTAAGCCCACTGATAAGTGGGTTTGAGTGTGCGTGGGTTGGGCCAGTCCATGGGCCAAAAAAATTTAATCTAAAAAATCAAAAAATAAAAAGAAAGTGAAGATGTTAAGACAACTTTGTCACAAGCAGAATCATATGTGATGGTGATGGATACATCATAAGTGTCATGGAAGTTTCTTTGAAAAGTTCATTTTTACTTTAAATGGATGAAATATTATCATTTTTTTTGCGTTTTATTGAGATCTATTGAAACAAAGCTAGATTAATATTTCTATTTAGCTAGTTGTATCGCTACTCATTAACGGTTTAGTTTGCTATTAATATCTCTATTTGGTTCGAGTGATAACAGTTATTAATATGTTAAGTGTTAACAATGCCAAAAGTTATTCAGTTTCGCAGAAGGTTGGGTCCTATAAGATCATTTTCTTCAATTGTACCCAAAATAATTGCATAAAATTGTAGTCATACAATCAAATCTTTACTTGAAGATAAACTTAATAAGCATTATTAGAATCATTTTAGTTGTGGATTTGAGACTTGATTAACAAGTGGTAACACTATGTAATATTATCTTATAAATATTTATATTAGCATTTTAAATTAAAATTTAAATAAAAAATTATAATTTTTTTTTAAATGTGAGTTGGCCCGGTCAAATCCGCAACCCACATAGTGATGAATTGAGCTTGTTGTTTAAAGGTTCAAAATGATGGACCAAGCTTGGCCCATCAAATTCCAAAGCCCATGCGGGCTAACTCGGATGGGCTGGCCAGCCCGTTTTTACAGGTCTACTAAGGACATTTATTAAGGAAGAGTGAGAAAGTGATTAACTTAGGTCTTTTACTGAAATACCCTTCACAGGATTAATTTTTATGGTGGGCGACGGCGGAATTAAACAAACAAATACGGCCATTAATGACAAAAATGAAACAGCCACGTTGCACTTAACAGCCCAAAAAAATACAAAGAAAAACTAATTACAGAAATCCACAGTTTTCCAAGAGCATGTGTTAGTGCTTCTCTCTATTCAACTTAAAATAATCAATTATATCTCTCTCTCTCTCTCTCACTAATTTTAATTAGCAATCTCTTGATCAACCCTCTATTTGGTTAGTTTTACTGCTTTATATTAAAGTTTCAGTTATTTATAGAACTTATCGGAAAAAAATCTTTTATTTGATCGTTTTAGAGCTTTTATTGTTAATTAATGTTGTGAAAGTCCATGCATTTAGTTAATTACCAAGAAGATACAATCTTTTATGTGGGTTTTTTCTGTATTTTGTTTATATGATCAATTGATCACCATTTTTTTAAATTTATCTCTGACTAAAATTTAGGGCTTTTATTTTTGTTTGGTTATTTATGTAGGGGTCTCCAGTTGTGGTGAAAAAGGGCAAAAGAATTGATTTTTTGGATGGTATAAAGGTAGTTTTTTTTAATATTGTACTATTTTTTTTCTCATTTCAATTAGTGAATTTCAAGTGTTTTAACTTTATATTAGTTGCATGTTAATTGTCCCTGAATAATTGTTAAAGATTAGTTTTTTCTGTGTCTATATCTTGTGTTTGTGTGTGTACAATTTAGAATCAACTTAAATTGGGACTCTATAAGAGTGATTTTCCACAATGGTATGTACTTTATTGTTTAGGATGAGAAAAAGGTGAAAAATTGAAGGTTTTTAATTATTTATTTAGTCTATGGGCATTGTTTTGTTTGAATGAAAGGTGTCTAAATGGAGCGAAATGGTGGGAGAAAACACTTGGTGATTTTTTTCCCATTTGCCTAAACATTGGTAGGTAGACTTGTGTGATACCTGTGTTGGTGGGAGGTAGCAGGTACCCGGTGAAACAGTCTGAGGTGTGTGCAAATTGGCTTAGATACCACCGTCTCTAAGAAAAAAATGTAGCCCTTGCTTGATCAAAAAGAAAAAAGAAAAAAGAAGAAGGATTGTGAAAGTGGACCCTAACTTATTTGGGTGTGAAGCTTCTGGGCACTGTTTTCTTGACTACCAGTTTTTGAATGTAGCTCTTGGCTGTTCATATATCGATGTCTTTTAGCTTCTTGAGTGACAAATATGTTCTAAAAAAAGAAAAAGAAGTTTTCTGTGGTTTGTTTGATCAATGCATATTTGTTTTTTAGTTTTTGAAGGTATGACTTATAAAGAAAAGATTTACGAAGTTATGTTTGCCTTGGTTAGCCTCAGTCATCAAGGTTCATTGAATTTGTAAAGTACTGGTTCTGAAATTCAAGTGTGTGTTCGTCGTTACGATTGTTTGTACACATTTCCCTTAGGAACCGTACTACCTATCTGGTTGACTTTTCTAAAGCTTCTTGTTCCATGAGCTAAACTAGGAAAGAAAGGAAAATCAGCATAGAGCTAGCTCAACTTCGTGATAAAAGCTTTAGCTAAACGCTCCCTATGGAACCATTCCAGTTTTTAAGCTTTTCTATGTGAAGTGGATGGTAGGAAGATAATTCTGGGTTCCAAAGAGGCCTGAATTGGAGGTTACTCACCTTTAACTTTCGAGTTCTCTATCTGATATATCTCATATTGAGTCTAACATCTTGAGTTTTTAAACACTGTCATATCGGTCCCTGAATGAGGGCGCACTCCTTATGTCGATGCTACTTGTTGGACCTTTTTCTACTCTTTGTAGTGTTAACTAACCGCTTGGAAAATTCGGCTTAACCTGTAGTGGAGATCAGATATTTGTGGTAGCTGATAGTTACCTCTACAACAACATACCCAGTGTAATAGTTTACCTATATCCTACCCAATTCTTTTTTTTTCCTTGTCATGTCTGCAATCAATTATAGTAAGTTCCGATATCCTTTCTATGGACTTGTTTTTCTTTTTTTATGCGCAAAAAAAATTATGTTTGAATGAAAATGTAGAAGTCTCTTTTCCCCATGCTGGGTTCGCTCTCATCTCCGTCATGCGGACTTCTGTAGACTTCGAGATTTTATCTGGTTTCATGTTTGCCTTTATCTAGTCCAGCAGGATGCTTCAAGGAAGGAGGTCTTGGCATGTTAACATGTATTTAGGGGAAGAGATATGTCAAAAAGAATCTATTGTTATGAAACTTTTGCATTTCCATTTCTCTCTCTGCTCTTCTTTCAGATAGATGGCAGCATGTTTTGAGCTAATACATATTTGAAATGTTTAGTTATTTCCCCTATTTAACAATTTTCCTTTTTAAAGTATATTGCAGTTGTCTGTAAGTCAGAATTTTTATGTTAGTTATTCTTGACAATAGTAGATGCACGAGTTGCTTCTACCTATCGACTTATCATTTCTGTTGTCTGTTCAAGGATGGTAGAGTAATAATTAGTATTATAAAAAGGATGGTAATAATTAGTATCATCTACGCTTAGCTGGGAATATATTGCAGATTATGATTACATTATCCGTCTGGAGATAAAGCCAATCATTGCGATGTAATAATGTCAATGTACGTATCCAGTCAGAATTTGGCATCTGAGGGAATTGAATGCTTTAGAAATGTGATTCCATTCTTTTATACGACGCTACTTAAAAATGTAGAAACTACACTTTTATTTTTTTTCTGCTCTTTATTTTTGGTAAAATGGTATGATTAGTGGAAGTCCTTTGAATGCATAGCTGTAAATGGTCTAGCCAGTCGGTTTGAACTTCACAAGGCTACATTTATTGAAGCCTTAAGGCTGCTGCTCGAGTAACTATGCTTACTGCGATACCATTAGTATCCTGCAGCTACCTTTTCACTTTCAATAAAATTGAAATATTTCGCCTCTAATGGTTTAAAGCACAGCAGAAACGACCTTTTCACTTCTGGTTGTTTGGTGCATTTTGCACATCTTGTTGTACCTTTGCTTTCCACCTTCCACCCATTTTATACTAGAGCAGTTGTGTAATTTAGCTACTATAAGACATCATCAGATTCACGATGTATATCTCATTATTGGTGCTCAGTCACCACCTTCACCCATGAGATTTCCAATACCCCTCCCCCATTTAACCCTATTTCTTCTCACCACCTTCTTTGTCTCGCCATCATCCTTTTTTCCATTTGTATCAGGCTGTAAGTTTTGTTCTTTGTGGCAGTGGGTACCTGTGTAGCTGCCCTATGTATCTACCACCGGAATGTGGTTTTTTACCTTTGCTTCTCTTAAGCATCTGTAGAAGTGGTGATGTACTTGATCTTGCGGAGAGAGGTTAACTTGGGGTAGATCCTCTCACTTTTTTGTTCTACTACATCACTTGATCTCTCTCCCACAGCCAGGTTGCTTGACCTGATTATGCATGGTTGGATTATTGTCTTTCAGTAACGGGAGTGGATCTGATTTATCTCTCCCCCCTTCCTGAAGTAAAAGAAAAGAGGGCAATAAAGTTTTTCATCTTGAATATACTCCTTTCATGGCTAGTGAACTCACGGTTCTTAAAGCCGGAATAGTAGCTTGCTGTTTATCCACATGCTACATTCGCTTCATTTAATTCACACTTCTTTTTTTCCATGGTTTGGTTACTCTTTACCAAATGTGGCAACTGCATATTAAGAAAAAGATTGATAGTATCTCGCTCTATTGTTACTTGGTGTATTGTTTATGATGGTTTATGTTACATAAGCAAACTTCTGAATTAAACAGGATAATCCTAAAACTTCTGCATGGGGATCTTGTTAACTTTAAAGTCACTTTTGAGATAGAACGTCAAGAAAAATTTAATATAAGCATTGAACTTCAGCTGATACTGAGTTTATGTGATCTTTTGTCAATGCATGTATTGGGGTGTAATTTTGCATGACGGGTTATTCTTCTCTGACCAGATATTATCCACAAGATTGTACTCGACATCATGGTCCAAAGGAGTATGTCATACAGTAATCACATAATTGATGTGGGAGCAAATCACCGGAGTCCAGAGTATATCCATCCAGAGCCTTGTGTGTTGTATGGGAGCTTTACAGGTTTTCCACATCCAAATGTCCACACTATAGTCCCAGCTGCAGGAAACATTGGAAATTTCTATTTGCACCAGCATTTACCAGACCATCAAGACGGCACTTTAATTTACGGGATGTCACCGTCCTATGGGGTTCAACAGGGGCATCCTTCCACCAACGTTGATGCAGCGTTTGCAACATCATCAAATCACTATAACCCTTATGTGGCTGCTCCATGTGCATCTATGGATTTTCCAGTTCCAGTAAATCAAGGGGTACATGATTGGCTTCCATTCTCAGGCACTCACGGCATCATTGGAAATAGTGCAGACAATTTTGGTAGGAATGATCCTTGTATGGACAGTGTCAGAGGCTCATTTAAGCAAGCCCCTTTACCCTATCTGCCCGGCAACTACTTTTTTTTCCTTCAAATTTATGACTTTTTGAGTATCTATTCAGCCTACTTTTTTGTTTGATAGGTCATCTTCTCCCCTTCATCACAGTTCTAATCAATCTTGTTTGTCTATGTTTTGTTTTCTTATGAGCTATTAGCATGCCGCCAAGTTGTGCCATGCATACGTCAACTGTCTTTTCTTCTTACATGTTTAAAAGGGACAATCCACTGGAATCACGCCTTATTCTTTCCTTTTTTCATCTTCACATTTTTCGTGGCATAATTGTCTCTTTTATTCCAAAGTTCTAAAAGTTACTCCCTCCAGTTCAAAATAAGTGTCCACTTATATAATAAAAAAGGAATTAATTATTTTCTTCCAAATTTACCCCTATTTAGATAAGTGAGGTTTTATGTAATCAAGAAACCTTCCCCGGACCCCGTGCATAGCGGGAGCTTAGTGCAGCGGGCTGCCCTTTAAGAAACTATATTGATTAGGTAATATTTAATTAAGGGTGGTTTAGTCAAAATACCTTTTTTTTTTGTAGGAGTTCGTATTTTCTTAAGGGGTGTGCAAAAGGCTAAGTGGTCACTTATTTTGAACCGGAGGGAGTAGCTTTTAGACCATTTAGATAAAGATCTCACTTCTTTTTTTCCGCTTTCCTCAAATTATCAATAGCAATTTGTGATCTTTATTCCAAGTCCTAGAAGTTAACTTCATTAACTGATTGCATCTTTCTTCTGCTTCTTTCTATTACTTTAGGTGGTGCCGGAGGCTGTGTAGATGCTCGAAACATGGGTGTGCAAGGTTATCAAGTAACTTCCCGCAACGGGGGTTTGACTAGTTTTCTGCATCCTCCCATTCTTCAAGGACCACCGCACCATCATCATCTGCCACCTAATATGCAATGTACGGGAGGCCACACTATGAGCTTCTCTCCACAGATGACAGCATCTTCACACACTAATAATCCATTTCAAGGTTTTATTGAGGGAGGGTCTAGATATATCGGACCCTTGCCACCCACTGGCTTTAGGTTGTACAGACCTCATCAAAGGGAATTCATGCTTGGAACAAATACTCGCCACCGCGACCTCCCTAACATGAGATTTTTGCCACAAGATGTAAAATTTGTTCCTTTTGACCAGCTCTCTTCTCGTTCTCTTTGTCGTAGTTCAGTTTCATGCAGTTAAAGTAATGGGATTTTATGTTGATGGGTATCTCTTTCTTTGGTGATTTTACTAGGGAATGGCAATGCCGGATGTTGTTGATCAGCACAGAGATATGCGTTTGGACATAGATCGCATGTCTTATGAGGTGAGGGAGATTGTTTGTTAACTGTTAAGTGCATGTATCAATACGTATGTACCATGATGGTTGATAAGCAAAAACTGTGTAATCCTGATCAATTATTTGTCATAATTTCGGCTAACTTATCCTGCAATGTAAAAATTCTTTCCAGGAGCTTCTTGCATTGGAGGAGCAAATTGGCAGTGTAACAACTGGTTTATCAGAGGAAGCCATCGTTACCAAATTGAAAACGAGAATATTTTTGTCTTCCAAGACTCCTTGTGCTCGGGAAAGTGTTGCATGTCAAGATCACAAAACTGATTTCTGTGTCGTATGCCAGGTATTATTACCCCTCTGCTGACTTATAGTTGATCTAAGAATATTAGTACTATTTTTGGCAGTGGTCAGTAGTCATTTTTTACCTATAGTTTTCTATAAAATTTGGATACTGTTGTACTTGTTATATTTATTTTTTCTCAAAAGTTCCTTATTTGACTTATTTTTAAAGCATTCTGCTTAATGTCTATGTTGCCATTTTCTTCCTAAACTAAATTCATCTAAACATTGTCGTGAATATTTATTAGGTTTCCTTCTCACGAGAATGAGATAACTTTTGGTTGTCCACTGGTTAGGGCCTCTATGTTGTGATTTTGTCCATTTTCTTGTTCATTCTTTGAAGATTGCATCTTATTTGCTTCTGCATGATTATTAGTATTCAATTATGTGTTGTTAAATTTTCCAAGGTTTGCTTTCCGGTGGAGCTATATTCCTTTTCTTGTCGCTTGCTTCTTTGAGATAGCTCTGATGGCCTGCATATGTTTCACATGTTATTGCAGATTGATTACGACGACCAAGAAAAGATTGCCATTCTTGAGTGCGGGCACGAGTATCATTTAGAGTGCGTAAAGAAATGGTTGGTTATGAAGAATACTTGTCCTATATGCAAATCCACAGCATTGTCTACAGAGAAAAAGGATTTGTGAATACAGGGAGAGGCGGTTGATGGTGGGTCGATGAATATTAATAGGGAGGGGGGGGGGCATTTTGTTCTCTTGTTAAATATTTATTCTCCAAGACGTGGAAAATGTGCCTGAAACTGTATTATAAACTTGTACATACTTTGCGCAGCAGTCCACCTCTCGAAAAACATTTATTTTGTTGACCTTATCTTTGTGGAGCTGAAGTTTTACAGACTTGTAATCTATGTTCTGCTGTACAGACGTTCTGCAAATCCACAACATTTGTCTCTTTGACCTGGGTTATCTTTACTGTTTTGCTGTCACTACTTTTCCATAGCTTTTACTCTTATATTTGTCAAATCTATTTTTGAAAGCGTTTTTCTTGAGCTGAGTGTTTATGGGAAACAACTTCTCTACCTCACACTAGGTAGGAGTAAGGTCTGCGTACACCCTACCTTTTCTAGACCCTACGTGTAGAATTATACTAGGTATGTTGTGTATAGACCTTCTGTTTTATATCTTATGTAACAAGAAAAATCCAGAGGGAATGTAGGCTTTACTGTATTTTCTCTAGAGGACACCCCTCCCCGGTCCATCTTACTGGAGCGATTCGAGAAGAACGGTTAGGCTCATATTCTATGGTTTTGTGACTGTTTTATTAAAAACGCAGGATTTTGCCATGTAGTAATTTCAATTGAAATCTGTGGTTATGTGGGACGGCTTTTGATTTATGGTAGTGCTAACTTTTCTTGTTTTTCATCTTCAAATTGAACGAGATACTTACCCAGAATCATCGTCTTAATTTCTAGTACAAAAAATATACATGCAATTATGTTGCCGGATTTAATGAAAACCATATTCATACAGTAATTACTTAATATTAATTGATCGAGCAATACAACGAAAGACTTGTTTTTGTTATAATAATATACTATTAGTAGAAAATTAGAAATATTTTGCGCTTAGAAATTTTAAAGTACTAACTAATTAAGCATGCTTTTATTAATGATAAATTGTCTGCATTCTTTGTCTAGTTTAGGTTTTTATATTTTTGTGGTGCAATTTTTTCGATTGTTCTGTTTGCTGCAACTTGATCAAAGTCATTGTCATAGTTGCACTTCTCTTCATAACCCTCACGTACTAATTTTAATTCTGATTTGCATTAAAAATGCACTAAGTATTATAAAATTTTAATTCAGAACTCAGTTACTAAGGCTAGCTCACTTGGTAAGCTCCTTGCTTTCCACAGTTGAGGTGGAGGGATCTGACTCTATCAATAACATAGTATCCTCTCCTTTTTCCATCGCCTCAATAAGAAAAAGTTAAAACAATAAATCTTCATGCCGCTATCCTAGAATTTAGAGTGCATATAATCTAATTTTTAATCATGCATCTGCTTAAGAGTTCTCTTATTGATAGTTAGATATGAAAATTTGTTAACCAAACACTCATCCTGATTACAGAAACCAACTAATATTGATAAATATTTTACTGCGAACTCAATTATTATTGTGTGGAGTATTAATTTGAGATCGTTGTATGAACCATAAATTTCAAAACTTTTGAATCTGCCTCTAATGCTGAATAATATCTTCAGTTTCATTGATGTTTTTATTTTCCACTTAAAAAAAGCATTTCATTTTCAGTGGATTAGAAAACAGAGAGCTAAGTCCGCTTGGGCAGCTCAATTGGTTTCAAGGGGGATATTTGGAATAAGAGACCAAGGATCGAATCCCGTCAGCGGCAGTGTGGGGGTTTCTTCTTGAAATAAAGGAGGGCCCCTTGTGCGCAGCAGACGGTCTAACCTTTGAAATCAATTAGCCACCGTGATTTACCTCCTTCAGCACTTGTCGGCCAAGGTGTGGGGGCTCCTGGGGTGGGAGATTCCACCTTTTGGAATAAGAAAACAGAGAGCTATGAGTGGTAGGCCGTGTTATAACACATTGTCTCCCATGAGTTGATGAAATTGTGCTAAAGCAGGAGCTCACTGTTTTAATATTTATACATTTACATCCTCTATTTTTGTGTCCCTCGATAAAAAAGTTAATTGACGGAATGGTCCTTCAACTTTTGGGAGCTTTCTAATTGGTTATATAATTTGTAGGGGTGGACAAAAAATCCGGAGAACCGAAAAAACCGAACCGAACCGAAATTTGATTTGGTTTTTTCTAATTTTTTTTTTTATAAAAGAACGATTTTTTGAAAAATCAAACCGAATCAGGATTTAGTGATTCGGTTCGGTTTTTAAATTTTGGATACGAACCGAACCGAAAAAACCGAATTAAATATATAATTATTTTTATTTTTTATTTTAGGCTACTACTATCTCTTGAATCATAGCCATTGAAGTCAATCTATGAAGCTTTTATGGAAGTCGAATGCGGCATGAACTTGATTAACATATCACGGAAGCATTGACATAAAATATAGGGATAGAAAGTAGTTGTAAATTGGTGAAACTTTAAATGGTCATAACTTTGCGCTAGGATGTCCGTTTACTCGATTTATTTTTTTGATATTGGGTATTTTTCGAGACGGGGCCCGCCCAAACTGCCACAAGGATGTTTGGCACGGTTTGGCGCAACCAATTTTTACGAAAACGTCCATTTTCCCAATCTATTTGTGTTTTCCCCCAAATCGATTTCTAATTTTCCTTTTTCTTTAGTAAACATCTCACGATACACAATAGATTTCAACGTCGAAATTTCATGATAGTGTAGGTGTGAATGTCAATTTCAGTTTTGGAAATTTAATTTTTTTTTTAAAATAAAAAATTCCTCGACCCTACCCGGCCCACTAAGAAAAAAAATATGATATAATCCGATATGTTTGGCGATATAAACCGAACATATAGGTTTTTTTAAAAAAAAAGTTGCATTTGGTTTTCTTATAAAAAACAAATTTTATTCGATTCATATTTTTCGAATACAAAATCGAACCGAACCGATATACGCCCCCTAATAATTTGTGATTGAAATGAATAAGTAGGGTCTTGCTGGCTCCTCCCACGTGCAATAATGCTACTTTTGTGTCCTACTAGCCTTTTCATGTACGGACCCTTTGAGATATTTTTTGGGATCCCCACCAATCCAAAAAATTAGGATTTAAAATTTTAAAGACAATTATGGAGAGGGACATTGACTAAAATATATTAACCAAAAGAATCTTTGTTGCCTATAGCAAAATGGTATCTTCTTTCTCAAAATTCCTTCCTGGATTGCACATGCTAATCCCCTTGGATTGCCATGACCTAACTATCTCTTTTTTATAAACTTGAAGTCTTTGTTATATTTATTCCATCACCGCTCAAAATTTGTAAATCTTTTATAATAATTCCATCATCACCAAGTATGAAACTTGCAAAACAACAGTATTAATTAAGGATTTTATGTATTAATTATAAATTCAAATGACACGTATTGTGCCACTCGCCACATTTTTACGTATTTTAAGAGCGAAAAATACACAACCAACAAAAATTGAGTTAAAATTGAGCAAGAAATACACCACCAAATGTTATATTGAGCAAGAAATCCTTGAAAGTTATAGTTAAGAGGATAACAAAAAAATCCACTAGTTAAAATATGAAATTTGCAAAAAAATGAAATAATTTAATGGGGGGTTTTTAGCCATTAGATATCTCTTTATTAAACATGTCAATAATTTTTTTTTTCATTTAAAAATTTATGTGTAACGAATGCTAGTACTATTCAAAACCGACTGGTCCGACTAATTTTTAATGTCATAGAAAGTCCATTATGAAATATCGTAATGCTACCTACAAAAAAATAACTCTTATTTCAACGCTCAACCCGAATTCTAAACTTTTAATTAAGAGTAATCATGATGGTAGAGTTTTTATTCTTTTTGAAACATCACTCTTTATGACTGCAATGAGATAAGTAATATGAATTTGCTGAAAAGGAAAAAATCCCTAAAGATTCTGAACCACGTTCGAATATCAAAAGTCGTGTACTTAAAACCAAGAATATGCTCCATGACTAATTTCTTTACTCTCTGTAATAGGAAAAAAAATGGGAAAGAGAGAAAATTAATTAAGACGTCATATTCAAGTTAACTTGAACAAGGGGTTGTTTGTTTTCGTTTATTAATAATGCATGACAAAGAGGAATCAAAAGTATTATAGAATAATAAATCAACGATCTCAAACTTTTCAAAAACAGAAGATAATACTAGTATTGTATAGTAGGCACATGCAGTAGACAAGGTTTCTGCGTGACAGAGGTACTTAACATGCCTCTGAACTTAAGTTATCACTAATCATTATTAGTGTCTCCCTTATTATTTATTTCACTTTACAAATAAGAAAAGAAAAGAATCATTAATAATAAATGCTCGTAGGGCGAGGGTGCAAGGAAACTACCTAAAAATTACACATATAGTTTTGGATTTGGTTGAAGTCTTTAATTAATGTAAGAGGTGGGATTTTGGACCACCAAAGGTTATATAGCGTAGTAATCTCCATCCTTACTTAAAAGTAGGGGTGGCTGGGCGGGCGCCAGTGCAGCGGGCCGATTTGGCGGTCGTGGGGTCAAGCGGGACGAGCCAGGTCGCGATCGGGACTAAGCGGGCCTAGCGGGTCGAGTCTGGCGGGACTGCTCGATCCGTCCGATCCCGATCCGTCATATCGAAGCGGGGCGGAGGGCTCTGCCTCGAGCGGGGCGGGGCTGGTCGGGTTTCCTTTTTTTTTTTTTTAAATAACATATGTATAAAAACTTCGATAAACAAAACAAGATAGTGTAATAAAAACATCCCAGAAATTTGTTTTTGTGCCTCTTATATTATTTAATAGACATATGATTTTTTTGTAATACAAATACAATTGTCTAAATCTAAATTGCAACTTTATGGTGTTGTCCAAAAGTTGCAAATTACATAATAAAATTGCAATTAAAAATTACATTTTCAAAAAATGCATTTCTAATTGCTTGATGATTTCATTGTGGTTCTTCGGTTGGAATAGGTATTTGTTGGTCAAATTGATCCACGTCGCTTCCACTACCTTGATTTAAGATTTCGTTAGTTTTCATCATCTTCTTCGTTGATCTCGGTTGACCGCACCTTCTCCGCTCACTTTCGTATCCAATCTCCGGAATAATACACGCAATTTCCGCTCGTCCGGCCAATGATGTCGTGGTCTCCTATTTGATATGCACTCAGAAAAAGCGCTTTCCGACGAGATTGATGGCGCTTGAATGTTCAAAACATCTCGAGCCATCAATGAAAGTGTCGGAAAGGTCTTCTATTCCCCTCGATATTTAGCAAGTCTCTTGTCCATCTTCATTGATAACTTCTTGATCTGATGCAACCACGCAAAACAAAAATATCCAACTCGCTAATTTGGTTAGTAGAGGTCGCACATTCTATTTACGAGGCTTTCAATACTAGTAAAGCAAAAGCATGTCTTTTGTGAGGTTGTGTTGAAGATGAAGAAGATGGTATGGTAGCCAGACGTTACTAGCATTTTCTTGTTGATAAAATCTATATATATTTTTGCATTGGTGTTCTCGGCTATTCAACACTTCTTCTTTAGTTTGTTCAATAGGTGGTGGGTGATTTAGATTTTGGGACTTGGAGGTGGTAGTACTTCTATACAATCGTAAATAGTTTCAATTAGTGATTTAGTACCGCTCTATTTTAATAGTAGGATTTAATACAGAACCAATAATATAAATAGAAGGAATAGGAATAAAATATTTTTTTATTTTGACAAACATTTTTTTAATAAATTTGCCTTATAAAAGCTGGTTTTCCATATATTCACTAAGTAATAAAAATATTAGAGTTATATAAAATAACATAGTTGAAATAGTAGGATAATATATCAGGAAAATTCTTTTGTTGCTTGAAAAAATTTCTCTAAAATACAATAAGTTCGGAAATTTTTACCCAATCACTATCTAAAATCATATCACCGGGTTTTTATTATGAGAGTTAAAAAATAAAGTTATAGGTAATTTATAGTCATAAGCAACAAGTAGTTGCTCGTATAAAGAATTCCACCTAGTCGATACTTCTTGTGGAATTCTTCTATAAGGTAGTCCACAATCGTGACAAGTTTTTATATTCTTTTCTACGTTGTACTTTATTACTTTTTAAAAATAAAGTTTATAGCAAATTGTATTTTATTAAGAATGTCTTCAAAAAGTGATAGACCATCCTTTACAATTAAGTTATATATATGGTACGCATTTTATATGAAAATGGTGCAGGAAAAGATGGAGCTAAACTATTTTTTTAACATTGTAATTGCGTAATTGTTATTAGAGCGTTATCTAATGTAATAGTCATAATTTTATCGGTAATTAGTAATAATCGCACACTTGATAAATATTTTCTGCAATAAAAGTACCAGTGCCTATCATCTATATATATCTATACGCTAAAATACGTTTTTGCATAGACCATTTATAATCTATCCAATGACAAGTTCTGATTAAATAATCATGGCCGTAGTACTTCGACCTATATCAGGCGTGATAGATACTTTGCCATTAAAATGATATAATGAAAAACGTAAATATTGTTGATATTCATGCAAATTTAAATACATCTCTCTTAACAGTTGACCTAGGAAAACCGTTAAAAGCATGATTATATATATCTCTAATGTAATGAATAAGCCGGGAGATGAAGAAATGAAAAAGGCAAACCCTCCACAAAGAACTAATTTTGATATTGTTTCCCTATCTCTATGTTTGTTGTATTTAGAGCCTACAATTCCCCCGTCATAGGGTTAATTTGACCAGATGTGCCCAGTCAAGACGATATCGGTATGTGAACCTTGTCCGATGGAGCTGGCGTTGCACCGGTTTTGAAGCCTGGTATTGGGCATACCTAATTTGGATGAGCACTTACTCGTGTCTAATTAAACCCCAGTCACCGTGACCTTTTCGGTTTTAAATTTTAAAACATTTTTACAAATTTTACATATGGCTACTTGATTCTCTACGTCCCTATCAAAAAATGTCCATGCATCCGATTTTAATGGTCGTTTCTGGACCTCGTCTCATACTAGGGGAATAGGAGGTATTTCGATTGAAGGTGCACTATGGCGTGTTGTCATCAATATTAGTGGGTGTATCGTCTAGATCATCGTCTAAATTAAAGTCTTCTTGAGTTCGAGGAAAATAACTCCTCATCTAAATCTAATGGTATTGTAGGAAAATGTTGAGTATCAACAAAATCATCTGTGTAGGAATAAGATGACTAGAAGAAAGTACCACCCCTTACCTGGTTGCCTCTACTAGAAGTTAAGCACCCTTACTTACCCTTAAACATACCTTTTAATCCTTCCATTTTAATTATGATAATAAATAATTAAAGACAATAAAATTAAGTCGCTAAATAAAATAAGCAGACAATAATAATTTAATGAAGGAACGAATGTACCCAAGCAAACTGACGTAACGTCGGCGATGTAATCGAGAGGTTGAAAATTGAAACTTTGCTCGATGGAAGATCCTCAAGTTGCCAACTTCACTCCTAATTCCCAAATGAATTAATAAAATTGAATATTTAGCAAATAATTTTGAGAGAGATATATTGAGAAATTAGAGATTGTAGGAAGATTTGTGAGAAAGATGAAGAGAAATGAGTTATTTATAGTTGAAAAATTGGGTTAAAGTGTAAATATAATAACTTATGGGTTAAAAATAAATATTAAGGGGTAGGGGTTGGGGAGGGGCCTAAAATGGCGTTGTCAGCCATAAATCTAAAATGGTCGTTGTGCAGCGGCCATTTTGCTAAAGAGAGGTTTAAATTCGAAGTCGGACGGTCTCGGCGGGCTCAGTCCGGCCGAACTGGGGCGGGCTCGGGTGCAGGCGGGACGAGACATCGTCCGAATCCCTGAAGTTCGAGTCCACTTGGATTTTTTTTTTTTTTAGGCGGGGTGAGTGGGACGGCGGGGGGCGAGGGTCGGTAGGCGCCTGGCCGGAATTCGTGTACCCACTTGACCTTACTTAAAAGTCTTGTACTATTAAAAATATGTATTTGATGAGGGATGTATCTGACGGAAATACATGGTAAAAGAGGATTTTCACAAAAAAAACGACGGTCAGAGGTTTGTCGAGCTTCCGTCGGTTTTCTTAAAATAAAATTAAAAATCAATGGACTTTTGTTGATATTCTTTTAAAAATGAATTTAGAGTTTTCGTAAAAATTAACCTACAACAATATATTCAATGTAATCTCACACGGTGAAGTCTGAAAATTGTTGTGGCTCATGCAGGTCACGAACCTGCGACCTTCGCGTTATTAGCACGACGCTATAACCAACTGAGTTAATGGACCTTCCGCAAAAATTAACCTAATTAAAAAATTATAGTTTTCATGCATTTTTGGGCGAAATTAATAAACAACCGTTTGCTTAGAGAAAAGTTCAAAATTGATGGATGTTCATCGGTTTTTAAAAAATAAAAAACAAATTTATTGATGTTTTGATGGTGTTAGATTTTTTATTTTTTTTATTTATTATATAGATAGTAGGGGAAGGGAAAATATGATGTTGGATTTAAGTTATGAGAATAGAGTCTTTTTTAGTAGAAAAAGTTTATCCTCAAAATGATCGTGTAAACTCACATTAATCGGACTTTAGAATGAATACCGAACACTAAATAAAAATTATAAAAAAAAGTAAGAGGTGGGATTTTGTTTTGTTTTGTTAAAGGGACATTTCACATAGCCTCTGCCCTCCATGTGAGAGTGATTTTGGGGACAAAGGAAAGAGAAGAGAGAGGTTGCTATTACAAACAGTTCACATGGGGTGAAGAGGAAGACATGATTCTAACATCCTACTTTTTTTCATAAGTCGTCTTCCCTACATACCCCCACTATACTTTATCCTTTAAATTTATCTAATATAATACTATGACTTTTTCTTTATCCAAATTGTAGGGATTTCTTCTTTCTATACCATTCATTTCGAGGTCCTTATTTTATTGGAAAAATTGTGCAAAGGGTTAAGGCACCTTGCAAAGATTTCACCCATCAAACTCTGATCATTTAGGTATATTCTGTAATTTACTGATAATAGTACTGAAATACCGGAATTATTATCTTCAAAAATAATCTGACGTAAACCGAGAAGCTGGATATAAAAAAGAAATCTTATAACAAGTAAACTCATCCAACGACAAGGAATGAATCAAATCAAATCATTTTCTGTAAAATTAGTCATTATCATTTTACCAAAAATTGAAAGATATTTGTGAAAAAATTTCATCAATTTTTTAAGCAAAACACCTTATATATTACTATGTTCATTTCAATTTATGTGACGATGTTTGATTGAGAACGAAATTTAAGAAAGAAAGAAAAATTTCTAAAACTTATATTTTAAAATAAACCTTAATATATATATAGCTATAAAACATCTCACTAATTAAAAAATATTTTTATAAAAAAAGTATGACATTCTAAACTTGCATACTTCATACAACTTACTAGAAAATGCTTTAGCCCGTAATTCTTTATTCTTAATTAAAAATTTCGATTTTAAACTTTATGTATGAATTGCCTTGTTAGATAGCGAGCAACCGCTCAGTATGAAATATTTTGACGCTTAATCAGGTCCAATATAGTTATCGAACGCCAAATCAAAAATTAAAAAAATATTTTCAACCATTAAAAGTGACAACGGTGATAATTAACTTACTTTACCACTCCTTTAGAATTAAAAGAGGAGAAAAAGGCCAAAAGGTCAAAAGGGTCACATCAATGGGCACGTGCTGACTGATTCCCGCCAGTTTATAAACCGTCGAGAAAAGACTAATTTCCCTCTACACAGCTGTTGCTAGCTGTCCTTAATCTCCCCTTCCATGTGACTCCCTATTCCTTTCTCTCCAAAAACAAATATAAAACAAAAACAAAATAATATTTGTCCCCCTTAAAAGTTAAAATAAAATTCCTACTCTTAGGATCGTTTGGTTTGCGAACGGAATTATTTCAGAATTATAATTTTTAAATTAATTTATTTTCTTTAAAAAGTAAGATAAAATAATTTTAAATTTGATAAAATAAGATGAATATTCAGAATTAAGTTTGAAATAAAATTTATTTAATTTAAAACTTAATTTTGGAATATTTCACTTTATCCCATGTACCATACTTAATTACGGGATATCCCAAACTTAACTATCCACAATTATTATGGTGGGATAGATAAAACCTTTCTACTCTTATTAAAATGTCTCAGATTGAAATTGTGAATATGAAAAAAAATATGAATACGAATGCTTCCTTCTTAAATAGCCTTATATAGCTTGAATTTAAATTAATTGAGACTCAAATTCAAGTATCGAACACTCAATTAAAAAATCAAAATAAATATTCACTTTTTAACCAACCTAATTATTCATATTACACCCTTTTGCCTTCCATTATTACCAAAAATACACCTTATTCTCCCTTATTATCCTTTATTCTTGTTCTTTATATACCTAAAAGCTCAATTCTCTTCAACACAATAGAACATTTGCCATTTTAGTATAGTGCATGGCTCAACTACCACCTAAAGTTCCTACCATGGCACATAATTGGCCTTTTCACAACATGCCCCCATTACCTAATTCAACCACCATCGCTATCAATCACCACAGTAATTCCTCCTGGGTCGACGACTTCCTGGATTTCTCATCGTCCAAGAGGAATTCTCACCGAAGATCTGTTAGCGACCCGATTGCATTCGTGGAGGCTCCGTTTCTCCAACAATGTAGTCGGGCCGGGTCAAATAATAACGGGTTCGATAAATTGGATGATGAACAACTTACTACTATGTTTTCGGACGAAGCTGCATTTGCTGTTACGGCTCCGTCTTCGAATCCTTCAAGTACGAATCCATCTACACCGTCTGATCAAATTAGTGATGAAGATCAGAAGCCTTCGGGCCCACTAGATGTTAATCAAGTGATTCAACCAAAAAATGAACCTGGAGAAGTTGATAGTAATTGTGATAATCAATCACTAGCAGCTAATAAAAATCATGCTAATGATTCTTCTGATAACAATTCTATTGTGGATCCAAAGAGGATTAAGAGGTAATTAAGATTATGACTAATCCAATTGTGTAAAAGCATTAATCTTTAATCTTCTGCATATGTAATTGTTTAATTGTGTGATTATTTTAACTAAAAGGTTAATTGTTTGATTGTGTGATTATTTTAACTAAAAGGTTAAACTGTTACAGAGATGATATTGTTATTTATTTGATTATACTTTCAATGTCTCTCTTATAATGTGCGGGCCTCATTGTTTTTTCAAGAACCAAATACCCTAAAAATTATTTTTGATAATGGGGATAGTTAAATTAAACTCAAAACCTTTATTTGATCAAAGACAGATCTAGGGGCGCAAGAGAGTTATCTGAAAATCTTTGACTGAAAATTTTTATTGTATATATATTTAAAATTTTATTTATCTATATATAATAGAGAGTTTTTTTTTAATTGTTTACTTCTTTATAATTTAAAATTTTTAGTGAAAATTTTGATTCTACTATCGCCTTTGACTGTTGTAATGCCGTGTTTAAGGGTGTAATTAACTTATCTAAAAGCTTTAGTTAGAGATGATATATTTTGTTTAATTAATTATTACATTCAAATTAATATTAGTAAAAGCACAATTGGACCCACATTGAGCACTACATAAATACTACTCCCTCTATCCTAAAATACTTGTCATGTTTTTTTTTAAAGTTAATTTGACTAAGTTTGAAAGTTAAATTAGATTATATTAATTTAATATTTTAAAACTAAAATTTAGATATTCGGAAACTATACGAAGAGTACTATAAGTTACAATTCTTCTTATATTAATATGATAAAAAAAAATAGCTCAAAATACTGATCAAAATTTATATAGCTTAACAAGTAATATATTAGCAGAATTAATAAAAAAATATGTTCAGCATATTGCAGTTATATACTAGGAGTAATGTTTTATTTTATAGGAGTAATTAACGGGTTTTTTTTTTGTTTGTAGAATTTTAGCTAACAGGCAATCAGCTCAGAGATCAAGAGTGAGAAAGTTACATTACATTTCAGAGCTAGAAAGAAGTGTAACCACTCTGCAAGTAAGTGTATAATGTAATAATTTACAAGCAACTAATTGTTCATTAATCATAATCATGTGCTTTTAATGAATAACTTCAAAATTAATGCTAACTTCTTGTTTTTTTCCTTATGTTGAAGACTGAAGTATCAGCATTGTCACCAAGAGTTGCTTTTTTGGACCATCAAAGGCTGCTTCTTAACGTTGATAATAGCGCACTCAGGCAACGCATTGCAGCTTTGGCTCAAGATAAGATTTTTAAAGATGGTAAGTAAGAGTATTAATCATTCTTTATTAGGGAAATTAATTTTATCAACTTTATATTCTTTGTCTAAATGGTCTGCATAATAAATGGGATTCATGAGTAACATAATGAAATGAACGAATGCATGCAATTCATGATTGATTGTACTAATTAGGTTTACACCTGGTCAGCCACAAAGCAATCAATCCACCTAAATTTCACGTGCCGTGAACAGAATTCTTCCTGTAGTAGGACTTATGATTTAGATTCGATCTAGAGTCATTAGGGCCTTCTAAAACATAGACAGAGCATTATTTGAACTAATTATGTAATCGAAAAGTACACGATTAATGCACTAATTATCACTCATACTTTTTGACAAAGAAGTATAGACGCTAATTCTTTAATTTGATATATATATATATATATATCAAGTTAAAATTAAAGAATTAGCGTCTATTTAAGGTTCAACGCCTTGTCATACACATTTAATTGTTGGAAACAAATGAGGGCCTGGCCATGTCGTTGCGTTTAATGCAATTAAATTCCTCATATTATTAGGTAGCCTACAAGATAATTACCGTTAAGAGCGTAGTTAGAAGGTGCAAGTGGTTCATCTCAATTCCTATATATATATATATATATATATATATATATATATATATATGATACATCTAGATATTAAATCTCCTTGATTTTTGGTGTTTTTATTTTTGTATATTTTAAATTTTCTTAATGATTTTTTTGGTTCCGCTATTATATTTACTGGTCATCCATAAAAAGTGAGATTTATAATATGAGATATTAGACAAACATTACCTGATATAATATGATAAAATATAATAATAGCACAAAATTTATTTAGATGTATAATGTTAATTATATTTATTTGGTGATGTAAAAAGCAATTAATTTATTTTTTTATATGAATTTGGCAGCTCATCAAGAAGCACTGAAGAAGGAAATTGAGAGATTAAGACAAATTTATCATGAACAGAACATGAAGAAAATGAACAACAACGGTACCACCGATGCACCACCCTCAGCGGCGGCGCCGATGAGGTGCACGGAAGAAGCGTAAGCTTCTCAAAAAAGTATTGCCATTAGCTAACCTGCGCCTTCACGTGATGTGTTCTCCTCTTCTTTTTCCAATTCTTGTGGACCCTTTCACTAGCTGTGATAATTAACATTATTTTAGAAAATTCCTACTACTTGATTTAAAATAGTGGTAGTAAAGAATTCATTTGATATTTGCGAAAAAAAAAGTTTGCTTTGATTGTGTTTTGTTGGGACTAATTTTTAATTTATTTTATTCTATCATTATTTTTGGTCATGTTAGGGTTGAGATTGAGTCGATTTAATTTGAGTCTGATTGTGATTCTTGTATTTTATTTGAATGTACAAGAAAAAGGGTGGTTTATTTAGGGCCAGCCTATGGATGGTGCCATATGGTTTGGAATTTTTAACATTGTAATTTGTAAGGGCAGTTTTGGTTGTTAATTTGATGAATTTTTTCCTACTGTAATTTCCTTATTTTCTGTTCTGGTATAATAACTTGTATACCTTCTTATTTGTTCTTAAGGAATGTAAGGACAAATGAGGAAACAGATCAAAAGGAAAAATTGAATGAAGAATTGTTGTAGTAGTTTATTCACTTGTATTTATTAATTCCTTCATGTTGATTTTCTGGTATAATGGTGTATATAATTGGAAAAAAGTTAATATACTCCGATAGGCTTAGTTTTCTTTTTAATTGTATGCAAGTTCAATAGAAAATATCAAATATAGACAAAAATAAATTTAATATGTTTCTCCTATATAGTTTTACACCAAGAAGAGGGATATATACCTCCAAAAAGAACAAGAACGGAATCATGCTGAGAACATTTTGAGGTATAGGTCTAATCACATCAACTGCCTGTTGTAGCATGCTAAAATTATTAAAGTCTCTTGATGAAGAAACTTATAAGCCGATATAAATATTAATGTGAGTATTAGTTTTATACCTAACTCTAACCAATCAACTAGAGATGTATGTACAATATATATGTGTACATTCACTAGCGACTCTAAATTTTGACGTACACCAAACTATGCATACACCTTATAAACAGAAAAGCTTTCTCAATTTATTCTCCATTTGACATAATCGTTAACAATCATTCTTCTTGGACTAATTCAAGGATAATGATGTGAGTTAGATGTTGATTTGTTTGCTAGGTTCATTAAAGAGGAATTAACTTAATAGTCCCACTAAAAAATAGATAATATGTGTATAAGACTAGAAAAATACTTGCATCTGTTGCACAAGGCGGCTCAATAACATTGTGGCCTAAAACCAAACGCCTTGATTTATTTTCAAGAAAAAAGAGGGTTTCATATATATTTTTTATTTGAAGTCTATTTTTTAGTTTTTTGAGATGTAAAATTGTGAATAATTATTCTATAATAGATTTCTCCTATATAATAATATTTTTCAATTGATAATAAATTAATGGTAAAAAACACACCTAATCTATCACTTTTTCGCGAGTTTCATACCTTAACGATCCATTGTTCGATTTAACTGTCTAAACTATTACTTCTTTTGTATTAAAACACACATGGATGCTGAGTTGCGAAAATATTTAAAATTAATCGACAACATGCACGTGAAGGCTAACTCAACATTGACGTGTGTTTTAATATAAATGAGTGATTGTTTAAGTAGGTAAATGGAACAATGGATAGTTGATGTATGAAACTCATAAAAAATGACAGTTTAGAGGTATTTTTTTTACCATTAACTCATTAATAATATATCTAATTCATTCAATCTCTCTTGAGACATCTTATATGAATTATTGTTTACTTTTCCATTAAAAAGTTCTCACAATTTTATAAACCTATTATTATTAAAAAATGGGGCTCCCCAAATTTAAGGGCCTAAAGCGCCCGCTTTACCTGCTTCACGTTTAGGCCGGCACTGCCGTTGCATGCACTAATATATAATGGGTGGGCTGACATTTGTCTTTTTTACATGTTATTTATTAATTAACCCTACTTAATTAATATACATATTTTAACCCATTTTATCACTTACACGTGATAAATAACGTACGTAGCTTGGTGCATGGATTGAGTTCCAATAAAAAAAAATCGTCAAACTATGCCATACAAAAACCAATAAAACAAGGCTAAAACAGCGAGTAAATATGCAAGATAACATGACATAAATGGTCTCTTAACTATAAAGGTAGGTTCAAAATAGTTTCGCACTTAACAGTTTTAGTCCTTTAAATTTACCACAAGTTAAAAAAATGGTCCCTTAACTATGAGGGTAGGTTATAATAATTCCTTAAGTGTGCACTTAACAGTTTTGGTCCTTTAACTTTACCAAAAGTTAACACTTTTAGTCTTCGACAAAATATTCATCGAATTATGTTTGTTAGATTTGACGAAAACTATGAAAAAAGGAAAATTAGCGAGAACTCAAATTTAAATGTACCCATTACTAAAGTAAAAACTAAATACCTCAGAATAAAATCAATAGACGTCTGTCAATTATATGAAAAATCCGAGAAAAAACTAACAAACTTATAATTATAACTCGAAGGTTTTCTATTGTAGGAATTTAAAGTGCAACACCAAGTTAGGGTAGAGAGAGACTCCAATTCAAATCATCAGTGCTTAGGCATTCGTGGTCAGGTTTGTGTAAAGTTCGGATCTTTGTTTTAATTTATTTTATCTTTGTTTTTTTTGTATCTTTCATTTTCCTTTGTTATGATTTAAGAGTTGATTTTAGGTCTATTTGAAACGTATGCGTATCTTTCATATATATGACCTTTATGACTACAAAGTATTGATGAAATTGCTTTCTGGTTGATTATATATTTGTTATTAATAGAATTAAATATATTAACATTTATATGTTCTCCAGATTATATAACCCGTAAAGTGAAGATAGTATGAATATCTTTTTTCGTTTTCTTATTGGCTATGAATTGGCAATTAGTTCTTGTCATATATATATATCCTTTAAAAATAAATTTCACACTAAAGAGAGTAATAATTTAATTAATTTTATAATATTTAGAGATAAACATTTAATTATTTTTCTAATATTTAGGACTTCAAAACCAACTAAATTAGGAGTCCTTTTTATTTTCTTTCAGAAGTTGGTGTCCTTTTTTTAGTAACTTTCTATATAAATTATTGTTTCTATGCAAAATCTAGCAACAGCCTTTCTTCCCTAAAAAATCAATCAAATTACATTTCTTTTGTTGCAGGGCAGTAGGATTCTTCGTTTTCTTTTTTCCTTCACCCACTTTCATTTTTGGTTTATGTATCAATTTTTTGTGTATTTGAATTCGAATTATACATAATTTTACCTTAAATAAATCCTCTTTTTTTCATGAATTATATAGAAAAATTACTATTCCATTGTCTTCTTCATTAACCCCTGAGAAATGTCATTCGCTTTTTTTACCCTTTGCAAATAGATTTCATATTGGATAAAATTATAATTTATTTATTTTCAAATATTTAAGACTTTGAAATCAACTAATAATTTAGTTATTAAATTTTTATTTATTTGAACGATATAAAAATTCTTAATATTTAGAAATTTAAATTTAAATAAAATTTACTTATATAAATTCTTTCCTTATTTGAATTATAGAGGGTAACTATACCTTCTTAATTTTCATCAAACTAATGCTAATATGGTGTATGTATAGTAAACCTTCGTCATAGTTGGTTCTATTTTCAAATCATGCATTTTACTATCCATAATCATTAAGCATTAAGTAAAGCCTCCCTGGTATATTTTAAAATATGCATGTGTTAAATATTAATAAAAAGAAGGAACATCTCAATGAATGGCATATTTCAAAACAAAATAATCAGTGTCCTTAGTAAGCAGCATAAAATAATTGATCTTTTTAAGAAAATTGAAATACAAATAAAAAATGAGAGATAATATGCCAAAAACTGTAAAAGCATTATGTGTTATAATGGTGAATCTGGTTTTGAAAAATATGTGTATTTTAAATTTCAACTTTATTGTTATACCGTGTTAGTTATAAACGCTGGGAATACTCTTGGAGTTTGTGCTTCAATTGCATGTCAAATACACATTATTTAATAATATTTAAATATTTATTTTTAATTTTTATATTTATAGATACGAACACGCGCAAAGCGCGTACACTAAACTAGTTCGAACAATGGACTATTGATTCTTGACCTTATTTAACTTACGTATTACTCAAATTTATATTTCACGTTACATGTATTGTATAATTGTGGCCGTAGTATAATTATTAGAGGATTATTTCTATTAGCGAATATTCTTATAATATTCTCCGTATATTTTATAATTATGATAGATGTATATTTAAGTTAACTTAGGATTCTAATTGTATTAGGAATCAACCTTTGTAAGGTAAGTTAGAATTCGTACCATAATAGAAATCAACCTTGTACAGCTATATATATTGTGAATAATGAAAGGAATCCCCAAGGGAAATGAAAGGTTGATTCCTAATACAATTAGAATCATAAGTTACCTTAAATATACATCTATCATAATTACAAAATATACGGAGAATATTCTGAGAATATTCGCTAATAATTTTATGAAACATGCATGTATTATCTAATCCACTTTGCCTCCAAACTTGACATGGTAATCTAGTGGCTGCTGTTAATTCAAAATTTGAGACCGATAACTAACTTTCTCTTCCTTTTTCATTTCCTTAATTCTCATTCAACCTTTATAGATTTTCTTCGCAGGCCCCTTCCTTTTTCTCTTTAGGCTATCATTTTTGTTCTTTTTAAGAAAAGTTAACTTCTAGATGTATTGAAGAATAATCATCACTCACATTTCCAGACGAGTTTCATTAATTAGGATTAACAATCCATCCAATTAGTTGAACTCGTATGTCATCAACTTTTAAAACGCGATTTTTTTTGGTTTCTCACCTAGTGTCTGATTTCCACTTTGAGGTTTGATTAATTCAGATACACATCGGGAAGTCGCACTTTGGGGTAAAACATTTTCTATCAAATGCAATTTATTCATTTTCAAAGCTAGAAACCGAAATTTCTGAGTAGGAATAGAAGGGTGCTTAGTTGCTTACTACCCCAAAATCCAAGCTAGTGAACACACAATTGATAACGTATGTTCTACTAGGTTCCTGTTAGGATTATATTTAGGAAATATATAAGATATGTGATTACGATAATATTAGGTGGTTGTATGTATTTAGGAGTATGTTTTCTAATACTACACGCCTAAGATGATTGTATGTGTTTAGGAGTATGTTTCCTAATACTACACGCCTAAGGTATTATTAACCTTGTATAAATATTGGCTTTGAGATGAATGAAAGGTAAATTAAAATCCCAACCTAATCTTGTCATGGTATCAAAGCCGGTTTGCTTCACCTAAAACAAAGAAGTTTTTTTTCTTTCCCTAAACAATGGCTGATCTGCCTACACCACCAGCCAAACTGGATGCTTCTTCACCCTTCTACTTAGGGCCGCAAGATCGTCCTAGGGATTTTATCACTCCGGTACGTCTCAAGCACGACAATTTCGATGATTGGGCGCACACAATCATGATCTCGCTCTCTTCCCGCCGAAATTTTGGCTTCCTTGATGGCTCAATCACGGACATTACACCACCGGAGATAAAGGATGATTGGGTTACAATTCATTATATGTTGGTTTCGTGGCTCACAAATACGATCGAGCCGGAGGTAAGATCTATGCTTTCGAATTATGACAATGCTAAGCGTTTATGGGATGATTTACATGAGCGTTTTTGTGTCATTAATGGTCCGAGAATTCAACAACTCAAGGCCTTCTATTGAGCTTGTGTGTGTATCATCCTAAGGTTATTCCTCTCTTTTGTTATAGTCAGTCTGCGATTCATATAGCACAGAATCCTGTGTTTCATGAACATACGAAGCACATTGAGGTGGATTGTCATTATGTACGTGATGCAGTTCATGATGGTCTTATTGCTCCCTCTTATGTTCCAACTACAGTTCAGTTGGCAGATATATTTACAAATGCATTGGGGAAGCAACAATTTGATTTTCTTCTTGGCAAGTTAGGCATTTATGATCCTACTTCTCCAACTTGAAGGGGGTGTTAAGATTATATTTAGAAAATATATAAGATATATGTGATTACGATATTATTAGGTGATTGTATGTGTTTAGGAGTATATTTCCTAATACTACACGCCTAAGGTGGTTGTATGTATTTAGGAGTATGTTTCCTAATACTACACGCCTAAGGTATTATTAACCTAGTATAAATATTGGCTTTGAGATGAATGAAAGGTAGATTAAAATCCTAACCTAATCTTGTAAGTTTTCCTTTAATTTATCATGTTAACTGTGTGTAAAACGAAAATAATATACAAGATATGTGATTCTTGTCACTTCTTTTCATGTCTATGGACCCATTTTTAGCTATACCGATTTACTCGAAGTGTTGTTTACTCTGGAAACTATGAAATCGATGGTAACTGGAGCTACCTCCATAGAAATTTGTTGAGAAAATGTCGGAGAGAATAATATAGATGTAGATCTTTTGTAATTTTCCAAAAAATATAGTAGATCTTTCCTAATTTCCGTTAGGGGTGAGAAGATATCGGATGACTAATGTCGGCAAAACTGATGTGGACCAAAAAATGTTTTTACTCTAGAGTCTATAGTGGAAGTTATTGTTTCAAAAGGCCGAATACATGGATACCCTTTAAAATTTTATTTATGGTATGTTTCACTAATTGAGCATCAAAGTGTTTTTATTTGATAATTTCAATTAAAATTTTAGAAAATCTTTTTATACGTGTTTTTAAGCGCCTATTACGTAGATAAGTTAATCACATAAAATATGTCACCTCATTTAATTATACGTATTAACTTCAATAAGCCGTAAAATTTAAATTTGTTCCAATTGATGTTGATATATGTAATTAAAGGAGGTAACATGTTTGGTGAGACTACGTACCAGGCAAACAAACATAATTTTTTTTCCTTCAAAATTTGAAGTCGCCATCTTCAAACCGTCAAAAGCCTTTTGACAAGCTTCAGATAATAACTTCATCATATGTTCAAATTCTCAATTAAAATATATTATAATTTAAATATTTAAATAAAATTTATAGACAAATTAAAGAGATTGTGATGTATTCAGCCTTTTTCAATGCTATCTCAATTGAAAGCTCCAAATTTGACCTTAGGCTTAGAAGTACCTTTGACCAAAACAACAATTCAATAAAGCACCGTAACCCAAATGTCGCAACTCGCAAGTAAGAAAATTGGCCGAATAATCCAAAGTGTTTGGCCCAGTGGCCAATACATTAGGGTATTGTTGTCTGAGGTTCCGTGTTCGAGTCCTCTGATCAGCGAGAGTGGAACTGTGTTCCCCCAAAAAAATTCCTCCATACGCCAGCAGGCTGCGGTGTATACTAATCCGTAGGGCCAGGCCGGAGGTGGGGTTTTCTGGGGTATGGGGCCGTAATGCGGTGGGACCAGTCACTTTAAAAAGTTTACCCTACCTTAGTTTTCATCCCGTCAGCGGCAGTGTGGGGGTTTCTTCTTGAATTAAAGGAGGGCCCCTTGTGCGCAGCGTGGTACTGGTCTAACCTTTGAAATCAATTGAGTCACCATGATTTACCTCCTTCACAGACCTGTCGGACCGGGGTGTGGGGGCTCCTGGGGTGGGAGATTCCACCTTTTGGAATAAGAAAATTGGCCGAATAGGTAGCTGTCAGTGTGCCACCGCGCCATCCATAGTAGCTTTGGCATTCAAGCTTTAGATATAAAGTTATTTTTAGTAATAAGTGCTTTATCTTTTAAAATGAAGTTTTCTGACACAAATCTAAATTAATTAGTTGTGTTTTAAAATGGTCTAAAATTAAATCCATTATTTTAAGTATATAAATTCTAGATTCTAAGACATGACTACTTATTGAGTTCATGATAGAATAATAATTGAATCTTGTATCACAAATACAAAGGTTGATTTACAATTGTTGAATTTTAATGAACCTGTAACTAATGATGGAGATATGTTGAGAGTAGAAGCAGCAGCACACAGAGCAACACCATCAGCAACTGCACAGAGCACCTACATGCAGCATACAACAACAATATGAAGGAGAACACAGAGCAGTAGCACCAGCTCACACACTCACAAATTGTGTGAAGGGTGTAGAAGTTAGTTTAAAGGTTGTTAAGATGGGTAGAGTTAGTTATTAACTATGTGTGGTTTTCATTCTACATTGTAACTATAAATATAGGGTTTTTCTTCATTGTAAGAGTTAGTGAAAATAAGAGAAAATCTTCCACAAATATCACACTCTACTTTCGATTATGTTCGCTATTTCTGCATCTTCAATTGCATAGTTTCATTTGCAATTGCGCAAACTACTTGCATGCAATCTAAACTTAGCTCATATTCTGGAAATTAACATGGTATTAGAGCACATGAAGAGTGGATCGAGGATTTTTCCAGCGATATCGCAGCAGGAAATCGAGAGATTCACCGCGAAGGTCTGAGTTGGTTTTGTATTCAATTTCTGAACTGATTTTTCAATTCTGTGAACTGTGTTGGTTAATTTTTGTTTTGAAAAGTTACAATACAATATAATTGTGAAATCATGGAGAACACATCACAAATTGTATCGATAGTTGCTGATGAAGGTTCGAATTCAACTTCGAACATCGTAGATCACAATCATCCACTTTTTCTGAGTGCTTCAGACACACCTAATACTGTTTAAGTAGAAATCCAGTTAGTAGGAATGGAGAATTACACATTATGGAGTCGGGCTATGAGATTGAATCTGTTAACAAATAATAAGATTGGATTTATTGAAGAAACTGTGAAGAGAGATACATATGGTCCCAGTCAGATGAAGCAGTGGGATCGATGTAATGCAATGGTTATTTTGTTGATCATAAGGAATGTTAATAAGAATCTACTTAGTGGTATACTTTATAGATCTACTGCATATGCAGTAGATCTATAAATCTGAGGGAGAGATTTAACAAAATAAATTTGTCAAGAGTATATCAATTGAAGAAGGAACTTGCAATGTTGAATCAAGGTGTGTCACCAGTGTCTAGTTAATATTCAAAGATGAAGGATCTATGGGATGAAATTGACTCAATCATCCCTACACCAACATGTGATTGTGCTAGTCCTAGAGAGTATATAGAACATCTGGCTAACCAGAGATTACTAGAGTTTTTGATGGAATTAAATGATGGATACAATCAGGCAAGAAGCCATATCATGCTTATGTCTCATACACCTAGTGTGAACCAAGTATATGCAATGATTGCACAAGATGAGAGCAAAAAATAGATAATATGATGATACACAACCATAGGAGAGGCTACTAAGAATTTGGCTTTAATTAGCAGATTTCCTTTAACATAGACAAAATAAATCATATATCAGCTTTCTGTGATTTCTGTCAAATGAAAGGGCATACTAGGGACACATATTATAAATTGATGTACTGTGACTATTGCAAGAATAAGGGACATGTCAGAGACACATGTTATAAACTCATAGGTTATCCTGCAGACTTTAAAGGGAAAAAGAAAGGAAATGCAGTGATGACAAGTGTTACACACGATGAGAGAAATTACTCACAACCTTAGGATAATAGTGGATATGTGGCATTTTCAAATCAGAGAAGTATAGGAGGTTTCAGCCAGCTGTCTCAAGAGCAACATGACCAGCTTAACCTTCTGTTGAGATCATGTACTCTAGAGAAGTATAAGAAGGTACTTACAATGTTGAATCAGAATACAACAACTACTGGTGTGCAATATGGTAATGCAACAGTTCCTAAGGCTCACATAGTAGCGAAAGTTCAGTAACCTACTAGAGATACAACAACAATCACCCAAATAGGAAAATGCAGGTTATTAGGAAGATCTCTTCACTGGGAAGGTGAAGGAGGTTGGTAAGGATGTAGATGGATTGTACATGCTAGAGTCAAAAGAAAACTCTTCTAAGCTAGTACATGCACAAACACATACATCAACTTCAATTACAGCAGCTGAGTTAAAAGCATGACTCTGGCACATGAGACTGGGACATGTACCAATGAGTGTTCTCAGGAAGATAAATGGTTTTGGTGATAAGTCTTGTTTTACAATACAGCACTATGAAGTTTGTCTTATGGCAAGACAAACTAGGATACCATTTTCTGTTAGCAATAGCAAAACTGATGTTTTTTTAGCTTTGACATCTTGATGTATGGAGACCATATAGAACCCCTACCTATACTTGTATGAGGTATTTTCTTACTGTTGTTAATGATTACACAAGGTGGACTTGGATTTTTTTTTTGCATGTAAAGTCTGATGTGGCTACTACTCTTAAGAACCTATATACAATGATCAAAACACATTTTAATAAGGATGTTAAATGTGTTAGATCAGATAATGGTTCAGAATTTTTTAATAGCTCATGTAACGAATTGTTTACACAGGTTGGGATAATACATCAGAGCTCATGTCCATATACTCCACAACAAAATAGAGTAGTAGAAAGGAAGCACATACACATCTTTGGAGATTGCCAGAGCCATCAAGTTTCAAAGTTATTTATCAGTAAGATTTTTGGGAGATTGTGTAGAAGCAGTTGTATATGTTATTAACATGATTCCTTCTATGGTGATAGGGAATATTTCACCTTATGAAAGGTTATTCAAAAGAACACCTAATATGTCCCATATGAAGTTTATTGGGTGTCTATGTTATGCTACTAATTTGACAAAAGGGGACAAGTTTGAAGTTAGAGTTATCAAGTCAGTATTGCTTGGCTATGCCACTACGCAAAAGGGATACCACTTGTTGAATTAACTAAGAGGATTGTCTTTGTAAGCAGGGATGTGTCCTTTTATGAAGAAATATTTCCTTTTGGACGATGCATGAGAAGTGATATTGAGTTACATGTCTCTTCTACTTATGATGAGAGTGTTGATAATGTGATGGATGGGAGCATGATTGACCATATGTTAGGAAATGAACCCACTGATACATATAACACACATGTAACAATTAATTATGCAACCATTCAAGATGCAATGGAGCCACTTCATGATGAAAATGCTGAAGAAACAACTGATGATACAAATCTTCATCAGTCTGAGATAATGGTATCTCCACAAGACATGCCAAGCAGTCAAGCACCACCCTTGGAGGTGAGGAAGTCTTTTAGAAGAAGAAGACCTCATACATGGATGAAAGACTTCATTCAACCCACTACATAATCAAATAGTGGGCAGACCTGCTTATATCCATTGTCTGATATTGTTAGCTATACTGGTCTTTAGTGTCTAATCAGAGTTTTTATATCTAAAATTGCAGAAAAATATGAATCACGGTCATATTTTGAGCCAGTAAAGGACAAGAGGTGGATATAAGCCATGAAGGCTGAAATTCAAGCTTTGGAGGAAGACAACACTTGGGAGATAGTTGACTTACCCATTCATATGAATGCAATAGGGTGTAAGTGGGAATACAAGATCAAATATAAGGCAATTGGTGAAGTTGAAAGATTCAAAGCAAGGCTGGTGGCAAAAAGATACAACCAAAGGGAAGACATTGATTATCAAGACATATTTTCGCATGTGGTGAAAATGGTGACAGTGAGATCAGTAATTTCAGTTGTTGCAGCAAAAGGATGGGTTGTACATCAGATGGATGTGTTTAATGCTTTTATGCAGGGATATCTAAATGAAGAGGTCTGTATGAGCATGCCTCATGGTTTTGCACATGAGCAAGAAAATGTGTGTAGGTTGTTAAAGTCACAATATAGGCTCAAGCAGGCTTCAAGACATTGGAATATTAAGTTAACCACTGCCTTGATATCTTCTAGTTTTGTGCAAAGTCATTTGGATTATTCTCTTCTTACAAAGAAGGACAAGGACAAAATGGTTGTAGTTTTTATTTATGTAGATGATCTACTCATCACAGGAAATGATAAGAGTATCATCAAGGAAACCAAAGATATATTACAACATCATTTCAAAATCAAGGATCTGGGAGAGTTAAGATATTTCTTGGGTTTTGAATTTGCCAGAAATGGGAGTGGCATTGTAATGCATCAGAGAAAATATGCTCTTGAACTGATTACTAACATGAGATTATCAGGAGCTAAGCCAGTTGGATCACCAATGGAACTAAATACCAAACTGACTTATGTTGTTTATGACAAACATGTGAATGATGAGACAATTGCTAGTGGATTGGGGAATGTGATCAATGATCCCTTGCTAGATGATCCTGCTAGATATCAAAGGTTAATTGGGAGGCTTTTGTATTTAACCAACACCAGACCATATATTATTTTTGCTGTTCAATGTCTGAGCCAATTCATGCAAGCACCTAAGGTGTCTCATATGGTGGCAGCTAATAGAGTGGTTAGATATGTCAAGCAGGCACCAGGATTGGGTATTTTCATGCCTGCTGGTGAGTCTAAATGTCTATCTGCATACTGTGATGCTTATTGGGCATCATACCTCAACACCAGAAAGTCTGTCATTGGGTATTTTATGGTTTTTGGTTCTTCTCTCGTTTCTTGGAAGTCCAAAAAATAATCAACCATTTCCAAGAGTTCTGCAGAGGCAAAATATAAGAGTTTGGCTTCTGTTGTAGCAGAAGTAGTATGTATTTCTGGTCTATTTGTTGAATTGGATGTGAAGTTGGACATGCATGTTCATCTATATTATGATAGAAAATCTGCTATCCAGATGGCATCCAATCCAGTGTTCCATGAGAGAACAAAATACATTGATATTGATTGTCATTTCATCAAGGAAAAGGTTCAACAAGGGTTGGTTTCCATCTTCTACATACCTACCTCTGATCATCCAGCAGATGTGTTAACCAAAGGGTTAACTCAGGGACATCATGCATATTTGTTATCCAAGTTAGGTCTGAAAAAACTTGTTCTCAATACCTAGCTTAGCATGGAGTCAAAATGGCATAAAACAAGAAAATCAAAGGTAACATGTTGATTATTCCTAATTTTCTAGCATTTATTTGATCTCTCCACCATATAATGGTGGGTTTTTGTTTATGGTAAAAAATAATTCTGATTATACAAGTGGCAGATCTAGAAGAGATCTTCCCTTAAAAAGATACAAAAGGGTCAAGATTAGGGGGCATTGATATTACCACCGTAAATAAATACGTAATTATTTACTCTATTTGGCACCATATGGAGATTGGGAAGTTGGAAAAGTAGTTCAGTAAGATATTAAACAAAGATCTGAAAATTTTGGACAGAATAAGGTCTTTTCAACAATTATAAAAAGTTGAAAAGAGGAAAAGTAAATAAATTGTAAGACTTTCCCCGCAGATTTAGTTGAGATAATTTTTAAGATCATAATTATTTGATAATTAACTAAACGATAAATAATGTTCTTAAATTGAGTCAGACATTAGGGTTCATTTGGTGCGAGGAAGATGAGATAATTAATTTTGGGATTAAATTTTAGATGAATTTATTTCACGTTTGAATAGAAGAGCTTGCCCCACCCATGAGTAAATATTTCATAGTAGCCTCATTAGACCGTGATTGACATAAAATCACGGTATTACTAATCTCGGGATTAGTTATCCTGAGATTCTAGTGTTATTTTTATACCCGTGGAAGGGTGAGATAACTAATCCCATGATAAAATCCTGAGATAACTTGTTCCTAACCAAACGACACCTAACAATTTAAACGGTATTGAGTAGAATTTTAACCATTTCTAGTTCATTTCCATCCGCGGATATTTCTATTGTTCAGCTAACATGAAGAGAAAAACACCATCAAAAGATGTGATGCATGGATGAGGTTGTTCCCTACTTAATCAAAGGTCTCGATTTTGAGTCCTGGGTATGAATTATTTTTCTGGTAGGGTGTTATAATACAAGGAATCGAAATGATGCGGAAAATAAAGAAGATGAAACCCTAGAATTTTAGAGAGAGAGAGAAAATATGGTCGGTGGTCTTATTACCCAAGAATGAAAGGTTCAAGTCGGCATTTCTAGAAACTTCCCACCAAATATACAATTGTGTACTAAATTATTTACAAGGACTAAAGTATAAATATGCACACTTCAAGTTGGATCCGGGTCTATTTTGGGCCTGAGGCCGGAGTCAATGAGCTGAGCCTATGTTAACACCCCACCCTCAAGCTGGAGAGTGCAAAAACTCCAAACTTGTGCAATATAGAATGATGAGAGGGCCATGTAGCACATTTTTCATAATGTTAGCTAACTAATCAACACTGCGAACAAAATGAAGATATATAAGAGCAGACTGTAAACAATCACGCACATAGTGACAGTCAATCTCGATATGCTTGGTGCGTTAATGAAAAATAGGGTTCTTGGCAATATGCAAGGCAATCTAACTAGAACAGAACACATGAATTGGAGAATCAATAGGAAGATCAAGATCACCAAGCAAACGAACCAACCAAGACACTTCAGCAACCATCTTCCTCAAAGCTCTGTACTCAGCTTCTGTTGAGGAAAGAGAAATGGTGGGTTGTTTCTTACTCTTCCAAGAAATGGGACAACCACACAAAGCAATATAGAAGCCAATGACAGACCTTCGAGAAGTGGCACAAGCAGCCCAATCAGAGTTGGAGAATGCAGCCAAAGAGAAATCAGAAGAAGAAATCAATAGAATACCGTGATCATGGGCATTGAGAAGGTATTTAAGGAGATGTACAACAACCATCATGTGAGGAACTCTTGGTGTAGTGAGAAATTGACTAAGATGCTGAACTGAAAAAGATATATCAGGCCTAGTGTGTTGCAAAAAATTGAGTTCCCCACAAAATCACCGTGGAACCACTGTGAATATCCCGATAAACTCATCAAAACCCAAACTCCGACGAAAATCACAATGTCGGTGATGGAAAATATCATAGAAACCCTTCAAGGGTACACTCATTCGATAGAGAGGATCGAGACGATGTCGAACTCGTTCTGACACCATGTTATGATACAAGGAATCGAAATGATGCGGAAAATAAAGAAGATGAAACTCTAGAATTTTAGAGAGAAAAAAATAGGGTCGATGATCTTATTACCCAATAATAAAATGTTCAAATTGGCATTTCTAGAAACTTTCCACCTTATATACAACTGTGTACTAAATTAATTATAAGGACTAAAGTATAAATCTGCACACTTCAAATTGGATTCGGGTAATTACAATCTTGGGCTTGAGATTGAAGTCCAAGAGTCGGGCCTATGTTAACCTAGGGAGCGCATCCAACAAAAATAAATTTTATTCGATACAAATTCAAATATAATCGAGGTTCAATGACACGTTTGAGAAATCAAAAGAAAAAAAAAAGAGAAAATACAAAGTTCCTTTTGGACAAATAAAGATTTAGGTTAAGAAAAAAGAGATCTCATTAATGTACAAAAATAAGTACAGCATCCACGTTCAAAAGGGGACCCCACCCCCTTAATTCAGTATGAAAAGTCGATACGCGTCAGTAACACGTATACTCGGTAAAGTGATCTTTCCCACTCTCTACCGACTCATGAGACTAGTATAACAGATATCTTTATATAATTCATATCCAATAAATGTTGTGCAGATAATATTTCTAAGCAAAAAAAAAAAAAAAAATGTTCCGCAAATCTTATCTCAGTGTCTTGATTCTCTTCATTTTCTGTACCGCGGCGTACGGCGGCCGTGTTATTAGCGACCAGTCACCGTCGGATCTCATATCCGATGGTGCTGGACGTGAAGAAGGAATTATTTGGCTTCATGGTGAAACAGAGGAGAAATGTGAACAGAGTTATGGTTTTTTGCCTTGTACTAAAACTGCTCTAGGAAATGTGTTCCTTATTATTGTGTATGGTTATCTTATGTTTTTGGCTGCAACTTATTTATCCTCTGGTAGTGAACTGTTGCTTGAGATATTAGGACCTGGTCTTATTGGTGGACTTTTCCTTCCTATTCTTGGTGCTCTTCCTGATGCTATGCTCATTCTCGGTACCCTTTCCTTCACTCTCTTTATTTTTACCATTTACTCGTTATTTGAGATTTAAATTTTTATCAATTATTAAAATATATTTAAGATAATTTGCAAATTATAGTACTCTTTTTATTATATTTTTAAAATATAACTCCTTTTGTCCCCATTTATGAAATACTTTTCCCTTTCATAGATTCAAATTCCGTGAAATTTGTCTAATATTTTAAGATATATTTTTTCATCAAATTGATATGAGAAAAGTTGCAACTAATATACTTTTCAAATATATGCTAAATTTTAATTTCTTTAAAAGCGAGAAGTATCACATATATGGGATATGAAGGTAATAATTATACATTATATACTAATAATAAATAAAATCACAATTGATTATATAAATAGTTGATTGAAATTCATTTGAATTTTTTTTTTGTGTTTTATTTGATTATTCTGTTTTGATTTAAGTTTTTGTGCATTGACACTGTACCAGATGAAGCATAAATACTGATCTGTATAAGTTAAACTTTAGTTGACCTAATCAGTCATACTTTGGACATCTCACCAGGATCCCAAGGACCCAGCAATTTATTGTGTAAATGTATTTTCAAACAGTTTATTCCACTTTTTTTTGGGTGAAAATTAACCCATTTTTATTGTTGGATAATGGTTTTATTTGAAAGACAAAATTGCCGTTCTATAGCAAATCATTTCTCCTGAAATCACACTAATATAAGCATGTAGTGATAGAAAATTATAATCATTTTATTTTAGTAATTTTAGGGTGTAGAAAAAAAGATTATATTTGTAGTCAAAGCATCATCATGACTGATTGGATTGGTGATTTCCTAGAGAAACATCTAACCAAAATCTAGTAATGTATGTCTTTAGGGCATTTTTGTTTTCTGATTGTGTATCTGCTGTCTCAGTATGCCATACCAAGACTTGTTTTTGCCTTGGGTAAAATGAGTATAATTTTCAAAGAGGGAAATAGTTGGGGGGTAAACTCAAACTCCTTTCATTTGAAAATACAATCAATTGTTCTATGTTACTTAGACTCTCCTAAAATATCGTTGGGTGCGTGTCGGATCCTTGAAAAGTAGTGTATTTTTGGAGGATCCGACACGGGTGCTGCAACACTTTTGAAGAGTCCGAGTAACTTAGCAATTGTTACCATTTTCACAGGGAAAAAAAGAGTGCTAGGAGATAGAATTGATCTTGGCATCTCCCCTTCATAGTATCATCCATAAATGGTCTTGATACTTTATGATTAAGTTTAAGCTTTAATATCTTGGCTTGAAATGGTGAACATTTAGCAACAATGATGTCTTAGAACACACTCTTAAGACATTCATTTTTATCAACCTAGCTTTATATTTAATCAATCTAATACATGTCAAAGTCAGTCTCAATTTACTTGTGATATTTGGGAAAATTTTAATGATGAATAATTTGTTGGACAAATAAGGATAGCTATATAAATCTTTTATATTGATTCACTCCATTCTAGACTTCTTATCACGTCTTTTATTAGGCAAATTAGGAGCTTTTGAAACTGCAGATTCTCCAAACATGTTTGAACACAAAACATAATTTTGTAATTTAGACATGGCAAACACAGGACCTATTGTAAATGTAATAATAACTAAGTTTAAGCTGAACTAGTCAGTACCTCTTATATAGATCAGTTGCTTCCATTGTGTTACGTTCTTAGGTAAGTTCTCATTTTCATAATAGACCTTGTTTTGATATTATATCATTAAAATCATTTGTTGCCAACCATATTAAGTTCATAAGTATCTTCTTTTCATCAGTATCGGGGATATCTGGAAGTGCCGCAACTGCTCAGAGCCAGGTTTCTGTGGGAATAGGCTTGTTAGCTGGGTCGATAGTGATGCTTCTTACTGCGATATGGGGAACCTGTTGCATTGTTGGCAAGTGCGACATAGAAAATTCTGTTACTGTGGACTCGAAAGACACTAAAGGGCTCAGCTTGACTGGTTTGTCTCTTTACTTTAGAGTATCTGCTAATGAACTTGCTTTTCTCTCACCCTCCTTTTTTTATCAAGTATTTAGAATTTTGTTGATCTGCTGCATACGGTGGATGCATTGTATTATAAAGCATAGTTGGCTACTAAAAATAACTGAGAGAAAAAAAAAGTCAGTTTTTTTAGTTACAAACCTTTGGTAATTAGTATACCAAATTAAACTCACTCGACAACTAGCTTTTATGAAAGAGATGGATGATGAAACCCCTCAAAGTTCTGGTTTGTTTCCCTCCATATCGTCCAAAATAGCAGCTTGGAATGGATTGGCATAGATTCTTCTGGTTTTTTTGCACTTACAAGTGAGACCAATGAAATGCATTCTTCAAGTTGAGATTTGGAATGTAAATTTGCTAGTTAACAATAGAGGAACTTTCATGAAACACCCTTGTACCCATCTGGTGCCAAATTGCAGGACCAAATACTGTATATTTTGCTAATATACCATATGATATAAAGATTAAAATGTTGTAAACTTTAGGTCTGAGACATTTCTATGGTTACAAACATATTCCTCGTAATTCTCCTTACTATCAGTAGCCTTTTGATTATATGCATGTCATATTTCATGTTACTAGAAGGCATATCTATCAAAGTGTTTCTGCTCAAAGAGTAGGTCTATCTGTCTGTAGGTTCTGGTGTTACTACTGATATCTGGACAAGCTATGCTGCAATGATCATGGCCGTATCTGTTCTTCCATATATTGTTGTGCAGTTACCACAGCTCTTCCATTCAACTTCAGGGAGACATTTAGCGGTCTTGATAGCTCTTGTCATATCATTGTCGCTGCTCGTCTCTTATTGTGTTTATCAGGTAATAGTCAGGTTTTCATCTTTTTTCTCTCCGTCCAACTTGATGAGCTTTTCTTTCTTGCACCCTGCTAACTTTAATTGCGGAGAATACGCCCAAAATATAGCAGCACGTTATGCAAAATTGGATCAACTTTCACAGTGTTTTAAGTAGTTTTCATCCCACCATAGTTGAATAAATGACTTCCCCGTGTAGCGTCTAGAGTTCAAGTTGAACTGGGATCAGAGAACAGAATGATTTCCTCTCATCCTCTTCTCATAAACTAAAGGAAGAAGTAAAGGGGGGTGGGGGGGGGGAACGTATCATCCTATAGGCCTGGTTGATAAATAGATAAATCCTGCTGAACTTCCTAACTTTTAATGCAGGTCTTCCAGCCCTGGATACAAACACGACGACTTATTTATGTAAAACATAAGCATGTCATATCAGGAATTTTGAAACATTTAAAACAGCACGCATTGGGGAGGCTTTTCACAGATCATGGAACACCAAATATAGAAGTTTTAGAAAAGTGAGTTTGAAATTCTTTCTACCCCGTTTATATCACCGTAAAATGATGGCTGATGTGATGAAAGATTGTGCGACAGGTTGTTCTATGCAATTGATGAAAATGGTGATGGACGTCTTTCCCATGCTGAATTAAGAGCTCTGGTTGTAGGACTCCGTCTTGAGGAGATAAACTTAGATGAAAATGATGCGATAGCTAAGGTACTGAAGGACTTTGATACGTCTTGTGATGATCAAGTTGATATGAGAGAATTCATTGCTGGAGTTGAAAAATGGTTTTATGAAGCCAGGAGTGCTAATGGTTCTTCTGTTGTGGCTGGTCCTAATACAATGAAATACCTTGATGATTTTCATGAGGTATGTTGTGAGCTAATGACATTTTTTAGATAGTTATTGCTAGGATGATTATGATGATTCAATGTAGTTGCATGTTGCAGGAAACAAGGAGGGAGCATAGTCTCTTGGGGGAGGATCAAAGTGATGAAATTGTTGAGGGTGTCGAGAATCCTCGAAAAGTTGCTATAAAGGCTGCGTTGTTGTTGTTGCTGGGTACTATTATTGCTGCTGTTTTTGCTGATCCTTTGGTGGATGCTGTTAATAATTTCTCCAGTGCCACGAGCATTCCGTCTTTCTTCATCTCATTCATTGCGCTGCCTCTGGCAACCAACTCCAGTGAGGCAGTGTCGGCTATAATCTTTGCTACCCGGAAAAAGAAGAGATCCGCGTCATTAACATTTTCTGAGGTCTGTTTTTTCGATTTGACTTCTGCATCTTTAGTATTAGAATTAATGATTGTTCTATCGAATACTTGCATTAGTTAACATAAAAGATTAATTTCTTAATTATTACTGAAGATTTAACTTGTACATCCTTTGTTGTTCACAACTCAACTGTACCAGCACTTCACTAGATTTGCTTGTGATGGAAGTTCGCTAACAGATTATGGCCTGTTGAAGCAAATAAACAGATCTCATTTACAACAAAAAAGAAAAGAAAATAGAGTATAGTAATAAAATAAAGAAATCAAGAACCTCAACTAGAGATTTTAAAGCTGTCAGCCGTTACATGGGCAAATTTCTGACAGGACTTGGTATACATTAGTTTTCATGCAAATCACTCTTGTTTTACTTTAAACTTTAATCTTTAGGGAAGCCGTGCTTCTTTTACATTTAGAATTAGGTTTGTTCTCTTTTGGGCACTTAAATCGGTGTTTTGATGGCTTGTATGGCTGATACAGTTTCCCAAGGCTCTTAATATATGTCTGATGCTATCTTGCAGATATATGGAGCTGTGACTATGAACAATCTGCTTTGTCTGTCTGTCTTCTTGGCTATTGTTTACACCCGAGGATTGACATGGAACTTCTCATCCGAAGTGCTGGTTATTCTAATTGTTTGCGTCATTATGGGGGTCTTAGGGAGCATCCGTACCACCTTTCCCTTATGGACTTGTTTGATAGCTTTTACACTTTATCCATTCTCCCTTGTACTTGTGTATGTACTTGATTACGTATTTGGTTGGTCGTAGATCAGAGTATTGAACAAAAGATTAATGTGGTTGGTCTTTGATCAGAGTTGGTATGTGTATTTTGAACAGCAGTGCACATCGGTTGTCTTGAACGTGTCAGAACTTCTTGATTAAAAATCTCAATTGCTCTTGCCAGAGCTGAGAAACCTTGTTTTTAAGAGTTATTTGAAAATCCAAATGCTATGTTTATTATATAGTATCAGTTTTCAGTTTTTCAGATTTGCATACATGCCATTGATGTTGAGCTGATTGCTGTAGCGCACACATATTTATCGAACACCTATTTTCTGCTGTTTTCGACTCTTACAAGCAAAAAACTCACTTTTGTTAAACCTTTAGTCTTTCACTCCAAGAGGATCCATAGACTACCCACTAGACATGAAATGAAGAGCTTTTGTTCACCATCATTTTGTAATAGAACTAAAATCAAATAACATTCTTTTTCCCTTGGGGAACACCATGTTTAGGGAAACTTTTGTTGGAAATTTGTCTTTGGTGGGAGTAGCGTCCAACCATCTTTAATGACTTAAACACTAGGGTTTCGCATGTTGGAGATTTTGATTCTTTACATGTGCATAATTTACTAAGTGAGTAGATAATCGTAGGGCCAAAGATTGTCAAATTTCGTTGAGAAATGAATAAGATATTGATCCACGAAGTGAGGTGTTTGAAGTATGAAAATGTGGTAGAGACCAATTCTCCCTTATTGGTGGGGAAAAGTTGTTTAGTTTATAAGTCTCAAAATGGGCTAGTTTATAGAAATCAAAAGCTTGATAAAAATCACGGTGCACCCGTATGCCAGGAGCAATATGCACATGTGATCGGTAGTTTGATGTACATAACAAACTGCACCCGATCTGATATTGCTTATGCAGTCAACAAGTTAGCTAGGTTTACCCGTAATCTCAGTGATGATCACTGGAAGGCGTTGAATCGGGTATTAAAATATCTGAAATACACGCTAACTTACGGGTTACATTATTCGAGATATCTAGCTGTACTAAAGGGGTATAATGATGCAAACTGGATATCTGATATAGAGAACACCAAGTCCACTAGTGGGTATGTATTTACAATTGGTGGTGGGGCTGTGTCTTGGAAATCCTCTAAGCAAACTTGTATCGCCCGATCCACAATGGAATCGGAGTTTATCGCTTTAGACAAAGCAAGAGAAGAAGCTAAGTGGCTTCATGACTTCTTAGAGGATGTTCCGTGTTGGAACAAACCCGTACCTTCTGTAATGATCCACTACGACAGCCAGTCGGCTCTAGGAAGGGCACAAAATTCTATGTACAATGGCAAGTCTCGTCATATTCGACGGAGACATAAGACCGTTAGACAGCTGATCACCACGGGTATAATATCCATTGATTACATAAAATCAAAGGATAACATAGCTGACCCACTGACAAAGGGCTTACCCAAGGATCAGATGTTCTGCCTGTCTAGGGGAATGGGCTTAAAACCCAAGCTTTAAGGACCAATACGGTGGTAACCCAACCTTACTGACTGGAGATCCCAGGAATTTGATTCAATGGGAAAACTAAGCTGTATAGGTTCAGTTGAGCGCTTCGATGGAAGCAAGAGCACTTCGGGTTATGATTTCTGTAAGGAACATAAACCTAAGGCTGTTCCCGCGATAGACGTTAAGTGCTATCTGCAGTGTGGGTAAAGGATAAGTTTTTAAAACCTTTAATGATCCTCAACGGTTGAGGTTAGGTTTGGAGAAACTTTTAATGGTTCCTAACACTTGTGAAGTGGGGTATAACAGGATACCTTGTAGGAGACCACCTATTTAAGTGCAAGGACAGACCGCCTCAAATGAACGCACTTAAGAATCCAAGAAGTGTCCACGGCCACAACGGACAAAACATTACGAAGAAAAGAGTAAGGGAATTTGTTGTGTTGGTACTATTGACTTGACTCACACTAAACACTGACGGTTCAAGACATCACGTTCACCGCGCAGTAAGTAAGTCAGATGGTATTTAACTATGGAAGGTTCAAAGCTGAAGCTACCTCTCCTTATGCAACATCGGTCCGCTGAAATATTGCTGGAAATAGGCACCATATGAGTGCGCCAAAATCTCTTTCAAGAGGGGATTGTTGGAAATTTGCCTTTGGTGGGAGTTGCGTCCAACCATATTTAATGACTTAAACACTAGGGTTCCACATGTTGGAGAATTTGATTCTTCACACGTGCATAATTTACTAAGTGAGTAGATAACCGTAGGGCCAAAGATCGTCAAATTTCGTTGAGAAATGAAAGAGATATTGGTCTACGAAGTGAGGTGTTTGAAGCATGAAAATATGGTAGAGACCAATTCTCCCTCATCGGTGGGGGGATGAAGAGTTGTTTAGTTTATAAGTCTCAAAATTGGCTAAGGGCTTGGGACCCCAAGGGGTAACCCATGTGTTTGAAGGAGGGTGGACCTAGATGTGATTTGGTTTGAGGCTAAGCCCACACGCGCGCCGCCGTCGCACGCCCATCCCGTCTGGTCCGAACTCGGGTCGTGGGTCTTGTGCTTTTGCTGTTGGTTTTGGAACGTTAACCTCCATTAATATGCACATCAATTCAGCCATTATTTGGCTGAATAACTCTCACTAATGGTCCAATCCGTTGCACATTAACTCAGTCATGGCCAGTAACAACAATTATGTAGGCAGTTGATGAGTCCCCTCCATGCACTATATAAAGAAGCCTTTGGCTCACTTGTTGAGACTATAACACACAAACGAAAAATCAGAATTCTTCCTACTACATTCCAGCATCATTTCATTACTCAAAGTTCTTCAAGTAACACTTGAGTTTCCTTTGCTCATTTGTTGAGTTGTTGTTTTATCTTGGGAGACTATTGTCCAGAACGTAGAAATGATATATACGGGGCAATCTTGTCTTAAAGACAGAGTGCCATCACTCGACCCAGCAAATCAAACTGCTTGTAATCTCAGTTTCTTGTTTTCAGTTTATTAAAATTTCAGTTGTTGTAATTTCATTTTATTGTAATACTTAGCAGTTACTCATTTACCGTTTCCTGCAACCATTGTAATAGGGGTGAGCGGGTCCGGGTACCCTAACATTTTTGAACTATCCAGTTAAAGATCGGTTCCTAAATTTACTACTCGGAACCTACCCGTAGAAATCATTACCAGGAACCTACCCGGACCCTGCGGTTCCGGGTAGGTTCCCGGGTACCCTGTAAATAAAAAAACACAAATTAAGCAACAAATTTTTAGCCTATGAGAATCAAAAAGAGTTCTAAAATAATTTCATCCAGTAATTTTTTAGCCTGTAATCGGAGTTTTTAGAACCCTTATAAGAAGTTTTAGAAAACTTATTCATTGTAGAAAAGCTAATTCTGTAACCAAAACCTAAAATTGCAAGCCAATTTTGACACTTAATTAATTGAACGTGCTGATTTTAAAATAAATTTGGAAATATCTGAATTAAACTTATTTTCGTGTTCAGAAGCTCTTCGATACAAAAGAAAAGCTTTATTATACTAGTAAATTCCTAAATTTCATTTTCACAACTACAAAAATATACACAAAATTTAAAAATAGATTTACATTTCAAATAAAAAAGTAATACAGATTGAAGATGAGTATCGCCTGAAATAGAACAGAAGCATATGATATTAAAAAGAAATTGAAGAGTTAGATATGACCCCATATGTATTTTATGAACGACGTGAACACAACCAAGGGAGAGAAAGAGGCAAAGGTGAAGCTTCAACGACGACAACGATGAAAGTACCTGAGAGAAAGCTTCAACGGCGACGACGGTGAAGCTCAGTGGTGTAGCTAAAACGTCATTGTTATTGAGAGAGTTTTGAGTGTTTTCTCTTAGGGCACAAAGAGCATTCTAGAATAAAGGGGTGGAAAGGCTGAAATATTTGAGTCTTGGGGTGGGGAAAATCAATGTGCAAGCGTGCAATAAACAATTTTGGAGAAAGTTAAAAGTGATTCTAATGTTTCTCAAAAAAGTAAAAATATTTAATATTTTATAGGTTCCGGGTATCGGTTCCGGTTCCGGGTACCCTGTCTCTATTTGCCGGAACCGAACCCGACATTGATCGGTTCCTAATTTTACTACCCGGACCCTACCCGTTAGTGTCGGTTCCGGTCGGATAGCTGGGTACCCTGTACCCGTGCTCACCCCTACATTGTAATCAACAACTTTTTCATTTTTCAATTATTAATAGTGCAGCTTCCTATAAACAATACAAAAAAATGTTAAGAAATTCATTAGAAGGAAGGTTTTCTACCTATGCAAATAACAAAACCGAGCAGGAATATCTCCACGCTTAACAAGACACCTCTCCAGGATATCAGAACGAAAGTTCTCACCATATGGCATGGACTAACTTCTATAGCTTAAGATTGAGATCAACTTTTCCTCCTACTTCACTATGGAAATTGCTTTTGTTTGTTCCTGCTTGGCCAATTTGCACGCTCGGAGATGGGAAGAATCTGAAGACGTGTTGTTGAACTGATCTGTTTAGGCCTGACCCTGTGCTAGGTTCTTCAACTTCCTGTGGAGTTAAAACAAAAACTAAATAAGGATGCATATAAGGTACATGGATCATAAAATAAAATGCCGAAGTCCTTTTGTTGCTCACTTGAAAGGGTACAGTCTCAAATTTTAATAGCTCGTTCTGAGGGGCCGAATTGAATAAAGCTTGCTGATTTCCTGCACCTAGATATGGCACAACAGCTGTAGGAGGAGCCAATGTGAGAAAATCTCCATTGAGAGCTCTATTTTCTCTGACAACATTCCATGGTTTTGCATCGAGCAGAGTTCTTGATTTTAAAGGAACTTCTCTGAAAAATTAATCAAACAAGACTCGTTAGAGGTACTCAAAAACTAAAAGAGTGCCAACTCCAGGGGAGATATCAAACCTTTTAAAAAAAGTTCTCGAGTCTGAATTTACTGTGCATGTGGGAACATCATAGCGTGGAGGAAATTTGCAGTGAAATGCAGGGACGGGCGGGAACTCTGGAGGCAAGGGATATGGTCTTTTCATGCCAACCCTCTGCATTAACAAACAAAATATAATAGCTATCAATCAAAAACTTCAAAACTGATCTGTTCTACACAAACAGAATAGAAGAGAGTATCATGAAAATTCATTTTAAGCAGGAAAGTTCATGTCGAATTCTATCATGCACGTCAAATAGAATAGTACTAATAAATTTACCTTCACTTCCTCTGGCCAGAAAGGTAAATAATTACTGCCATGATAACTTTGGTTTGAAGGGGGCTCCATCTGATAACTTCTTATAGATGATGATGAAATACCTGATGAGATATGCACCTGCAACATCACCAATACTAATTTGGCTCAGTAACTAAATTCAAGGAAAGACAGGTTGGTCCAACAACAAAATACAGTACTGCAAGTGATAAGCAAGCTACCACCAAAGGGGCTGATGGAATGGCAGAGATTCCTCAACCCTTAACTAAAAGTCTTGGGTTTGAGCCCTAGGAACGGAGTCCTCCTTAATAGGGGGGCTAAAAATTCCCGTGGTTGTCTTTCTACGATACTAATCTGAATTAGTCGGACTAGTGAATTCTGGATACTAGATGATTAAAAAAAATAAGTAAGCTACCACTAAGGAGTGTGATGGAATGGTAAAGGTTCCTCGGCCTTTAGCTAGGGGTCTCTGCTTCGAGTCCTAGGAACGAACTGCTCTTTGATAGGGAGGCTAAAATTCCCCGTAGTGATATTTCTACGACGCTAATCCGATTAATCGAGCTAGTAAATTCTGAACACCAGAATGTTAAACTAGAGGGTGGAAAAGGTGATAAGTAAGCTATAAACTACCACCAAGGGGTGTGATTGAATGGTAAAAATTCCTCTACCTATTAATCAGGAGTCTCGGGTTAGAGCCCTGGGAACATATTCCTCTACGACGCTAATCCAAATTAATCGGGTTAGTGGATTCTGAACACCAGATGGTTAGAAAAGAAGGTGATAAGTAAGTTACCATCAAGGATGTGATGAAATGGTAAAAGTTTCTCTCCACCCTTAACCAGGGATCTCGAGTTCAAGCTGATCATAGCTTTTTGATATGGAGGCTAAAATTTCCCATAGTGGCCTCTCTACACGCTAATCCGTATTAGTTGAGCTAGTGAATTCCGGACAACTAGACAGATTAAACCAAACAAAAAAAGTGATCAGTAAGCTGGCTTACCATTGATAAAGTACAAGGAGGTTGCTGATATTGTGGTAAAGAGAAAATTGGGGGCTGAATAACAACACCATGGCGGTATAACTTCTCATCCTGATCTTCCTCACAACTGTACTTACTACTACACAATTTAGAGCAATCATCATTATAACCTTTACCAAAAATTGCTGACAAATTCATTTCACCTTCACTCACATTCACTTGTTTTAGCAATTGCAGATCCTTTGGACTCAAATTATCAAGAAATGGGGTTGATGAATTTAGTCTAAAGTCACAATTTTTCAAGGCTGATGGTGGTTTTAAAGGCCTAAAAGAGGAATCTTGTGCTGACACAATTGGATTGGGTGGCAAAATTTCATCTATTGTATGTTGTTCCTCCAATCTAATTCTCTCAAGTTGAGCAACACCTAGTCCTCTTTGTGGAACTTTTTTTTGCTTCAACTTTTTAGTGGCACTGGCATTGCTACTAGTGGTATGTTCTTCTATTGTCATTATTGCCTCAGCCATCAAAATTCTAATAAAATTATATCAAACGAAATATATTTAAATGAACACAGAATCCATCAAGTATAGGAACATGATTTTCTTGAAATATAGAGGATTTGAGGGACAAATATAAAAGAAGAAAAAAATAATCAGAGTAATGGGAAAAAGTCTCAATTCCCCATATGTAGATTACAGAAAATCTTGAAGCTAATGGAGTGGATATGACAAAAGAATAAAAAAGAATGAATATACCCAATAATTTAGCAAGATTGTAGCTTTGAATATGGAAATAGTAAAAAGAAAAAAGATGGAAATACTATATGAGACTTGGGATTTTTTGAAAACTATAATTGTTGATCAGATCACTAAAATATGGAAATAAACACACTTGAGAAGAGAGTTAAAAAACAGAAGAAGAAGAAGAAGAAAGAAGTAAAGAAAATCTAAAAATTCAAACTTTGGAATGCAAATCTAAAGGAAGCTAAAAAAAAGTGGTCTCTCTCCCATTTTTTTGCTAACTAATATATCGGCTAAATCGTAGCTCCACTCTTCATTTCATTCTCCTAGACCGACTCTCAAGTACTCTGCTCCCTTCTTTCTTCTCTCCCTCCTATTCGTTTTTTGTTTAATCATCTTGTATTTATAATATATTGATCCGATTAATTTGAATTTGCGTCCAGTAAGCCTATTCCTTAAGTAAGCTTTTTCAAATGAAGAGAATGTTGCACTCTTGCTACACGGGCATTTTAGAGAAGAAAAAAAGAAAAAATATGCTCCCACTCAATATTTACATCAAATTTCATTAGCTTAGCATGATTAGTGATAGAAGTAAGATGGGAGCGTGTGTTGATTAGCTACGATAAACCAATAACGATTTATATAAAGATTAATGTTGTATACTTATTGAGTTAGTGTAAACTTTTGGGACACTTGTGGGAGAATACGTTATTCCTACTATTTTAATTACATCCATTTTCTCTATTTTCGCACTGAACGAAATGATCTACTACGCTATTTACAATTTAAGATAAAATAAATAACTCAACGAAGATTTGTTGTGTAATTTTAACAGATTACATATGTTAATTTTTACTGATCTCTTCTATGAAAATGATCATATAATTGCTAAAATAATATTTAAGATCAACCACAAACCAAATCTCTTGCATTATATGATTATCAAGATTATATTAGTTCTCCTAATAACACGTACATCGGGGTTGGACCAAATTGTGGGTCCCTTATGTTGCATGCATGCAACTCAGCAACGGAAAAAATTAAATTAAAGAAAAAGAAATCATCATCGTGACCTTATCAATCTCCAATCACCAACAAATAAACAATAAAAAGAGCCATTCTTTGAGTCTCTCTTTTCTCTTCCTCGAATTTTGATTGGATGTTGGGAAGTCATCGTTTAAAGACTTTTATAAAATATATATGGTCACGTTAATTTTATTTACATATCGAGGAATAATCCACAGAGCTACTACGTACGACTTATGTAAGTTTGTCTTGACTTTTCAATTATTCTGTTATGATGAATGAAATATAGGAGTAGTTCATTGTAACTATTGTTGTCATTCTTTCTTGAATATGATTGATGATCCAAAGTGGCTTCGGAAGGTCATCAAGTCACTTGTTTTTAATTTTTACCTCTTAAAATTTTCAACTTATTTTTAGTGGGACATAAGTTCTTTAAGGCACGGGACATAACTTGTGGATATTATAATGCGAAAATAAAACTTATGCTCCGCCAAAAAGTTATTTGCTTTGAAGGGAAAAAAATATAGACCAAATGATCCCACCATCATCACCTCAATCAAAAGTGTCCTTTATGATTAATAGGCTGAGCACATTGGGCCTTATCATAAATAGGCGGTCAGTCCAGACTCCAGACTGAGCACCCACAACCCAAGTCCAACCTATGCATGGGCCATGGCAACTCATTTTCCAATCTTTTTTTTTGGGAAAGGACATGGCATGTCCTGGCCACCGGTAAAAAGAAAAGGCTCAAAAAGGCCGCATCTTAAATAAATTATCCGAAATAGATATTGGGCCCAAAATAAAGATAAATTTAGCCAAAATCTAAAATTTCACTTTATAGTTTTAGAGTTTATTTTTTCCTAACCTTTGACCTTTAGTGAAATTTCTTTATGTGTAAAAAGTTGGTAACCATTGGGTATTAGAGGGTTTTATTCTTCTTCCAGGGGATATGAGCTTCATTAGCGGATGTGTCCTGAGATATTCAAAGAGCTATCTAACCTAAGCTTAGCAATTAAACAATTAAATACACCAAAAAATTTATTTAAAAGGAGAAGTTAAAGATGAGAGAATTTTGGTAGCACAGAAAGGAGATATTTGGAGGGGGTAGAGATGTTTTTGACATTCTTCTTGTACATTACTTTGACCTCTATGCAAATCATGTACATCAATGACTAATTTATTGTGAAAGATTTTTTTGCACGAAACACTTTTTTTCACTTTTCTGGCGATCTTCAATTTTTCTACGATAACCTTTGCATGTGTGTAAATAGTGTATAATAACTGTATAATACGTATATCATTAGTGTGCTTACATTATATATTGATTATACATTTATTATACAACAATGATACATATATATATATATATATATATATATATATATATATATATATATATATATATTGTTGGATGCATATTTTATATAACAATGACACAGTTTCTACACGTATGATAAATTTTCAATACATATACAATAGTGATACATTTTCTATACAACAAGGATACAGTTTCTAGTTGAAAAGTGTATATAATATGTTTATGTATTGCATAAAATGTGTATATAATATGTATATGTATTGCATAAAATGTGTATATAATATGTATATGTATTGCATAAAAAGTGTATATATATATGAAGTGTATAATAACTGTTTATATATTATATAAAAAGTGTACATATGAAGTGTATAATAAATGTGTTTATATATTATATAAAAAGTGTATATATGAAGTGTATAATAAATGTATATTGTGTATTAGCGTATAATAATTGTATAATATGTATGTCATTGTGTGTATATATTATACACTAATTATACATTTATTATCCAATAGTTAAACAGAAAAATGTATATAATACATAAAAAGCGTATATATATGAAGTAGATAATAAATGTATATATATTATATAAAAAGTGTATAATAAATGTATATAGTGTATAAGAGATTAACTAATATTCACTGTCAGTGATTTTATTTTTTACACACGGTCAAGTCTTTTGGGCTTACAACAGGTAAGGGTTCTCAATTATTTTTTCCGTTAATTATTTAAATAAATAAAAGAGGAAATAATATTATATGGCAATTTGAATAGATTCTTGACATTTTATTTGAAGTTTTGACATTTATAAGAGAAATCTGAAGCCATAGATCGATGAGGAGGCTAAGTGAGAGAAAAGACAGGAATAGAAGGAGTGAGAAAATCCACATATATATAGAGAGAGAGAGGAGATTAAGAAGTGCTTAAAAATAAAATAAAATACAAAGATGAAAGGAAAATAATAGGCTACAGCCAGTCAAAAGATTATGGCCTTGTTAAAAAAAAAAGTTCTACTGGCAGTGAATCTAGTCGATCTCTAGTGTATAACATATTTTATATAACAATGATATATATTCCATCAAAAAGAAGAATAATGTTGTTGTGGGAGTTGTCCGACAAAACTCCCCAACGAGATTTGATAGGTAGCCATAGTTATCTCTATTACAAAAGAGATGAGGTAAATCCATTTTTCAGTAATATTTTAAAAATATCTTTTTCCATTTTGACGTGTAATAAAATTTGTTTTCTAATTACCTGAATTTTAACTATAGTCTGATTAACCGTAAAAGGTGATCAAATTGACCTTTGACACGTAAGAAATAAATTCTATGGAGTATTAACATAATTGTAAACGCAAGACTCATTGTATTCATGTTGAGCAGGGTGGTAAAATTGACACATAATATATGAACCTCAAATTGGTTCAGATTTGGACGGATTAGTGATCCACCAATTTATTAACTCAATAAATAAATATTAACTCATTTAATTCAAGTTGTATAAAAAGTGTAGCTCAAATTAACCAATGAATTTTTTTGTCAAAAACATTTTTAAAAGACTTTTTTCTTATTTGATATGATATATAATGTGATAATAAAGAAAACAAATTATTACGTAATTAAACAAACAAAAAATTTTTTTGGTAAGAATTGAGAGAGTTGAACTATGCCCAATTATTTAATCAATTCTGACGCAATCAATTTCAACCTAAGTAATGACGCGCTCTTAACTTAACTTATTTTGACCCGAGCAAATTCAATCGAACCACTCATGTAATACCCCACTCGTTGTCATCCTAACTAGTCAATAATCTTAAACTTGTAACAAACTCGAAAAGTCAAAGAATCTCTTTCAAGAGTGACCTAACCCCAACATGAATACGAGATTCAGTAATCGATTTTTCTTTATCTCCTTTTAAGTTCCTTTTGTCCCTTTTTTGTAAAAGGATATTTCAATGCTTGCAAAACACATTAAAATGTTAATTGCAATGGACCATTTTTCTTTTCAAAAGAAGACTTATTCAAAGTGGTGCGCTGTTCCATTTAGCCAGTTGTGGAAACAAAAGTCGTTAGAATTTTTTGGTCAAGTAGAACTCCCCAATATTCAAAGGCAAGAAAAGAGAAAAAAAGGAGCATGGATCAAATTCAAATCCACGAAACTGATTGCAAATAACGAAGTGAGTGTGACTTTTAGATTCCATATTGTCACAAATGGTTCAAAGGATGTCTACGTCTAAAGGGAAAAAAGTTGGAATCGATTGTAACTAAAGTGTTTGATTTGGTCAGAACTGAATAACTATTGTGAAAGAGAATAATCTCTTGATTATTTTTATTAATATAATATATTTATATACATGATATATAATAGTAAATCTAGCTTATAATTACATAAATCAAATATATATTTTTCTAATACAAAAGATTACTACCATAATTACAGATGTACAATATCACTAATAATATCAAAGGAATATACGGTGTATATTCTATCATACTCCCACAGTCATAGCGGGCGATTATCGTACTGTGAGACTGTCCCTAAAATCATCAAACAAAACTAAGGGAAAGCCCTTAGTAAAGATGTCAGCAATTTGATAACGTGAGGGGACATGCAAGACACGTACTTGTCCACGAGCTACCTTTTCGCGAACAAAGTGAATATCCATCTTGATATGTTTAGTGCGGTGGTGTTGGATAGGATTGCCCGAGAGATATATTGCACTAACATTATCACAGTAGACCAAGATAGCTTTCTGAATAGGAAAATGAAGTTCTAAGAGGAGGTTACGCAACCAACATGACTCAGACACCACATTGACTACCCCTCGATACTCCCTCCACGTTGGATCGCGATAAAGTAGCCTGGCGTTTAGCCGACCAAGAGACCAAGTTATCACCGAGAAATATACAATAACCATATGTCGAACGTTTGGTGTCTGGACATCCACCCCAATCAACATATGTATAAGACATGAAAGTATATACTGATGATGGATATAAGTGTAAACCATAATCAAGAGTGCCCTGAATGTAACACACAATGCGTTTGAGAGCGTGCATGTGTTCTTCCCTCAAATCATACATGAATAAACACACATGGTGCACTGCATAAGTAATATCGGGCCTCGTAAATATGAGATATTGAAGAGCCCCCGCAAGACAACGATAGTGGGAGGGATCCTCGTATGGTGTGCTAGAAGTAGCACTCAGCTTCGATTTAGTGCCAACCGGAGTATGAGATGACTTACAGGATGACATGTCAACCCGTTCAATAATTCATGTTGCATACTTCCTCTGGAATAGAAGTAGACCATCTGCATGACGAGTTATAGCTATACCTAAAATTAACTCAAAGATCCCAAGTCTTTCATAGCAAATTCAGAGCTGAGAAGAGACATGATAGACTTGCCCAGTTTATCAGAGGAAGAAGTCAATATAATATCATCCACATATAACAAAATGTATGCCAGAGAATCACCACGACAGTATATGAACAGAGAATTATCAGACATGTTGTGAGAAAACTCAAGAGTAGACATATAATCTGCAAACCTCTTGTATCATGCCCGAGGAGCCTGTTTGAGCCCATATAAGGAATTCTTCAGCAAGCACACATGGTTGGGATGATCGGGGTCCCCGAAACCCAATGGTTGGTACATGTATACAGTTTCCTTGAGTTCGACGTGTAAGAACACATTTTTCACATCCGGTTGATGAATGGGCCATGCTTTTGAGAGAGCTAGACTGAGAACAGTGTGAATAGTTATCGGCTTGACCACCGAACTAAACGTCTCTTCACAATCCACGGCAACTTGTTGAGTTTTGCCATCACCTACAAGATGGACCTTATGCCTCTCAAAACAACCATCATATTTATCTTTATGAGTAAAATCCACATAGAACGAATGACATTGACACGGGTCATGAAGGGCAGACACGGGGTTACGTGGTAGGGGGATTTAGTGACATTAGAGTTGAGATTAAAATATCATTTTGGTCTAAAAATACCCCGTTGGCTACGAGTAACGGACCTTTGTCCTGGAATAGAAATGGGTGGGATATGAGTTAGGAGGATCTGGGGCGGGTGTTGGCTGGACGGGATCGGGCCAGCAGGCAGTGGGCCTGCTGGCCGAGGTAGTTGTGCAGCGGGATTTGGGCCTGCTGGCAGAATTTGAGGGAGGATATTTGGGCTAGCAGGCCCACTGCCTTTGTATATATATACAATATAAATTATGTGTTGGACAATTATATCCAATACAATATAAAGTCGATCAATTGGTATATATCTACTAATTTATGGATCTTTTTGTACAAAATATAAACTTATGGATTAAATTTTATATTTAAAAAAAATTAAAATCATGATTTGGAATCCCAAATCATATATTTTTGGATGATTTGAAATTTTAAACCATGACATGAAGTTAAAGTTCAAATTATGTCCAAATTACATAAACAAACATGATTTAAAATTAAATTATAAAATCATAATTTGAAAACACATACAAAACGCCTACTTATATCGGTCCAAGAGTTAAGTCGGAAAGTAGAGGTCTCTATCAAAGTTGTAGAATAAAAAGCCGCTATAAATGTCATTTTCCTATTTAAAGGAGTGAATATCAAGTAAGGGTAAGTTACATGCTAGCTAGCCAGCTATTCCGCTCAAACTCACTAATTGCACCATAGTAATTGATCAGTTGCTTCAATTAGGCAAGCAACCACTTAGTGAATGATTAGTCACTTCTGCAATCACACATTAAGGAATATAATGGGAGTTGTTGAATCCAGGTTGTGTGGGGAGAGAGCATCATAAATGCGTCAATCATCATTGTTATCGAGTGTTAAATACTCCTTTATTTTTAATTAAATATTTCGAATTCGAGTATCGAATATGAAATCACTTTTTAAGCAAGTCTGAATTCAAATTTATCGAAGTCCAATACAATAACGCACTCATCGGGTGGAGAATAAGAAAGGAGCATCATGAGAATGAAACTAAAAAAAAAGATGCTATTTATGAGGCAAAAGAGTGACATGCTGGAAAGTGGGACCAAATTTCACCAAAGTTAAATTTATATATCACAGTCCCACAGCACATGACAATGACCGAGCGGCGCCTGTGCACTTGACAATATTTGCTGCTATTGGTACTCCTGATCATCTTCCATGGTTATGAACCAAACACTTACCATCTATTTTTTAGTTACACATCCAGTATTTGATATTTGAATTGGGCCTGATTAAATTTATATTTGCGTATAGAAGTTTCATATTGGGACACCCTAACAAAAACGACTCTGTATTCATAAGTACTTGAATCTAAAATCTCTAATTAAGGATGAAAGATGACTCGAGCCCGAAATATTAAGAATGAAAGAATAATTGTTACTCAATCAAAATCCTTATTAGTAACACTTATTATCTTACTGAAGCCTTAAGTTACACTGCATCTTAATTTATAATTTAAATTTAAATTTTGTGGATTCGTGTTCGAAATTCTATTACAATTCATTTGATTATTAAGTTTAGACTCAATTATTTACACTTATTTAGGAATTTTTAACAATCTCTCTAGCTAGCATTTACAAAGCGAAAGATTCTTTTTTTCTTTTGTTGGTTTTGAATTCTGATTCCTCATTTGCATGTGTACTACTTAATTGTTCATTAAAACAAATGGCAAAAAGTTCATTAATGATTGCATATACCTGCCATTTTGTCCTTCAACCCCTTGCATGTTGTTGTTGTAGTAGTACCTCAATGTCTAGTCTTTTTCAATATTAATATATGTTAACTCAAACCACCGGATGGTCCACTGATGATAAAGAACAAGACGAAGCTCATAGTATGAGCCAGTAATATTATTCTATTTTTATTTAAGAGTTTAATATTCATTTTTGAGCTTCAAACTTATTTGAATTTACATCGCGTAAATCAAGTAAAACTCATTAAAGGGGAAATATTCTCTACTAGTTCACCTTGAGCATTAAGATTTGTAAGATGCACTCCTATATATTTATTTTACATCATTACCTGATATTTGTGTATACTGTGATAATGTTAATTATATAATGGTTTTCGCCTTACGTTAAAAAAATAAATCTAAAAAACCAATTACAAAGTCGTAATAAAGGGTCAAAGTAAAAGTATAAAATTTGGATCCAATGTGACAATTTCGTACGTAGGTTAAATAATTAAATCTAAATAAAAATGAAGCAGTTACAAAATCTTACATATACTAAAGAATTGCACATTTGTACTGGTTAATAAAAGTATAAATTTTGATCCAATGTGTCATTTCGTCAGTATAGCATATTTTCCCTTACGTGTGAGAATTGGCGGAACAAGTAGTTGGATATCAGAATACATTTTTAAAAATAAAATCAAGAATTTCTTTCGGAATAATTTGAAGATTATATGTGATAAGGGTGCAATTTTTAGGAGAGGGATGAAATTCTGGCATAGTACGAAATTTAATGTAGGTGATACTAATATTTTTTATAAGCAAAACTATATGTGATGAGTGAAAAAGTGTACCTTCTCTCAATAAGAAAATTATACTTTGTCTATCCAATTTGTCCATTGACCATTTAAATTGTAACCACCCCTGTTGAAGAACTTCATGTCCATGACAGCTAACCCTTGTCCCATTAATTTTATGCAATATTTTTGTTTCTATTCTAAATCTTACTACTTATCCTTATAATATTTAATATATTATTTTATACCTACTATAGAATGGAATAATAATACATATATAAACACCAAAATACAAGATCAGCCTTTATCTTTTCTTCAAATACATCATCACAACCTTTCAGCTTGAGTAAAAATTTAAAATTAATTTATTTTTAAAATTTTCCCGTACATCTATTTCTAGTATGAAGAATTAAATAATATTCTTTCTATTTCAATTTATGTGATATTTTTCACTTGTATGAACTTTGACTAACATTTTAAGATGTATTTTTTCACCAAATTGATATGTAAAATATTGCAACTTATAATATTTTTCATATAATTTTTAAATATTTAAATTTTAATGTCAACATATTGAGTTAATCTAATTCAATTTAGCTTCATCGTTTAGTCAAATTAATTCTCGAAAAATGAAAAGTATCATATAAATTAAGACGGAAAGAGTAAATAATATTCTTTTTCTTATAATTTTCATATAAATAAATTTTACATTAATAGTTTGTCGATTATAATTTCTATATAACTTAGTTCTAACTTCTAAACTGTACGAACTATAATGTACTGGTAACAATAATGTAAGATTTGGATGAGCTTTGATCCTTACATCGTGCATCTGACACGACCTGTCGGAAAGTAGCGGCCATTTTGGTTACGTCCCTCTCTCCCTAAAGTAATCACAAAATTGGTGGGACATTACGGAATGACACGCTCCTTTGCCTTTGTTTCTTCATGCAAATATTCCTCCATTGGGCCTCATACATTCCCAAAATGACTAAACCACCCCTTCAAATGTTCCTATTTTGAGTTTATTTTGTATAACTTTATCTCTTTTTTTAGTTTCCCGCGTGGTTTCTGATACCCACATTAGAGTCTTGATTAAATTTTGATTCGCATCAAAAAATTTCACATTGAGAATAAGTATTTCTTAACAAAACCGACTCCGTATCGAACTCGAAAATTTTGATTAATTTTGTATAACTTTACAATGTAACATAGAATAGCATTGGAACTTATTGAACATTTATAATACTCCTACTAAGTAAATTTAGTTGTATTATGAACATATTACATTTAGACGCTACAAACAAGAATTATGCATCCATTCCTTTGACAAATACCATTATAAGGTAGTAATTCTCCAATTATCGGCTATTTTTCACTTCTCAAGATACAAATTATGTGAATTTGAACAACATTTTACGATTCAACAATTCAACAATTCAACAATTCAACAATTCAACACTACACATTTTAAATTAATGATAAAAAATATATTTCTTTAAGGTGGATTGTTGCATTGTTGTGGGAATGTTTGTCTATCCAATAAGAAGACCACTGAGGTGCACTAGTCAATAGTGTAGTGTACTATAAAATATAAATAATTTTTTTGTACTAGGAATTGATAAAACCTAGTAGTAGTAATAATCAAATCAGAAAAGGTACTGAAAATGTATAAAAGATGATATTTGGAGGAGGGTTTTGTCTCCCAAATCACAGTTTTGAGAAGTGTTATGGGCACTGTGACTGCATTTAGGCAGACATGGATTTATAGGGAACAGTAATGCCTCACCTTCACCAAGATTTTGACACTATCTATGCCTTCCTCTTTCCCCCCTTTTCTTTTCTCTCTTTTGTTGTCATTTCTTTTTCTAAGAGACTAAGACCACCTCTTTAATCCTTAATTGTAAATTTCTATGAACCTATTCACAAAAATATATTTCATTTTGAAATAGTTTAAAGGATAATAGATTTTTTCACAAATATAAGTGTGTAATTCAAATTTATGGGTGGTTTCACCCTTCTTTCTTCTAACCATTTTTGTATTTTTCCTTTTGATTTATTTTATAAAAATTCAGACACAGAGTATCGTATCATGAAAATTTGTAGTGACGGAATTAGAAATTTTAACAATAAAATTCAAAAAATACAAATTTGCATGATAAATTAATACATTAAATTATTAAGGGGATTAAACAAATCACACATATATTATTTATATCGTGTAATTTTCGACCATATGAATTCAATTGAACCACTTAGCTCCGCCATTTGACAACGAGTGATGGTTGAAGGGACATGTTTAATGTCAAGGACTTGGATAAAAAATCATGAAATGGAAGGAACGGATAAGTACATTTATTGGTCATTGGTGGAGGGTAACTAGACACAAGGACATGCAGTGTAAAACTGTAAATTACATAGTCCAAAAATGAAAGCAGATAAAAAAGACAGGAAAGTGAGTTGAGAGAAGGAAATTTGAGGGAAAGATGGTTTTGTTTCTTTTAAGTGAAGCAATAAAGAAGGAGAGAGAGAGGAGGCAAAAAAGGTGTGATTTAGAGAAAACAGAAAAAGGCTGTAAGGTGTCACTGTTTCAGCAAAGAAAAATAAGTTTAAATGGTCAATGTGATTGTGAGCTAAGTAACCAAATAGTTGTAACCTGTAACTAAGAAGTTATAAAAAGTAAAAGCCTTTGGATTCTAAGCCTATCAAGTGGGCCGGACTGGATCGAGCTGTGCCATTTTAACGTGGATCATACCGGATCAGTTTAAGGTCGGGGCGGACCGTTGTTAAGGAGTCGGGCTTGGGGAGAGAAAAGGGTGTCCATCTCCGGAGGAGCATGTTTCACAGTCACTCATTCGTCCTGACCAAATAGTAGAATCTCTCTCTCAGAAATTCTTTTCTCAGATCATCAACTCGTCTCGATGAGAGGCCAAAAGCAGGAAAAAATACGCTTTGTCTTAGTTCCAGATCCATAGTTTTAATACTTCCCTTTGAGTGTTAACCGAAGTGCAGAGACGCATAATAGATCGATATGGACATCATGAACTATTCCGTAATAAAACCAACTCCTTTTCTATGGTAGCACCATGAATGGTGCATAGCAAAGCAGCGCTCAATGCACCGGCAACTCCCATCATATGAAAGGGGTTGGGATTGGTCTGACCTCTTGCTCGGATGTAAGACTCCCGCCACTGACAGATGTCCCATGCCACCTTTCATGAACAGTTATGCCCGAGAATGAATTGTGATATAAGGGGCAGCATGGAAGATTGGTCCGCTTCAAAAAGCTGAGTTTTTTCGCCCCCCCCCCTAATGTGGTCGACCTTCTTAACAATCTGCCTCCTTTCTCTACCCAGCTTCTATCCGAATAGGGGTACATATTGGGCTTATCGGGCCAATCGAATTTTAATTAGTGGATCGGATCGGATTTTAGATTTTTTTCAAGAAAAATTCTAATACTAAAATAGACATTTACATTTACTTCTAATGATAAAATTAACATTTACATCTAATGATAAAATTGCTAAACTAAAAAAGAAATAGTGGTTGCCCAATCAAAACCGTTGTAAATTTAAAAAACTAGTTGTTGCCAATTTTGTTTGAACACCTTATGAATAAACTTTATTTTGGCTCTATTTTCAAACTATAAATACCCCTCCATTCTTCTTCATTTTCACACAATTTCCCACAATTCTCTCTTTATCTAAATTTTATGTTTAACTAGTGTACATTTCTACTTTCAACTTCCATGGATAATCTTTCATCTCCACCTTCTCCTCGAGTTCGAAATCAACTTCAAGCGCGGTGTGGATGCATTTTGAGCGAGTAGACGAGGAACAAGTTAAATGTCAACATTGTGGTGACATATATCTCCATACGTTTGGAGTATCGAGTATTGGGGGGGGGGGGAGACCAATGTGTTGCGTAGGCACTTGGTGAAAAGGCATGAAGTCGAATTTTAAAGTTAAACTCTTCTTTAAAATTTTCAGTCGATGTCTGTCGTTTAATTTGTATATTTTGAACTTTTGATTTGCAATATTTCGATGTTCAAGTTTGTGTGTTTTGAATTTGCAATCTTATCAATTTAAGTTTTAAGTTTTATTTTAAATTATTTATGTAGTTGTTGATATGACTATTTGACTGGACACGGAGTTTAAGAAAGAAGATAAAACTTTAAATTTGTGGTGTTAAATGAGTCACATATATTTTATGTGACTATAAATTATTGCATAAAAGTAAATGATTTTCAAATTAAATATTTAACTTTAAGAATGAAGAAGGATGAAGGGGTATTTATAATTTAAAGATAGAGTCAAAATGTAATATAATAAAGTTTGGGTTAAAATAAATAAAATTATTTATAATAGTCATATATGATTGCTAATTATTTTAGGTAATAAATAAGGATGTAGCTGAATGGCTGAGAGCATGCTTTACATACGAGAGATATGTGATTCGAACCCCTACATCTCCAAGTGATAATATTTTTCAGAATATGGACAATTTTTGAAATGGGTCGGGTCGGCCCATCAACTGGGCCAACCTATTGGGCTGTCCATCTTGTCTGGCCCAACCCCCTAATATAACTCACCTAGCCCAACCCCCTACCCCCTTAGTCGGGTCCGTGCCGGGTCATGTGAATTTATCGAGCTTAGGCCCGGTCCGGTCCGACCCACTTGACAAGCTTACTTTGGACTACATTAACAAGTGGGGTGATTTACAAAAATCTTTGAAGGTGATTGGTTTTACATTTTGAGCTCGTTTGTTTCATAAATAGAACTTCTAGTTCAATAAGTTTTGATTTTTAGTTTTAAAGGTTTACTTGAGATAAGAGGGGATTAAAAAGTTTAAAATCCCACATTTTTAAGATTATTAAATGTAATTTTATGGAAGAAGTGTGGTGGAACGGTTGATATTTATTGATCCTTAATGAATAAGGCCTCGAGTCCAGACTAGAGTAAAAAGAATTTCTTGACAAGGGTCATTTTACTCCATGTAAACTTAACAATATAGATAATTACACTTCAATACCAAACAAATTGAGATTGACTATATAAATATTCATTTCGATCGCAGTCCCAAATTGTATAAGCTTGCTCATATTATCGGATAAAGGAAGAGGATTGCGGTAGGTTTATAGTTAACGTAAACCTTGCCAATTCAAGATAAATATTCATAATACTTAAGATTAATCTGAATTAATAGAACTAGTAACATTTGAATATCAAATAAGCTAAAATAAGTGGGACACCAAAGACTTGGGAGAAATAAGAAGAATATATGGGGTTCAAATTGAACCAAGTTGGTTGTGGTTGAATGGCATAAGGTAAAAATAGTGTTTGATTTGATGACATGTGGCTTTTTGGGCAGTACAAAAGTGAAAAATACCACAAGGGTAGCAGCAGCAGCACCTAGCTGCACAGTACACAGAGAGAGAGAAAGAAAGAGAAAAGAGATGGCAGTGATGGTGAGGTTACAAAGAGACCTTTAATCTTGTAACTGACATAACACTACTACCCATTGCAGTGCCAGTGGCATCAAAGGGGGAGGCTAAAGCCCGAATAAGGTCTTATTACTCTGCAACTGCCCCTTATCCCCTCTCTTCTATATCACCACTTACTATTTTTTGTTGTGCAGTTTTGGCCATACATAAAAGGGTCGCAGTAAAATATAAAAAACAGAAAAAAAGAGAGAAAGATGGGTTAGGCTGAAAGTAGTGATGGCATATATAAGTCCTTGTGATTCTTGATTCTTGACGGAATTTGGAAAGTTGGATGGCAGAGCCTTTCAGCAATATCAGATTTCATAACAGAACAACAACAACACACAAGAGGAAACAAAGCAGTAGTAGTAGTAGTAAATTAAAGTACTATAATCACTCAAAAGCTGGAACAAGAAAAGCACAACAAGGGTCTGAGTCTGGATCCTCAAAGGAATCAGCAACACCAACACCACCATTATCATCATCCCAACCAAAATCAAGAATCATCTTTAAGACATGTAAACCAAGAAGAGGCCAAAGAAGAACAACAAAACCAAGAACAACTAACATTTCTCCACCACCATCACAATCACCTCCTCTATTCGCAACAAACACCTCAGCAATTCCTCCCACCACCTCAACCACAAAAAAAACGTTCATATTTCCCTTCATCATCTTCATTGGGGCAAAACGTCGAACAACATGCAAACAACGAAAAAATGGGCTTAAGAAACACTGTAGGGGAGATAGTAGAAGTACAAGGTGGTCACATTGTAAGGTCTACAGGACGGAAAGACCGCCACAGCAAGGTTTGCACAGCCAAAGGCCCAAGGGACCGCCGTGTTCGTCTCTCAGCTCATACTGCTATTCAATTTTACGATGTCCAAGACCGCCTTGGCTATGACCGTCCTAGTAAAGCTGTTGATTGGCTTATTAAAAAAGCTAAACCCGCCATTGATGAACTAGCTGAACTACCTGCCTGGAAACCCACAATTGGTACTATTACTAATCTTGAACAAGAACAAACTCAAAAGCATCAAGAAGACAACAACTTTGCTAGTTTGTTTGATAATAATAATGTTGCTGGCCCTTGGAGTAAAAGAGGGGGAGACTCAAGTGGTAATACGAATAGTGGAAGCTTTTTGCCACCATCATTGGAATCTGATGCTATTGCTGATACCATTAAGTCATTTTTCCCAATAGGTAATTCTTCAACCACAGCTATGAGCTTCCAAGAACCTAATTTGTTATCAAGAACCAATAGCCGAAATCAAGATTTGAGGCTTTCTTTACAGTTTCAAGATCCTATTTTACTTCATAGGGAGCAAGAACAAGTAGTGCAAGTTCAACCACCAGGTCAACTAGGGTTTGATCCAAATTGGTCTATGCATCAACAACAACAACAAGCAGTAACAGGGCTTGGTGGTGGTGGTTACTTGTTTAATTCGCCGCCACCAGGGCCGGGGCTGTTACAGCAGTTATTTGGTGGTCAAAATCAGTTTTTTTCTTCTTCACAGAGGGGACCCCTTCAGTCCAATAACACATCTTCGGTTCGAGCATGGATGGACCCATCATCAGCTGATCCAAGTCATCATCAGCAGCATCAAGCTGTTTTACCAATGTATCATCCATCAACAATTCCTGGTTATGGATTTGCCTCTGATGTAGGAGGTGGATTCGGATTCTCTGGGTTTCGGATTCCTGCTCGAATCCAAGGTGATGAAGAGCACGATGGCATTTCCGATAAGCCATCTGATGCTTCTTCCGATTCTCGCCATTGAGTTAGCTCCACAAATTCTCCCGTTCTCGATCCCTAACAGGTAATCACTTTAACAATTGGTCAATTCTTTAACTTTGATGTTCTTGAAATGTTGTTCATTGTTGCATTTGAGTTCAATTTGCAGGGATATGCTTTACTTGAAAGAAATTGGAACTTACAGAAGTGATGCTGTTAGAGAACCTGGAGCTGGAGAATGAGAGAGTTCACTATCGAGTCTGATTCAATGGCATATGCACCGTGTGGAAAAGAATCCTGATCAATGTTTCAGGTTCTTCGATCCGGTCTAATATTATTAGTTATTCAATGTTCTTGCTTTTCGTTCGTGTGTAATTGAGCCTATCTAGCTCAACTGCTACTTTAGGAGTGTTATGTTTTTGCTGTTTGCTTTTATTTCATGAAATTGGAGACTTTCAGGCTAGAATTGGTAATGTTCTGTTAAATAAAAGTTTGAGTGCCACTTCCGGAACTATTTCCTGAATGTGATGGAGGTTTCTTTAATTCCTTGCTTCCCTGATTACTGTGACATTGATTTGTGTTGACTGTTGTCTTTCCAATTTTAAAAATGTGAATGGATTGAAGAAATGAGATTGTTTTCTTCTGTTTAGATAAAAGTGTTAAATATACCAAATATACATAAGACATACACGTACGTGTATATCCTATGTATATTTGGTATCGGATGGTCACGGGTTTTATGCATTATTGTACAAAGGTTTGTATAGTTGTAGTGTACCTTAATTAGTCTTGTACTCTTATCATAATTGTATAGTTAATCTCCAAATATAATAAGGTTTTATGAATAGAATATGAATATGATTCTCCTATTATGGAAATATGTAAATTGTATATATAGTCTTTCAATTAAATGAAAATAATCAAGGGATTATTTCTTTCATGGTATCAGAAGTCTAGGTCTTAAAATCCTCTCCAAAAATTCTTCCTCTTTCTCGTCCTAAGCCTCGATAACTGAGCCCTTCATCTTGGTTTTTTTGCAGACGATTCATCTCTCTCCCAATTTTTTCTTCCAAATCCCTTAATCACATATTGTTCTATCAGTATGTCTACTTCAAGGAACACGTTTCATCCCGCCCTTGCAGTTTCTAACATCAAGAATAACATTCCTCTTGTTCTTGAAATAGAAAACGTCCTATATGCGACGTGGGCCGAACTGTTCAAAATTCACGCACGATCGCATCAAGTTGTGGATGACTCTTGATGCCGCTGTCCTCCGGTGGATATATTCCACAATTTCTACTGACCTTTTGCAAACGATTATTGAGTCTGATGCTACGACACATGCGACTTGGGATAGACTGCGTGATATATTCCAAGATAATCAAAATTCTAGAGCTGTTACTCTTGAGCAGGATTTCTTCCACGTAAATATGGAAGATTTTCCTAACGTTTCGACCTATTGCAAAAGATTAAAGGAATTGGCGGACCTACTCCGCAACGTTGACGCGCCACTTTCGAATGATCGTTTGGTCCTCCAAATGGTGTCAGGCCTCTCCGAGGCCTATAGTGGTGTTGGCACGCTTCTTCGTCCAAGCAATCCGCTTTCGCAATTTTACCAGGCTCGTTCTATGCTTACACTCGAAGAAGAGAGGATGGCAAAAAAGGCTGCTACCGGTGCTAGTCCCGTGGGCATGATGACCGAGTCCACGGTTCATCCTACCGGTTCCAACAACTCGGGCCAAAACCGCAACAACGGTGGCGGCAAAAAGGGTGGAAATAAGAAAAATAATGGCAAGAATCGCGACGGCAACAATGGCGGCAGTCGGCACAGTGGCGGTGGCGGTGGTGGCCCTCGCAGCGGTCAGCAACAACAATAGTTCTGGGCCCCGCAATGGGCCCCTATGCAGTGGCAGTGGGCCCTACAGTCACAGTTTTGGCCAAACAATTTTTCACCCCACTGGCAGTAGGTTACCCAGCAGTAGTCCAGGCCCAACACGCCTTGGTCCACTTCTCGTCAGCTCTCTGGACAGAGGCAGCAAACATAAGTACTTAGGCCTCGGCCCCCGCAGGCCCATCACGCAGCGGCACCCACTTTTACCGACATCGAAGCCGTAATGCACACATTTGGTTTAAATCCTCCGGACCAAAAATGGTATATGGACACCGATGCCACTACCCACATGACATCCGATTCAGGTACGCTTTCGTCTTATTCCAATTTGAGCAACCCTCGTTGCATAATTGTTGGTAATGGTAATTCTATTCCAATTCGTGGTTATGGTCATTAAACTGTCTCCCTCTCATCCACCCCTTATCTTGAAAAACACCCTACATGCCCCCAAATTGATTAAAAATTTAGTGTCTGTCCGTAAATTCACTACTGACAATTCTGTTTCTATTGAGTTTGATCCATTTGGTTTCTCTGTGAAGGATTTCAAGACAGGGAGTCCTCTCATGAGGTGTGATAGTAGGGGAGATCTTTATCCTATCACACCCAGTTCCGGTCCATTGAGTCAAGCCTTGCCGTCAGCATTTGTAGCCCTTGCTCCTTCCTTGTGGCATGCTCGTCTTGGTCATCTGGGGTTTATTTTGTCTTCCTTAGATAAAAATAATTTTAGTTCATGTGAGGGTATGCGTAGTACTCCAAATTGTCAGTCTTGTTCTTTAGAAAAAATTATTAGGTTATCATTTGTAGACTCAAATTCTCATACTTTAATGCCATTTGATATTATTCATAGCGACTTATGGACGTCTCCTGTTCTTAGTTCTTTGGTTTATCGATATTATGTTCTCTTTTTGGATGATTATTCTATGTTTTTATGGACGTTTCCGATAGCGAAAAAATCTCAAGTTTTTTTCATCTTAAAATTTAGAGCATTTATTCGAACCCAATTTGAACGGAAAATAAAAAATATTTAGTGTGATAATGGCAAAGAATATGACAATGGGGTGTTTCGGGAATTCTATGCTAATAATGGGATCAATTTTCGTTTTTCTTGTCCTCATACGTCGTCACAAAATGGGAAAGCCGAACGCAAAATTCGTACCATAAATAACATTGTCCGAACTTTATTGATTCATGCTTTCGTACCCACGTCTTTTTGGCATCATGCTCTACAAATGACCACATATCTCCTTAACATAATTCATTCCAAAGGTTTGACATATTCTTCCCACCTTCAAATTTTATATAATAAGCCTCCTTCGTATTCACATCTTCGGGTCTTTGGGTGTTTGTGTTATCCGTTATTTTCGTCCACCACAATTAACAAACTTTAGGCCCGGTCTACTCCGTGTGTGTTTTTGGATTTTTCGTCTAATCATCGTGGTTACAAATGCTTTGATTTATCCTCTAATAAAATCATCATTAATCGCCATGTAATTTTTGATGAATCCCAATTTCCGTTTGCTAAGGGTAGTACTCACGTGCCTAGTTCGTATAATTTTTGGATGACGGTATATCCCAGTATATTATTCACCATTTTTCGGACGTCTCCCGCACCCAAAATTCTCCAGTGGGCCCACTGCCCTGTCACGAGCTACCGTGCCCAGTATAGTCACTGGGCCAGATTCAGGGCCAGTCCAGCCCACTTCTGAAACTGGTCCATTCCTTGTTTACCGTGTTGGGCCAACAGGCCCACTGCCTGCTGGCCAGTCCGTCCCGAGTCCAAAAAATTCCCAAAATTCGCCCAATTCTTCCTCGAGTCATAGACCGGTCACTCGTAGTCAACGGAATATTTTTATATCAAAGAGACATTTTAATTTAAATTCTAATGTTGTTAAATCACCCTTACCCCGTAATTTCGTGTCTACGTTAAATGACCCGAATTGAAAAATTGCTATGACCGATGAATATAATGCTCTTATTGATAATAAGACGTGGGAGTTGGTGCCCGTCCATCTGGTATTAATATTATTATGTCTTATGTAAATTTTTGCTCATAAGGACAATTCAGATGGTTCATTTGCACGACATAAGGCACGACTTGTAGGTGATGGTAAGACTCAGCAGGTCGGATAATTTCTTGTTCATCTATCGTCGTGGTTCATCCTTTGCTTATATTCTGCATATGTGGATGATATTATTCTGACTGCCTCTTTCGATGCCTTACGCTAGTCTATCATGATAATGCTCAGCTCTGAGTTTGCTATGAAAGACTTGGGGCCCTTGAGTTATTTTTTGGGGATTGCTGTCACTCGTCATACAGGTGAGTTGTTCTTATTTCAAAGGAAGTATGCAGCTGAGATCATTGAGAGGGCTGGAATGTCATCCTGTAAGTCCACTTCCACTCCAGTTGATACTAAGCCCAAGCTTACTGCCGCGGCCGGCGTACCATACGAGGATCCGACCCGCTATCGCAGTCTTGCAGGGGCCCTTCAGTATCTTACATTCACGAGATCAGATATTACGTATGCTGTCCAGCAGGTGTGTTTATTTATGCATGATCCCAGAGTGGAGTACATGAATGCATTCAAACGCATCATTCGGTATATTCAGGGTACACTTGACTATGGTTTGCATTTATATCCTTCCTCGACGTCCACACTTGTCTCGCATACGGATGCTGATTGGGGTGGCTGTCCGAACACTAGACGGTCTACATCTGGCTATTGTATGTTTCTTGGTATTAACCTGGTCTCATGGTCTGCGAAACATCAGTCGACATTGTCTCGATCCAGTGCCGAGGCCGAGTATCGAGGGGTAGCTAATGTGGTCTCAGAATCATGTTGGTTACGTAATTTGCTATTGGAGCTTCATTGTCCTATTCAGAAAGTAACACTGGTTTATTGCGATAATGTTAGTGCCATCTACCTTTCTGGTAATCCGGTTCAGCACTAGCGCACTAAACATATCGAGATGGACATTCACTTTGTTTGCGAAAAGGTTGCTCGTGGTCAGGTACACGTCTGCCATGTCCCGTCAAGGTATCAAATTGACGACATCTTTACAAAGGGTCTTCCCTCGGTTCTTTTTGAAAATTTTAGGGATAGTCTCAGCGTTCGAAAACCGTCCGCTATGACTGCGGGGGTGTGTTAAATATACCAAATATACATAAGATATACACGTTATGCACGTGTATATCCTATGTATATTTGGTATCGGATGGTCACGAGTTTTATGCATTATTGTACAAAGGTTTGTATAGTTGTAGTATACCTTAATTAGTCTTGTACTCTTACCATAATTGTATAGTTAATCTCCAAATAGAATAAGGTTTTAGGAATAGAATAGGAATATGATTCTCCTATTATGAAAATATGTAAATTGTATATATAGTCTTTCAATTAATGAAAATAATCAAGAGATTATTTCTTTAAGAAAATGTCAATTTTCCATGTAGTTGAAAGACATATCTTTCTTTGGTTTGATAGTTGCTTTACTACTTTCTGATAAAACAGTTCATGTTTCAACAACTTACTCGAGCCCTCAAAAGGAATTGAAAGAAATACATGGCTTTTTTAACATCCCTGTCAATGCTATGATTTTTGGGAGCATTAAAAGGGAAGTCATTTTCTATGAACAGTAGGAGTGATTAGGGTGGGTTTGAGAGAGCTAATCTGAATATTAGGTTTAGCTTTAAACTACTTTTTAGTGACTTTTATTACCTAAATTGGTTATTTTAGCTTTTATGGTATAGATCATGAGATTGCAAGACTGACCTTTACAGATAAATATAGTCTTGAAAGCGTCACCTACCTAATTTCCTAACAATCAAGGGTTTGGCAGCCATTAAAGTCCTTGCTATTTTTTTTTTTAAATCTATGTTTTGATTCCTTTTGTTTAGACTCTAGTTAGTAGGAGGCTCTTATTCTTGTTATTAGCCAATATTAGGCTGGAATGAAACAGCAAGAACTTCTTAGATAGGATTGCATTTGTTGTGAAACCAAGTTACTCTCTTGTTTAATTGAAAGCAAATGAAAACAAAAGGAAGCTAAATAGAATTCTTTGTTGTCTGGCACCTAAGGGTGTGGCCTAATGGTCAATGAAGTGGGTTGAGAATTATGAGGTCTCGGGTTCAAATTCAAGTGAAGGCAAAAACATTAGGTGATTTCTTCTTATATGTTCAAGCCTTAGTGGGTAGAGTTACTAGCCATCTGTGCTGGTGGGTGGTAGCAGATACCTCATAGAATTAGTCGAGGTGTTCGCAAGCTGATCCCGATACCATAGGTATCCCAATAGAAAAAAGAAAATCCCTTGCTGTTCATTAGTGTGTCAAAGGTGATTCATGTTTGTGGTAACAAAGGGTTGATTAGAGTTAATATCATATCTTCATAGAGCCCAAGTCACAAAGGTAGTTTAGCACACGAAGTAGAAGTTGCTATTAAGGATGGTAGAAGAACTAAGTGGGGCTAGCTAGGCTTCATAAAAACGAGAAAGTGAAGAGGACCAATCAAATTGCTATTTAGGATGAAGCTGAAGCTGAATAATGGAAAGAACTACCAGCACAGATACAACAAAGTATGACACTTTGCAATGAATTCCATGTTCCCCTGCCCTGCAAATCTCAGTACACCTAATAAAAGACTGTCTAGTGAGATGTTCTCCCATGTTTTCTTTTTATCTTTTCTTTTGGGTTCATTGTTTACTCCCTTGGGAAAATTTTTGTTTAAGACACATTAAGATGTTGACAATTGCTTATAGTAGTTATTTGTCACTTCTTTATGTTAGATTAGTACTAACAAACAAGAGGATAAATGGAGCTAAATATGCCGAATTGTGGTCAGTTGAACACCCTTCGTCGGATAAGTGTATTGTGTATACAAATATGTTAAATCCTTTAACTCTTAGCAATTTTTTTGGCTTCGCCACTGCTATTAAGCATGTAGACGTTTTGTACATTTAACATCCAGTTGTCTAGTGCTGTAGGAAATTTTCTTTAATATGACAAGTGATTAAACTTTAATTACAGAGTTTATTGTGGTGGCTATGCTTCAATACCATTTATAATTAGGATGGCCTACTAAATGACAGATGAACTAATGCTTTTATGGTATATCATGAGTTGGAGCTTGCTGTGTTTTGTTTCTTTATTGAAGTTTTGTATTCAGTGTTATTACTTCACCTATGTGGGATGACTACTATTCCATTATAAGGTTAAAGGAAAATAAAAATCAAATCTTGTGAAAAAACTCAACCATGTTATCATTGGCAAATTTTTTCTTCTCCCTTTTTATGCAACTTGTACCCTATACACCAGAATCAACTATAATAAATTCAAAGTTCAATAATGACAATGTCAATAAGAACAATATTATTAGTAGGGATCCAAAAAATCAGTCCAGGAGATATGATACACATTTCTCCCTTTTTATGCAACGTGATACCTGTCGTCTTACCCCAAACAAGAGTTTGTTCAAGACTGGTGAAAGAGGTCAAGGCCGTCTATATGGGAAATGCGTCATCAAGGGAAGTTCTTGGCGTAGGCACTGTTGTAGTTCCCCTCACTTCGGAAAATACTTTAACTCTGAGAAATGTGTATCATATCCCCTCTATGAGGAAGAATCTTGTATCGGTCCACAAATTGGACGAAAATGGTTCCAAAATAGCCTTTGGTTCCCAAAAAGTGACTATCACTAAGAATGAAAAGTTTGTAGGAAAAGGCTACATCAAAGATAAAATGTACTTGTTGAATGTTGACTATAATAAGACTGCATCTTCTGCTTATTTTTGTGAAGTTTTACTTAATGCTGATGATCATGATAATTGACACTATAGACTAGGACATATTGGTATAAATGCTATGAATAGCATGATTTCAAATGATTTTATTTCTAAGTCTTCTAAAACTTTTACCAAAAAAACTTGTGAATGTTGCTCTCAATCCAAATTGACTAAATCTTTTTTCAAAAGTGTTGTTAGAACAAATAGTTTACTTGAACTTATTCATACGGATAGTTGTGATAACAAAAAGCATATTACTAAAGGTGGTAAAAGATATTTCATAACTTTTATTGATGATTATTCAAAATTCACCTATGTGTACTTGCTTAAAACCAAAGATGAGGCTTTTTAATAAGTTTAAAATCTTCAAGGAGGAAGTTGAAAATAAAATCAATTTAAGGATCAAATGTTTGAGATTGGACATGTGTGGTGAATATCTATCTAACGAGTTTATATCATTTTGTTTACAAAATGGAATTGTTAGAGAATTTTCAGCACATAATACTCCACCACAAAATAAAGTGGCCGAAAAAAAAAATAGATCCTTAATGGAAATGGTTAGTGCCATGCTAATACATTCAAAATTACCAATGAGTTATTGGGGAGAGGCACTATTGAGTTTTTGTTACATTACTAACAGGATTGTAAAGAAAAAACATATGAAAACTCGATTTGAGTTGTTTATTAGGCGTAAGCCTAGTATTAAACATCTAAGGGTATGTGGTTGTATTGCATATATTTTGGACGCGACTTTGAAAAGGCCAAAACTTGGTAGTAGAGCAGTTAAATCTGTTTTATTGGTTATTCTGCTATGAGTAAAGCATATAGATTTCTTAGGCTTCATAATAATAGTGTGTTTGAGGTTGCACATGTTATATTTGATGAACACTTGAATATTCGTGATGCTGATAAAATAGAAATAAATAATAATTTATTTGGTGAACTTGATATTAATGAGCATGCAACCGGATGAAATTGTGAATGATGAGAATTTAAAAGAAAAGGAGAATGATGAAATAATCGAATTAAGGAGAAGTAAGAGACATATAATTGAAAAGAATTTTGGTCCTGATATGTTGACTTACATGTTAGAATAGGATCCAAAATTTTTTCAAGAAGCTATGTCACAATCAGATTCTGATATGTGGAAAAGAGCCATGGATGATGAAATCAAGTCTATACTTGAAATCCAAACATGACTCTTGTTGATTTACCTCCTATGACTAAACCTATTGGTTGCAAGTGTGTTCTGAAAAAGAAACTCAAAACTGAAGATACTATTGATAAGTACAAGGCTAGATTGGTAGTCAAAAGTTATAGTAAAAAAGAAAAGATTGATTATTTTGAGACATTCTCTCCAGTTTCTAAATTCACATCAATCAGAATCATGTTTGCTATTGCATCTATGTATGGATTAGAGGTTCATCAAATGGATGTTAAAACTGCGTTCTTAAACGGAGACTTGGATGAGGAAATTTATTTGCATCAATCTGAAGGTTATGTTGTTAAGGGTGAAGAACATAAAGTATGCAAATTTAAAAAGTCTATGTATGGGCTTAAACAAACACCACGACAATGGTACAAAAAGTTTAAGCAAGAAATTAAAATGTTCGGATTTAAGAGTAGCAAAGTCGAAAGTTGTGTTTTTCCTAAGGTTACTCTTTAGTATAAAGTAGTGATGACTTTATACGTTGATAACTTGCTTATCTTTGGTTCTGACATAAAATGTGTGAATGAGATCAAAGAGTTTTTAAAGCAAGATTTTGACATAAAGGATTTAGGTCATGTTGATGTTATATTGGGAGTCAAAGTGCTCAAGAGAGGAGGAACTTACATTCTAACACAATCTCATTACATTGAGAAAGTGTTAAAGAAGTTTAATTACTTTAACTGCAATGATAGTACAAGTCATATCAATCCAACCGTAAAATTAGTTCCAAATGAAGGAGAAACTATAAATCAAGAAGAATATGCCAAAATAATCGGTAGTATTATGTATGTGGTGAATCACACAAGACCTGATCTTGTGTGTTCTATTGACATATTGAGTAGATTTACTAGCAATTCGGGAGAAGATCATTGGAAGGAACTAAAACGAGTACTAAGGTACTTGAAGTCAACAAGAAATTATGGTCTGAATTACAAATGCAATGCATCTACACTTGAGTGTTTTAGTGATGCAAATTGGGCATCAGATGCAAGTGATTCTAAGTCAACTAGTGGATGGTTATTCACTGTTGGAGGTGCCATAGTTTCTTGGGCTTCGAAAAAGCAAAGTTGTGTTGCTTTATCTTCAATGGAATCTGAATACATAGCCATGTCAATGGCTGACAAAGAGCTTCTGTGGTTTGGAAGAATCCTAAAAACTATTCCTTTTATAGAACCAAAGAAGGGTCCTATAACTTTGTATTGTGACAATCAAGCTGCGCTTTACAATGCAAAGAATGAGAGAATATGTGATCATAGTAAACATATTTCTATGAAATATAATCATGTTCGAAGTATGGTTAAGAAGGGGAAGATCACACTTGAATATCTTCCAACAAAGCAAATGCTAGTAGATCCGTTAACAAAACCGTTATCGGGAGATAAGATCAAAAAGGTCATGCAAGATATGGGGCTATTACAGATATAAACGATGTCTTGATTGAAATCAACTCTATTCTAATGTACAAGTTATATAATTGGCATCTTATTATGAGAGTTATAAGGCAATTCAATATTAGACAGTGACGAGATGGAAACTTAGATACATCTCAAGGTGCATAATTTGGAAATAGTGGGGGTGATACTATTTCGAAAGCTCTATATCTGACCTATGCACTTTTGTTTACCACAACAGGTAAATGTTGGACTCTAAGTCCTTAATAGACTTATAGCTGTGTGGAATGCGTTGTGGACATTCTTGATGAGTCTACCTATACAAGTATAGAAGTGAGAGGCCGCTTCTTAGGGATCATTCGGTAAGATCCTAGAGTACTTGTGAATCCAGAATTCAGCATAAGGCCCATATTCAACGATGCTGCCAAGACTAAAAGAAGCAAGAAATCATACGCAACGAGAATATGATTCCTTAGTGTTTCATATTCAACCATAAGTTAAAGGCCTAGTCCACTTCATGGCTATTCGGTGTGTAACACACGTTATATATATATTTTTTATTATTTTCATTATGCATGTAAATAAGTGGGGGATTGTTATATATCCCACATTGAATATGAGTATTTCCATCATAATTGAGTCATTTGTCCAACATAACCAATTGTCCCACATTGATGTTTTTTAAGTAAAAGAGTCATTTGTCTCATATTGGTGTTTGAGAAGAAGTTTGAACTTCCTTGTGTCTATAAAAGGAGTTAATGGATTTGACATGTTCGTTAAGCTCTTGGGCTTCCATTCATTATGGAGGAAAACCAATAGTAGCTTTACCACCACGTTTGCCACTGCGGTTTCTTCTATTATTTTTCCTAGTACTCTTGCTGCCACCGTGAGCACGATTTTGGCCCGAATTATCAACACACCCTGGAGAATTTGTGGAGGACGTCATCATGACCACGGGACTTGCCCCGGTAGCCGCCTTTTTAGCCAATCCGACTTCTTTCAAAGTAAGTATGGAGCGAGCTTGATAGAACGTTGGGAGAGGGTTACTTTGACGAAGTAGGGTCCCAACACCACTAAATGCCTCGGAGAGGCCAACAACCATCTATAGAACCAGCCGATCTTCACTAACGGGCGCACCAACGTTGCGGAGTTGGTCTGCCAATTCCTTCAACCTTTTGCAATACGCTGAAACATTCGGGAAATTTTCCATGTTGACGTGGGAAAAGTCCTGCTCAAGAGTAACAACTCTGGAATTATGATTATCGTGAAATATGTCACGCAACCTATCCCAAGCAGCCATTGCCGTAGCGTCTGACTCAATAATCGTCTGCAACAGGTCAGTAGAGATAGTGGAATAAATCCACTGAAGGACGGTGGCATCAAGCGTTGTCCATAACTTAGGATCATCCTCAGGAGCCGCAGAGATTATGTGATGGATGACTTGATGCGAGCGAGCGTGAATTTTAAACAACTCGGCCCACGTCGCGTATTGGACGTTTTCTATTTCAAGAATGAGAGGTATGTGATTCTTGATGTTAGAAACAACACGGGCAGGATAAAACGTGCTCTTTGTCGTCGACATAACGAAAGAACAATATGTGATTTTGTAAAAAATTTGGGAAGAGAGGAGGTAAAATTTAACACGAAATCCGAGGAAGGGGCATGAAAATCGATGCAGTTTTTGGCCGAGAAGGGGCACGAAAAACCGAGAGAAAATTTGGAGAAGAGCGGAAGCAATTTAGTCCTAGACTTCTGATACCATGAAAGAAATAATCCCTTAATTATTTTCATTGATTGAAAGAGTTTATATACAATTTACATATTTTCATAATTGGAGAATTCTATTCCTATTCTACTCCTAAAATCTTATTCTACTCCTAAAATTTTATTCTACTTGGACACTAACTATACAATTATGGTAATACAATTATGGTAAGTATACAATACTAATTACACTCAAATATTACCTAAACTAATATATAAAATCTGAAATATACATATGATATATTGTATATCATATGTATATTTAACAATCCCGCACGTGGTGAATTCATGATCATCTGTCTCGATCCACTTTGCTACAGACTGGACTACCTTTGCACTTAGCCCGATACAAGTTGGAGTCGTTATTTACGATCAAGTCATCAATTGTATTTCAGTGGATTGGTAAATTCATGTTTTGGATTTTAACTAAATTGTGTGACAATAGGAGTGTTGGTGTAACACTAACCTCCTGTCCTATGTCGAGGCTCAAGTGATGGAGTTGTATCCTTGTTATTAGGTATAACTTTTAACACGATGATAAGCGCTTGATTCTAACAAAAATGCTGCTCATTCAGCTTGGTGATACTTGTAATGATAAATCAGCGAGTGCAACATGTGGATGCTTATCGCATTTTACTTTTATGAGTTAAGATATCGTATTACCATTTACTTGCTTTAATTTGTTCTGAGAAAAGAAGAATTAACAATAACTCACATTTATTGCTTGGCCTGTGATCATATCTTCATATATTATCTGGAAGTTAAAATATATTTCTTTGGTTGTAAAGGAAGAAAAAGAAAGTAGTTCCTGATAGATGTTTCAGAGCCTGTAACTGGATGGTTATTGGAATGAACAATGTCTATTAAGTTCTTAATTAAAAATGAACCATCCATATGATCTCCAGTTCACCATATACAACATGCTTTCATCATAGCAAATAACAAGTTTATCTTGCTCTCCGTATCTCTTTAATTATACATATACATTCCATGCATATTAACGAAGTGGGAACATAAACATATTCTCTAATTAGATATGGAGATGCATCATAAGATATGAACATAAACATATACTAAGCACTTGTATGCATTAAACTAAAAAATGTAAAGACGATGAGCTTTAAAATTATTATCCGTATCTAATACGTTAAATCTCAATACAGCAAGAACTATCACTTTTATGAGGGGAATTGGAAGTGTCCATTTCCAATGTTGAGGAACATAATTGGTCATTCAAATAACTCAATTTTATTTCTCTCCTTTTCTCCCTTTCAATATGAGCCTCTTTCTTCCACATAAATCTCCTGAGCAATTCCTTTGAAAGATCGGATCAATGAGTTCAGTGTTACTTGAACTCATCAAGTTTAAATCTTAATTTCGTCTCTATCTTTAATGATGTTTAGGATCAGGTCCACCAGGACTAACCCGGTTAACATCATACTTAATTGGACGCGCTTTATGCAATCTTTCTCTTATAATTTCTCGAGCAATCTTCATCACCATCTCCCTCCTCTTCTCCGTAAATGCCTCGAGAGGGCGACTTTCGGAGCCTAAACAAGATAGCAAGATAACAAAGAAGCAGAACCAAAATCTAAAACTAGCCATTTTTATCTTGGAAGAATACGTCTACAAAAAAATTATAGTACCAAGTTAGGTGCTCTAAAGTTGCATGAAATATGTGTAGGGTTAAGTGCTTGAATAGATGGGTTTATATAGAACTTAATAGTGCTAATTTCATGATATTTAAATAGAAGGGCGGCGTCAAATAAGACTAGTGCTTAAAGAAGAACTAATACACTTAATTAGGTGATGCACAAACTCGGACAAATAAATCCTTGAACCAGTAGTTAATAAAGACGAAGTGGTGATGCTGAAAACTGGAAATCAAGGTGTCACTTTCAAATTATGTTCCTATTTAAATGTGTATCCAATTTAAACGTAAATATTCTTCTACTAAATAGTGTCAACTAGTGCTGGTAGCCTGGTATCATCATATAAATTCTGAGAATGAAGTCTCCTTCAATAGGGAGTGTTTTAATTTGTTATACTGAACTTTTTATATTGGATATATGAATTAATTGCATTGCATTTCGAACATAGGATGTTAAAATAAAAACACATGGGAGTAGAATTTGAGTTTCTAAACATGAAAACTCGGCGACACTTGTTCACGCCGAAATCAGAGGCAACCATATCTAATAATACAATAAATTCAATGCTAAAAATTATAAAAGTTAAATTCATTAAATTTAAATTATAAATCCTCTCAACGAAATGGTAACTCTCTCATGATTTTTTTTTAATCTCTTTATCTCCAAAAACTAAAAAGAAAAGTAAAAAGGAAAAAAAAAAAAGAACCTAGTACTCAACTAACCGCCGTGTATTTTTCTATAGAACTTTTTGTGGATGGTAAAATGTGTGCGGCAATTCTTTTGTGCCTCCTTTGGAGTTTTTGGAACCTAAGCCACAAGTCATAATCACATTTTGCATCAATACTATTGTGGTCCAGAGAACGTAAAATGCAGATTAAGAACTTTAAATATTGATGTAAATTTGACTTTAGTTTATTTATAATACTAAAGTACGGAATAATACAAACATATGTTTCATTTATATATATTTAGTTCAAGATGAGAGCATTGGATGGGGTGTGACCTGTTGTTGGCATGCTACATAGGTATCTCGCTTGAAATCTCCATAAATGATACTATATAAAAGGCATTTTTGCTTATTTCGATCTTCTCAACATATAAAAAAGAATCCGAACATTATTAAAGTATAGTATAGAAATGAAATCAGTCATAAAAAAGAAGTCTAATCGAGTGTCCAGAAGTCAATGTATTGAGATGTTTTCTAGTTTAACTCTATTAGTTTTATGAAAGAATTTTGGTCTAAGTATATTTGGTAAATTGCAATTATAATAGTTTATTAGAATATGATTTCCTTGTTAGACTAAAGAAAGGAGAACTTTTACCTCTATATAAAAAAATCATTATGATGAATGAAACCAAAAAAGAATTCTCCTAATATTTTTCTTCTCTCTAAAGTTCCGCCGCCTCACAAATTTAACATGGTATCAGAGCCTCGTTAAAAGAACATAAAAATCCTAAAACATGGCGGGTGATGGAGAAATTGAGGATAAAAATAAAAGAATCACCAGTGAAAAAACTAAAATTCAAAGAAAGACAATTTCCCTTATGACATTACGTTAAAAGATAATTCCGGAATTGTGGTGACACAAGTCCAATTGAAGGGAGAGAATTACGAAGAATGAGTTAGATCCATGAGGACGACCCTAAGAGTAAGGAAGAAATTCAGTTTCGTCGATGGTACAATCAAGAAGCCGGATGAAGAGTCGCCGGACTTAGAAGTTTGGTAGACTATAAACTCTTTGTTGGTGTCATGGATTTGCAACACAATCGAACCAACGCTTCACTCAATGATTTCGCATAAAGAGTAAGCGAAAGAATTATGGACGAGCATCCGGGAGCGGCTCGCTGTTATCAACGACCCTCGGATGCAACACCTGAAGACAGAACTTCGGAGTGCAAGTAGAAGGGAAGGACCATAGTGGATCACTATGAAAAACTAACTAAGTTGTGGGAAGAATTGGCAAATTACGAACATAGTTTGACTTGCAAGTGCGGAAAATGCACGTACAATCTGGGGATGATCTTGGAAATCAAAATAGAAGAAGAAAAAATGCATCTTTTCCTTATGGGATTGGATGAGGCAATGTATGGAACAGTGAGATCGAACATACTGGCCCATAAACTGTTGCCATCATTAAATAAAATCTACTCGAAGCTAGTGCAAGAAGAGCGTGTGAGTCCACTCACACGAAAAATGGAAAAACGGAGTGAAACCGTGGTCTTTGCCGTACAAGGGAGAAATCCTTATCGTGGCCAAGGTGAAGGAAAAAATGATGGTGCATTCTGCACACATTGTAAGAGATCCGGACACGTTGTTGAATGATGTTTTCAATTCATTGGGTATCCGGAATGGTGGCCAGGATATAAAAAGGAGACCAAAAATTCAGAGGAAGAAGACGATGAAAACAACAACATCAGAGGAAAGACCCAGGATCTGATCACGTAAGGGGCAACTATCGGACTAATGCTGTTGTTGTCAAGAATACACAAGCAAAGATAGAAAAAATGAACACGTGTGGGATAGGACTTCACAATCTAAGTGAGGAGATCCGGAAAACGGTGATTCACATATTGAATTCACAAGGAATAAATTCGAATGGCAAAATGGATGGTAAGATCGAAAACTCATACTGGATTATTGACTCCGGAGCTACCAATTATGTGACAGGTAATCCGGAGAAACTGTGCGATCAGTGGGACATTCCTGAGTATCCGGTTGGGCTTCCGGATGGAAGTAGCTCGGTGGCTACAAAGAAGGAACAACCAGGCTGAATGACAAGATATGGTTGACGAATGTTCCGTATTTGTCATGCAATTTAATTTCTGTGTCATAACTAGTTGATTATTTAGATTGTGATGTGACATTTAATAGAATTATGTGTGCTATACTGGACTCCATCACGAGGAAGCTGATTGAAAAGGGTGAGAGTCGAGGTGGACCATCCTTCAGCTCAAGTAACAAAGTCTATTACGACATTAGGCTTAAAGGAAAATGATGATAGATTGGATAGAGAATGTGATGTATGTCAACGAGCAAAGCAAACGAGAAGTGTTTTTCCTTTAAGTGAGAATATTGATTCGGATACTTTTGAGATGATCCATTGCGATTTATGGAGACCATCTATGACCCCTTCCTCTTGTGGTACTTCTTTTTTACTACTGTGGATGATTGTTCACGAGTCATGCGGATATTTCTCTTAGTTGATAAGAAAGAAGTGTCCCAAACCTTGAAGAATTTCTTCGCTCTTGTGGAAAGGCTGTTCGAAAAAAGGGTGAAGATAGTTAGAAGTGATAACAAAACTGAGTTCACGTGTATGAAGACTTACTTCTTCGAACATGGAATTCTATTTCAAACATCTTGCACAGGGACATCTCAGCAGAATGAAAGAGTCGAAAGAAAACACCGTCATATTTTTAATGTGGCACAATCATTGAGATTTCAGGACGATCTTCCGATTAAATTCTGGGGAGAATGCGTTTTAATTGCGGGATACTTGATCAATAGAACACCATCTTCGATTTTGAATGGGAAAACCCTATATGAAATTTTGTACGGGGAGGTGCCTCATTATGATCACTTAAGGGTGCTAGGTTCACTATGCTATGCACACACAACGGGAAGAACAAGAGACAAGTTTGAGAGTCGGAGTCGTAGGTGTATCTTCTTGGGATACCCCTACAAACATAAAGGTTGGAGACCGTATGACTTAGAAAATGATGAATATTTAGTCTCAGGAGATGTGTACTTCTACGAGACTAAGTTTCCTTTTGCCATAGGAACATGTAACTTGGTCGACAACATAGAAGCGATCCCGGATAAAAAAAAGGATGAAAGGAATCAACACGTTTTCGAAGAAGAATAGACAGATAATGTAGGTGTGAACAAAGCTCTAATAGAAGAAATTCAGACATCGGATACTGAACCTACGGATCAACCAGAATTAGACTGGACAGATGCTAGTCCGAATAATGAAAATGTGAAAGAAGTACAGATGGAAGGTATTCAAACCAATGAAAAGCCAGCGGTGAAATAATTGGATCGAGGTAAACATCAGAAGCATGACTCGATTCGATTACGTGACTATGTTACCGAAATATTCCAAAAAGAAAGTCCATCAATGAGTTCGCCCGATCCTCAGCAACCCTAAGGTGCACCTTATCCTTCAGCTTACTATATATCCTATAATAATTTTTTCTCGCAACACCAAAGCTTCCTTGCAGTAATTACCACAGGAGTTGAACCAATATCCTTTTCAGAGGCTATGAAAAAGAAATGTTGGAGAAAAGTCATGCAACAAGAAATTCAAGCATTAGAGGACAATGTCACATGGGCATTGAGAAAATTACCGTCGGATAAGAAAGAACTCGGATGTAGATGGGTGTACAAGATAAAATATAATTCGGATGGAACAATTGAATGATATAAAGCTCGTTTGGTCATCTTCGATAATAAGCAGGAGGAAGGTATTGATTACAATGAATATTTGCTCCAGTTACGAAGGTAGTGACTGTTCGGACCTTCTTAGCGGTAGCGGCCGCCTCAAAATTGAGAGTTACATCAAATGAATATTTATAACGCCTTCTTGCACGACGAACTAGCGGAAGAAGTTTATATGAAATTACCACCGGGATTTCGTGTGTCTGATCTAGAGCAAGTATGTCGACTCTGAAAATCTTTGTATAGGTCGAAACAATCTCCATGATGGTGGTTAGTAAAAGTGTCAAGTACCTTGATAAAACACGAGTTTAAGCAGTCATACTTCGATTATTCTCTCTTCACAATGCACCAAGTATACAACTTAACGTATTAATTTATGTGGATGGCTTGATTATCTCCGGAAATGACTATGGTGCCATTGCACGGTTTAAAGAATATCTCTGATCCTATTTTCACATGAAGGATTTGGGTCCCCTAAAGTATTTTCTGGGGGTTAAAGTTGTGCATGGACCAACCAGATTATTCCTTTGTCAACGGAAGTATGTCTTAGATATAATCTCTAAGTCCGGGCTACTGGGAACAAAATCGATTAAAACTTCCATGAAACAGAATCACAATCTGGCGTTGGCCAAATGGGCTAATTTGAAAGATCCGAAACCATACCGACGTCTGGTCGATAGATTGATATACCTCAGTTTTACGCGATCGAAACTGTCCTATGGTGTACATGTTTTGTCCAAATTCATGCACCAACTGAAGTAAGCACACTGGAGAGCCGCCCTCCGGATGGTAATATACTTGAAAAGAACCATGGGCAAAGAATTGTGTTAAGTAAGGATTGTGATCTCCAGTTGTATGAGTAGTGTGATGCGGACTAGGCTGGATGTCCGTTGACCCGAAGATCGCTCAACATATGGTTTATCTCCCTCGGGAATTCACCGGTATCATGGAAAACTAAGAAGCATAATATTATCTCTCGCTCGTCAGCAGAGGTGGAATACCATTCAATGGTAATGACGATTTGTGAATTGAAATGGTTGAAGTGAATCCTACATAGCTTGGGTGTCGAACATAAATCTCTGGTTAAAATGTATTGTGATAGTCAAGCAGCATTTTAATATTGCATGAAATCTGATATTTCACGAACAGACTAAACATATTGAAGTTGACTGTCATTATGTCCGGGACGCACTCCAATCGGGTAAAATTCTTCAGAGTTATGTGTCAACCAATGAACAATTGGTCGACGTGTTTACAAAGGCTTTGGGCAAATCACAACATGAATATCTGCTTGACAAGTTGGGCATTCGAGACCCCCATGCTCCAACTTGAGGGGGGGTATTGAGATGTTTCCTAGTTTAACTCTATTAGTTTTATGGTAGAACTGAAGGTTTACGTTAGGTTCGTGTACGCAGCGGAATTTGAAAAATTTATATTTCAAACCCAACAAGCGACGAACTATAAGATGATTATGTAGTAATATAAAATGCGTCAATACATAACATGTATATAACCGTAATACTTTGATAGAATACTTACGGTTTGGAAACTCTGGAGTCTTTTAGTAATTTTTGAGGGTGCGCACGCAATTGATCCTCCACAACAAGTTCCAAGAACTACGATGTAGACCTCCTTCGAACAGCTAGGAAATTCAGCAGAGGTTCAAGAGAGAGTTTTATTCTAGGTCTCTAAGACTTAGAATAATATATGAATAATATTTCTAATAATGAATGAGGAGGTGCTCTATATATAGGTGAAATTAGGGGGAAATTCAGATTTTGGGTTGGGCTCAAAGCCTGGCCCAAAACGGATTGCAGCAGGACAATCTGATTTGGCCTGCTGCCCAATTAGTGTCGCGACTCTGCCCAATTAGCGCCGTGGCTCTGCCCATTGAGCATCGCAGCCCCTCGCCCTTTTCACAAAATATTTTCAGCACATTTTAATTAAATCCAAAATCCAATCTTGACTTAATTAAATAATTTCCATCAAATAGAAATTATCCATAATTATTCTTAATTTAAATATCTCGATTCCAAATCAAATATTTAACACTTTCTCAATACACCCTTAGATCGAAGAAACAATTGACATAGTGTTACCCTACATGTTTTCAGATATCGACACTAATCATATTAGGGTCTACACGGAACTCCTAGACGGCGCCGTAAGACGAACTCATTATGTGAAGTAGATTTACACGAATCTAGTAAACTGAACCTCTATGTGGGAAGATAAAATCCTTTTATTCTCGATGCACTCGATCAAGCTTGGATTTGCCAAGTGTCTATCCAAATGGCTTGATCATTATATCTCATCTATATTGGTTGACAACAAGACCATATTCTAGATATATCTATTGCGTTGGCCAATGACTTAGTCAACCCAATATCACTAAGAAGCTGAGTGTTCTCTCGAATATACACTCGAGGAATGAATCCTAATCTTGGCTCAACTACCACCTTTAATCCACATCGTAATGTACCTAATACAAGTTGTATCTCAACCTATAAGGCATTTGAGCTTAGGACAAAATCAAAGTATATTACTCTGAAGACAAGGTGTGTATTGACCTCAAATCTAAGGACTTCTATCTCCCACACGCTGATCATACTTTAGACATGTATAACAAACAATATATCAGCAGGGTATACCAATACTTCCAAAGTATCCCTGTGTCCATCACGAGTAGCCATTACTCGTAGCAGGTGAGACATATTACATCCTCTAAGGATGTGATGCATACCACATGTCGACTTATCACATATCATCGATATCCCATTCTCGATGATCATTAGTCGAGGCTATTTTAAGAGTTACGTTATAATATTAATATCTCACACTATTAATAATAATGTAACCTCTAGAGATGCATATTATAGAATATTACAAACAATCAATTAATAATTCAATAATTGCAAATGCCAAAATATTAATCTCTATTAATAATAATACAAATGTGTATAAAATACATTTGTCATAATATAGATTGTCTCTAGGACATACATATACTTTCAAGAACCCTAGTCTAAGTATATTTGATAAATTATAATTATAATAGTTTATTAGAATAGGGTTTCCTTGTTAGACTAGGGAAAGAAAAAATGTTGCCTCTATATAAAGAGATCATTATGATGAATGAAACAAAGAAAGCATTGTCCCAATATTTTTGTTCTCTCTAAATTTATGTCGCCTCTCAAATTTAACAAAATGAATTTAGACCAAAATATTAAATAAAAGTAGACGATTCAGCCAGTAGTAAAATACTAGTAGCATGGTCGCATGACTTACGATGAAAGAATTATTCGTTACTAAGGACTCACATTGTCCAAAGTGAAGTGATAATCAGTAACTAATTAATTAAGCATATGAAAGTATGAATTGAAAGGAATATGGTGTGTGCCAAGTCATGGAGGTTTGTATTGTAGCAGCTGCTGATGTTGGTAACCTAAAGTATTGGCTTAATGAAATAAAACTTATTCATCAAATCGACTCTCAGTACTTCCCCCATAAGGTCCTGAAAGGTCATTTTCGCTGTCATCCTTTTCTTTTCCAATTAATTACTTGGAAATTGGAATAATACTAGGCTTAGCTAGGTCTGGACTATATTTTAGATTGGGGTTTTATTATTTATCCTTGGTATATGTCTGAAGGAAACCCGACCCACCCTTAAGGCCATTAGGCCATGTCCACTGCATTTACTTATAGCTTTCTTTTGTATAATTAGATAAAAAAAAATTAAACTGACGATATATATAAGTAAAATTCTAATTCTAATTCTAATAATAATACATTTACATGATAAAAATTCTTTGATATGTGCTGTTTCTCCGGCTTCGACAAATAGAATTATAACGTATAATATTAAGGTAGATTATTTGGTATAACAAGTAAAGATAACTTACTAGTGTAAAAATTCTTTAGATTGTCAATGAATATTTGTTGAACTCTTAGAATAAATTCAACACTCCACATTCACTCTATTTATAATCCGCTTTATGGTTGAATTAGAAAGTAAAGTACCTGAAATACTTATTTGCATCTAGTTTTTACATTAAATCAAGTAACGTGACTCCAAAAGTAAAAAACTGGAGCGTTAAGTGATTAAAACATATATACATAACACATGTCTTACATTTATTTATTGGGTACAAACACAAAGAGCTCATAATTTTTTTCCTGTCATTGACACTAAGTAAAGAGAAGGTGTACAGTACTTGATTTTCATCCATTAGTTTGAAAGAATTGGCATATGCCTGCTTTGAATGAGATTTTTGGGATGATTTCATACTACAGTTCGGTGGAGTAACTTTAGGATATCCTTGGGGTAATGCGCCAATGTCTTAGCTAACCGGAGTAGGTCTAGAAGCATGTGTACAAGCTCATAATGAAGGGTGTGATCTTGCTCAGAAAGATAATGAGATTATTCGCGAGGCTTGCAAATGGAGCCCTTAGTCAGTCTTATAAGATATCGACAAGTAAGCAATATATAATTACATATAGAATATTGCAGACTTGGACAATAAGATTAATTTTCTTGGATAGATACATGTAATTGGTAACAACTTCTACGCAAAAGATTCACAAAATCGCATGCTTCTCAAGAACTTACAGAACAGATATATAAAGAAGATTCAAGTGTTTATGCATTTAACCCAAAAAAAGAAGAAGAAGATTCAAGTGATCCAACTTTCAATTGTAATATACACTATTAGTAAATCCAAAGAGAACTTTCATTTTACATATTTTGATATATACTGCTATACTGCTATTTAGATTTTTTAACTTTTTATGCTAGCCTGACCAAACCTATTTCGATATATCCAGTAACAGAGCTTTATCGATTATTAATTTCTAACCATCACTTTCATTCTTACCAGAAATTTTAACTTTAAGTTTACATTAATCCCTAGCTTAAATGTTAAATGGGTTTCTTCTTATACTCCAATTATTAATTAGTTAGATGGATAAAATCTCATTGCTTTATCAAAAAGTTAAATGGATTTCATTGATTAGTACAAATTGCATTGTTTACTACTTTAGTGGTCGGTGTATTCAATCATTTGCAAGACCGACTATTTGAAATTAGCAATCGAAAATGCTAAAACGGAAAAAGAAACAATTGTTGTATAAGGATTTTCTTGAACCATTAAGGATGTTTATAATACTTGTGAAGCTTTGTATGTTTTCTATAAAAATTATAAATAATTTTAAATAAAGAAAGATTCCACTAGTTTTAACGTTAACATTGTTTCCCTAACGAAAATGACTCACCAAACCAAAAAAGTGTTAATTTTATAATAAGTTATTTTTTTGTTTTTGGTTGAAAATTTTATAATAAGTTGGTCAGCTTTAGTGCGACCCCATCTTTCGGTCCATATTTGAATAGATATAAGTTATCCATAAACACAGTTGATCATTCCTTATAGTAACGTTGACCAAAGCAGTGTGAAGGAAGTGTGGTACGTACAATAACGTAAAATAATCATTATTCTACAATTAAGTACAATATATTCAAGAATAATTAACGGAATATTGTTGAATAATTACTTAGGTTGATGAAATTACTCAATTAGCAGAGTAACTTATCTCTAACTATAGCATAGGTAACATGAAAATCAATACTGTCGTGAATTGCACATTGTGGTGCCAGATTTTGGTGGGGGTGTAGTTTTATTGGAGCGGGGATAGGCCGAAGGAGTTAGAATAACAAAAACCGCTAATATCCGAATGGCATATGAAGTTGCTTACCCTAGGACTTCAACTCATCTTACATATCAAAGTCAGTCCAGACCTAATTGATTATTAAGCATATGGACTTCGCTCTTTTTTTGTCATTCCCCATTAACAGTGTTGAGCCCTTGAATCATGAATAAGTTATTCTGAACTTGAATCTTAGGTAGACTATGCAAAATCATAGCTACCATACATACCGCAACCTAGGGATCATCAAATAACTCTCTCTCCATAGGGATCAGAAGGAATAAGTATCAAGTAGCATGGAGTAAGAGTTGATGTACTTCTAAGAAAAATGAATTCTATGCACGCGTATACAAACACACACACATAGCGTTTAGACTCACGTGCCTTCCGGAATCAGGGATATTCGAGTCTGTTGTGTACGATTAGCTAGCCTTTCGGCGATAAACGGATTAGACGCCCCCTATGTTACAGTTCCCTACAGGCCAAATTAACCCGCCGATGCCACTTTAGGTTAGGAAGCAAATATCTTAAATCTTAAATCTTAATTCCTAAACCTTTTTTGTTCATTTGGTGTCATACTAAAAACTGTTAAAACAGACTGTATATCGCTGGTGTATATCAAATATATCAGTTGGTATTTCTGTTAGGTGGTTATAGAATTAGTTGGAGTTTGTTAGAGGAAGTTAGTTTGTTAATTGAGCAATAATTAAATGACAGTTGTGTACAACTGTCTAATCTTGTAAGAGGTAACTATAAATATCTCATTTGATGTAATGGATCATTAAGCAATTCAATACAAAAGATATTTTTCTCTCTAGTTCATCATCTTCACTATTGTTGAGCTCAAGCTCAATACATGGTGCATTCTCATTAATTTCATATGGTATCAAAGATGAGGTCCTAAGACAAGTATCCGCGAATCAAAATTCATCAAAGTGGAAGGAATTGAAAGATCAAAGCCATGGCGGAAGAGATAACGATCATGATTGATCATCATCGCCCAATGTATTTGCAAGCTTCAAATGCACCTGGACTAGTATTGATCCCAACTAAACTCACAGGACCTGAGAACTATACACTATGGAGCAGATCGATGAAGCTGACCCTAAGAGGTGAAGGAAAACTAGGTTTTATAAATGAAACTTGTAATAAACCCAAATACAAAGGTCAATTGGAAAAATTATGGGAGAAATGAGATGCAATTATGCTTTCATGGATAGGTAGCACAATTTCTAGTGAGTTAATACCTAGTATTATGTATGCCGGCAGTGCTAAGCAAATTTGGGAATAGTTTGAGGAGAGATTTGATAGGTCGAATCTAACAAGGATACATCACTTGTGTTCAAAAAGTGTATTCTAAAACAAGAAATAATTCTGAAACTGGTTACTATTCAAAGTTGAAAGTACTTTGGGATGAATTAGATGTGATGGTGCCCTTACTATCATGTTGTAATTAATCAAAACAATATACAGATCATCTTATCTCAGAGGTTGATACAATTTCTGATGAGTTTGAATGAGAGCTATAGTAATATAAGGAGTAATCTGTTAGCTAAAGGCTTAAATGTAACTGTGAATGAGGCTTATGTAGTCACTACACAGAAAGAGAGTTAGATATCTCTAGGAGTAGTTGATACACAAAGAGAACCATTAATAATATTTGCAGGAAAAGCACAAGGATACAAATACAAAAATCCAGTACAAGGAATGCAAGGAGGAGCACCTTGTGGAGAACGTGGCTTCAACGGTCATATGACAGAAGACTGCTATAGGATTTTGGGATATCCACCTGATTTCAAAAGCAAAAAGAAGAGTAGGAAATCCACTCAGCTTAAGACCTTTTCTAATGCAACCACAACGGATGACGCAGGAGAGTCTAGTGGATCAGGAAACCGAAGTAGAGGATTGTTCACACCTCAACAATATCAGGATGTGTTAAACAAATTTGATGAGTCTGCTTCAACCAAATATGTAGCTAATATGACAGGTATTAATTCTTCATTGTCCAATGCTATATCATATGAGTGGATAGTAGATTCAGGTGCATCTCACCACATTACGCCATGCAAGAAACTTCTGACTACACTTAGGAGGTAGAGGCACAACAAAGTAGTAAAGTACAAATTCCAAATAGTGAAAAGTCACAAATAGAACACTCAGGAAGTGTAAGAATTCTAATTGGTCATACAATTCAAAATGTTTTACATGTGCCAAATTTCAAGTTCAACTTGTTATCTGTATCAAAAATTACAAAGCAACTGTGTTGTGCAATCTACTTTCTGCCTATTTTTTGTGTATTTCATGGCCTCTTCAATGGCAAGGTAATGGGGATTGATAGAGAAAGGTATGAATTATACATTTTGAGGGATCCTATTTCAATAAAGACACGAACAATAAGCAACTCTATAGTGACAAACAATAAGGATGGACAACTTTGGCACATGAGATTGGGCCACCCTTCAGTGGGAGTAATGCATCATATCACCTCAATCAATCTGAGATGTCATTATAGCATACAAGAGCTTTGTGAAGTTTGTCATCTACCAAAACATGATAGGTTGAAATTTCCTACTAGTAACAGTAAGACAGATACTAGTTTCAATTTGATCCATTTAGATGTTTGGGGATCATATAAGAAGTCTACATATAATATAAGACAATATTTTGTGACTATTGTAGATTATTTTACTAGATATACTTGGGTGTGTCTCATACAGTCTAATTATGAATTGTTCACTATAATTCAGGATTTTCTATGCTTAATAAAGAATCAGTTTGGTCGTAGTGTCAATGTATTGAGATCAGATAATGAAATAGAATTTTTTAACTCTAAACGTTTTGATTTTCTTGATTCACATGGAATAATTCACTAGAGTAGTTGTTCATATACCCCTCAACAGAATGAGGTTGTAGAAAAAAATATAGACACATCCTTGAGGTGGCTAGGGCCTTAAGATTTCAAAGTGGGTTCCTATATGTTATTGAGGAGACTGTGTTAGAACAACATTGTATCTTATCATTAAGCTTTCCTCACAAATCTTAGATAGTAAAAGCCCTTATGAATTTTTATTTGGGAAAACATCAACCTTAGATCACCTAAGGGTCTTTGGTTGCTTATGTTATGCAATTGTTTTATCTAGAGGAGACAAGTTTGCTCCAAGAGCAAGAAAAAGTATTTCGATTGGCTATTCAGAAACACGAAAGAGTTATGGACTGTATGACTAGGTCTCTAAGGTATTGTTCATTAGTAGAGATGTGACATTCATAGAGTCATTTGTTCCCTTCAATCTTGATGAGTCAAATGCACAGGTTGAAAATATGTTTCTCTCAGAAGTGCCTTCTGCATCCTTGATGAAGGAGAGGGGAATGATAGCCTTCTTTCATCCAGTCCTCTTCACTATATGGACTAAAGCAGGCATCAAGACAGTGGAACATCAAATTTACCACAGCCTTGATGAAAGCAAGATATTCACAGAGTACATATAATCATTCACTGTTCACAAAGAAGCAAAGAGGAAAGTTGGTGATTGTCTTAGTGTGTGTTGATGATCTTCTTATAACAGGAAGTGATACAGATCTAATTGTTGAGACTAAGGAATACTTGCACAGTCAATTCAAGGTGAAAGATTTGGGCATGACATATTTTTTGGAAATTGAAGTAATAAGAATAACAAGGGATTTTACTTAACCAGATGAAGTACACTCTAGAGCTGATTATTGAGATGTCACTTGGTGGTTCAAAACTATCTTCTACTCCTTTAGAGGTAAATGTCAAGTTGACTTTTGTGGAATATGATGCAACAGTAGGAAAAAATGATGATCAATTTTGGAAGATGTAGGATGTTATCAAAAGTTGGTAGGAAAGCTGATATACCTGACCTTTACAAGTTCAGATAAATGCTTTGTCGTACAAATGCTGAGTCAATTTATGCAACTTTCCAATAGGTCACATTGGGATGCATCTCTAAGGGTAGTCAAATATGTAAAAAGATCACCTGGTTTGGGAGTACTATTGAATAGACAATCTATTACGAGAATGCATGTCTTCTGTGATTCAGACTGGGCATCTTTCCCCAACACAAGAAGATTAGTAACAGATTTTGCAATACAACTAGGTGGATCACTCATCTCATGGAAGTCAAAGAAGTAACATACCGTTAGTAGAAGCTTAGCAGAAGCAGAATACATGTCCATGGCCTCAGCAGTCTCCGAAGTGGTTTGGCTGATAGGCTTACTCAAAGATCTTCAAGTTAAAGTTGTGTTGCCAATCAAGTTGTTTTGTGACAGTAAAACAGTCATACAAATAGCTGCAAATCCTATTTTTCATGAGCGTACGAAGCACATTGAAATATATTGTCATTTTGTTAGGAAAAAGTTCAAGGATGAGCTGATCAAACCAACCTATCTCAACACCAAATCTAAGCTAGCAGACTTGCTGACCAAAGGCCTAGGAGTGGCTCAACACCATCTTCTCTTATCCAAGTTGGGGTTTATTGATCTGTTTCACCCACCAGCTTGAGGAGGAATGTTAAAACAAATTATATATGGCTGGTGTATATCAAATATGTCAGTTGGTATTTCTGTTAGGTGGTTATAGAATTAGTTAGAGTTTGTTAGAGGAAGTTAGTTTGTTAATTGAGCAATAATTAAATGACAGTTGTGTACAACTGCCTAATCTTATAAGAGGCAACTATAAATATCTCATTTGATGTAATGGATCATTAAGCAATTCAATACAAAAGATATTTTTCTCTCTCGTTCATCATCTTCACCATTGTTGAGCTCAAGCTCAATACATGTGCATTCTCGTTAATTTCATAAAAAGACCCCAAATCCATTTATGAATTTAAATATAAACATTTCTTGCATTTTGCTTGAGGCAGGTATGTCTTATACTAACAAATATATAGTGGGTACATAATATATTCAACTTAACATTCGGTTAAGCACTTAATGTTGCTTTATGAGTATTGCCTCAAGTGGAAAACAAGTGCAACCTAGAAACTAGTCGAATGAAGAATGACTAAGAAAAAGTTAAGCTAACCCCCAATTTCTTCATAATGTGGTGGTCTTTTATATATGTTTATCTTATTGTCTCTTCTTTGTTATGGATGGAGTGACTTCTTGTGTAGTTGATGGAACAATATCTATAGATTAGTTTAAAGTAGTTAAACACGATCTATGAGACATTCTAATTTGTGAATGACAAGGTCGGAACTTTAATAATAATTCTTGTCGAGTTATCTTTGAATATATGAATTATAGGGATAGAAGTACCAAGTTGCTTGTTTAAAAGTTGTCATTGTTACTAATGATTCTGTGGAGCACTTTGTGTTTTATTCTTTTAGAGGTTTTGTTTTGCATGGAAAAAAGAAAAGATTTAGCAAAATCTTGCATAAATAAAGATAAAAATAGCTTTTTCGATCTTCATCATTTTTTCCTATTTTATTGGAGAGAAACTGGAAAAAGGAACTTAGAGAAATACATAAATAAAAAGAAAGCTCCACCTATCAAAGATGGCATTTAGCCTGTCCAGCAGAGAAAGGATTACAGAACAGCTGATGAAAACCTTATCCCATGTAGTGTGACATGACATAATGAGTGAGGTATATATGGATTTCAATTTCAAATTATGAAAATAGCACTACAAGCTCATTTTCTCCTCCCCATCCCAACACCCCAACCCCTACCTCCACTCTCATACTATTTTACAAAATTACATATAAATACTCTTGAAATAATAATTTTTACTTATTAATACCAAACATAAAAAATAAATTAAAAAATTATTTATTTAATCAATTTGATGAATTACTCTTAAAGGTTGTCATCAAATTAATGCTAATTCACATCAAATTAGTGCTTGTTAATCACAGTTATTTCAGGAATAACAACTTTTTTTGGAGATATTATCTCAATTCTAATAAAATGCTATTTGTAGAATTGTATTAATCTCCCGTGGAGAGTCTTTCTAATTAATACAAATATATATAGTGTGTACACCGTGGAATCCCAATACAATAAGGATCATATATCTACCATAATTATACAACACTAAATATTACATAATATATGGAGTATATTTATAATATACGTTAATACACCCCCTCAGTCGGAGTGGGAGGAGGCCGGACGCTAAGACTTGATTTGAAGTCGAGGAATAGCTATCCAGGAAGACCTTTCGTGAAGATATCCGCATACTGATATGAAGAAGACACATGCAACACCTTAACATGATCGAGAGCAACCTTCTCACAAACAAAGTGGATATCTATCTCAATATGCTTGGTTCGCTGATGTTGAACCGGATTATGAGATAGATATATGACGGATATGTTATCACAGTAAACCAAAGACGCCTTACGCAAGGGACACTGAAGCTCCAAAAGAAGGTTTCAGAGCCAACAAATCTCAGCAACAACATTTGCAACGCCTCTATATTCTACTTCTGCACTCGAACGGGATAATATGGCTTGCCTCTTGGCAGACCAGGAGATGAGATTATCCCCCTAAGAACACACAATAGCCAGAGGTGGAGGCCCGCGTGTCCGGACAACTTGCCCAATCAACATCCGTATATGATAACAACTTGGTCGGTGCTGAGGGGTATAGGTGAAATCCATAATCAAGTGTGCCCATAACATATCGAATGATACGTTTCATGGCAGTAAAATGAGGCTCCCTAGGGGCATGCATGAATAAGCACACCTGCTGAACATCATATGCAATAGCAGGCCTAATGAAAGTAAAATACTATAGTGCACCTGCAAGACTCCTATAAAGGGTGGGATCGATCACTGGATTATCATCAACAACACTAAGCTTTGATTTTGAGTCGACCGGAGTGGATATTATCTAGACTCCTAAAGTAAGATATTGTAGTGCACCTGCAAGACTCCTATAAAGGACGTATTCTACCAATTTGACTGCATAGACCCAAAAAGAGGGAGGTAGAGAGGCATGAAACAGGCAAGTACGAACCGTGTTATTAATTGTGTGAATGATTCGTTCTGGTTTGCCATTCTGAGAAGAGGTGTGAGGACACAAAAATCAAAAAACCATGCCATTATTTTTGCAAAATTTGTGAAAAGTGGAATTATTAAATTCACGACCATTATCACATTGAAAAGATTTGATGTCTTTTTCAAATTGCGTTTTGATAAAAATGTGAAATTCAAGAAATTTGGCAAACACTTCCGACTTGAAATTTAGTGGGTAAATCCAAATAAAGTGAGAATAATCATCTAATAAGACTAGATAATATTTATGACCCAGAGAGCTAGTAATGAGAGATGTCTATAAATCAGCATGACCAGTATCAAAAGGAGCAAACGTAACACAAAGAGATGATTTAAACGGAAGGCGAACATGTTTGCATAACTGACAAGAAACACAATTTTGGGCAAGTTTCCCATTATGACAACGAATAAAATTATTGCTTCTAAGAAAGTTAAAAACAGGAGCTCTTGGGTGTCCAAGTCTATTATGTCAAGTTGACGGATAGATAGCAGCGAGAGATATGGGGGAGTGAGAATTGACAGCGGAGGTCCAAGTATGAAGATTCTTTACAGTAAAACCAAAAGGGTCAAAGTCAATATAGACGAAATTGTTACGAGTAAATTTTCGGACATATATTAGGTTTTTGATAATGTTGGAAGCATAAAGGACGTTATTTAAAGAAAATGGTGGGTTTGGCGGTTGAGTGTAGGTTGTGCCATAACCCTGAATTGGAATGCGATAGCCACTACCAACAGTAATATATTGAGGATGTTTTAAACGAAATAATTTAGGAAGACTACATGCAGAGCGGGTGAGGTGAGAGGTGGCTCCCGTATCCATGTACCAATTTTCATCGGGCTGCTGCAAGTTCAAATTGTTGAAGGCCTGACCCAAATCAGTGGGGGCCAGACTGGTGAGAGGACTGGTATTGGGCCTACATAACGTGGGTCTGGTGGGACTGTCCGGACAGTGGGCATGTTCCCGGGACTGGGCCCAGAATGCCCTATTGCTGGAAGGGATTCTGGGTCGTGACATGCTGCTGATATGCGGCCCAAGCTCCCGGGTGAACATATCCTGCTGGGCCGGCCCAAGTAGCGAATGCGCTGGGCTGCTGCGGTTGCTGGCCTTGCCCCCCTTCCTGCGGCCTTTGCGACGACCACTACCTCCTTCTCCGCCGCCGCGGTTATTCCGCGGCTGATGGTCAGCGGCTGGTGGAGGCTGGCTGGCGGTGGTGGGGTGCGGCGTCAGGGTATCAACTGCATGTGCCTGCTGATTATGTTCATCCTGCTTAGCACGTCAGGTTTCTTCCAAATGAAGTTGTGAGCGTACTTTGTTGAAACTGGGCAATGGGTCGGTCTGATGTATCATCATCGCAATGGTGTCATACTCACCCTTTGTTAAGCCATTGATTAGCTGCAAAACCATCTTAGTTTCGAAAATTGGGTGGCCTACATGCTCTGATACCATGTAGAATTGTATTAATCTCCCTTGAGACTATTTCTCATCAATACAAATATATATAGTGTGTACAATGTGGAATCCCAATACAATAAGGATTCTATATCTACCATAATTATACAACACTAAATATTACATAATATATTGAGTATATTTATAATATACGTTAATATTGTTGGATAAAGTATGACTTGAGGATCGAAACATACATGAATAAAACTTATAATGAAGTCTATAAAAATAAATATATTTTATTGAAGCTTTATTCCTTTTTATTCATTGGGCTTCTTGCTAATTGAAACTTTCAGTATTCTAGAAATTTAATGCTATATCTTTCTGCCTATTGATTTTTTTTTCCACAAGAAATCATGATATATTTCTACGAAATTGTGATTTAGAAATGACACTCTTGTATATTTGTTTCGAATCAACTTATTAAAGTCAGTGGTTAAGAGTCCTTCACTCCTTTGTGATTGTTTCTACATAATAGTATCACCTTTGCTCCAACTACACCACATAGAAGGTGTTTGGATTGATTTATTTTAAGTGACTTTTAAGCTTTTTTCTAATTTTTGAAGTGTTTGGGTGAGACAAAAAGTGTTTTAAGCACTTAATTTTAGGCTAAAGAGATATAAAAATAAGTCAAAAGTTGAGTAGGATCAACTTATGACTTTTAACTTATATGTCACTTTTAAAAAGTCAATCAAAACACCGTCATGTTTTCGCTATTTGCTTCTTCCCAGAGTTGGAACTTGGAAGACAGATAAAACGATGTTGGGCCTGGCCCGTATCTTTTGGATCAAGCTCTGATTTCTTTGGGTAAAGAACATTCATGCCCACTAAACATAAAATAATTATTCTTCCATTCCCCCTTACTTTCATACCCTCAAAATTAATTAGCTTTAATACCCATTATAGTTTTTATAGGTAATTGTCTTCTTTTTTATTTCTCTACTTCTTATCTTCTTTCTTTCTTTCCTTTCTTCTTCTTTTTTTTTTTGTTTTTTTCTCTCCTTTTTTATTCATTTATTTTTTTCCAAATCATAGTACTATTTTATTTTTATTTTCACCATAATCTGATTTCATATTTAATTCTAGCTCCTTTCTTTTTATTTTTTCTATTTTCTTTATTTTTTATATCTTGTTTCTTTTTAATTTCATTTATTTTTTTCTTTTTCATCTCCATAATCTAATTTCATTCATCTTTTTTGTTCATTTATTTTTTTAAATCATACTACTATTTTTTATTTTCCTTTTCATCATAATCTAATTCCATATTTAATTCTAGCTCCTTTCTTTTTTATTTTTTATTTTCTTGTTCTTTTTTTAATTCATTTATTTGTTTCTTTTTTATCTCCATATTCTAATCTCATTTACTTTATTTTTATTTTTATTTATTCTTCTTTTTAAATTTTTGTTGAAATTCATTTACTTTGTTTTCCTTTTCTAATTTCATTTTTTTCAATTTATATTTTTCTTCATAATCTAATTCTACAAACATTTTAGCTTTTTTTTGTATAAATAAAAAGGATAACTGTTATATACTCTTTTTATTTTTTTATATCTCAAAAAACAATTTATTCTAGCATATAATATGTCAAATTAATAGCAGTTGAAGTATACTATTGCAGTATACTATGATACTCACATGGTATCACACATGACTTACGGTTCATTCCTTAAAAAAATACTTTGTCCTCTATGATACCAACCTGGTATATATCATATACTGACAGAGTATCATAGAGGACTGATTCATTCTTTCAAGAAAAACACAACTCAATCTTCTATGATACCCACATGGTATATATCATATATTGACAGGGTACCATATAAGGTATATTCATTCCTTCAAAAAATACAACTTAATCCTCAATGATACATACATTGTATATCATATAATCAGATGGTATTACGAAGGATTGTTAAAGTCCTTAAATGCAACAGTCCCCAATACTCCATGATACCATCATGGTATAAAAATATATTGAGTGTCACACCTCAACCTTGGGGGTGTGGCCGGCACCCGACACCCTAAGATCCGAGCGTACCAACTATAATACATGAACAACATGATATGAAACCTGGGTTGACAAGGCCTCAAAATGACAGTAATAAGATAGAAAGCAACAATAACTTGCACGAAGAAAAGGCCCAACAAAATATATGTACAACAACCTCTAGTCTGCAAGCCTATAGGAGTACTACCATGTGTCATCAAGTCCGGACAGGGCCCCGACATACCCAAAATATCCATATACATATAAATATACTCCAAAACTCGATCAGCAACTCTGAAAGAAAAGAAGTGCACCAACTCAAGCTGAACAGTGAACCTATTGAGGAGGCTCATCAAATCGTCTATCTGCACCTATGGGCATGAACACAATATCCCCCGATAAAAGGGTCATCAGTACGAACGATGTATTGAATATGTAAGGTAGGTAAAATATATATATAAAGAATGTAATACAAGGGAAGAGTACAGAAGTAAACCTGAAACTCAGAAAAGTCTCTAATGGCATACAACTGTCAAAACCATGAATATATGCATGTACGTAAAATTAGCCCACTCTATGGGGCTATATAATATAGTATCAAGACTCTTTGTGGGGCAAATCATATCATAACGTACCCGGCCTCGAAAGGACTCAGTAATATCTTACCCGACCTTAATAGGACTCGGTAATGTCAAAACCAACTGTAGTGGTGTGCACATATAAGTGTCGTACCCGACCGACTATAACGCGACTCAGTAAGGAAATAGATAAATATATGTAAGTGCAATGCAAGACAAATCTTAAGGGATAACATGAGCAGAGTCGAAGAGACCTATGGTCATTATCCCCAGACTATCATTATGGAATCACATACAACGAATGTTACATTATATGAATGATAGCAATATTTGAGTCAATAATTTAACTCAAAAGAATTGACAAGTTCACTATTCACTATTCACGACACTGCTCCCGTATTTTTATTTCTTTTTAATTCCAATTCAACCATCACAACTACAACTCATTCTACATAAATACAACAAGGTCCATGATTAATGCCAAGAAGGAACTTAGTTTGAATCTCTAAGTTAGTAACTTGTCTATATAAATCCGGGCACCATCTCCCCTACAACTTTGACTTCCTCCGACTCCACACATCATTGACAACAACCAGAACAACATAACAAGAACACCATCAACATTAAGGTATAATATGTCATTAGCAAATCATCAACATATCACAATGAGCGGCAAGCTCGGATTGGAACCCATAGAACCCTTGTCACCCTTATGAATTTATTACTTTGACTCAACAATATCTATAACATGATGACAAGTATATTCATCTATTTTTCCAGTATTATATCTCACAAAAATAACAAAAAAACACATTTGGGCATTTTATCGAGCAACTTATGGGTTAATCTTATAAATCTATCTACCATCAATCCTCTGGGTATCATTTCTGATAAGAGCAGGGTAAACTCATACTGAACCTTACCTTTGAATTTCCTTTCTATTCTTTTGTCGGGGACTCTATTTTCTGTATTGGCCCTCTGACTTTGATATTCTATCTTTAACTATTTACCATTGGCTTATTATGCCAAACTCGACAAATTTTTTCTTCGCGTTATTACATTAATTCATATTTTCGGTACCCTAGTACATCTTCATCTAACTAATAGCAGGAATAATGCGCCTTCGCTCAAGCCTTGCTCCATAAACTAATTAAATCTGAGGCATACAATTGACCTGGATATCAGAGAACTCCGTCTTCCTTAATTCGAATATTGACTTCATTTGCCATGAAACTTTCTTTTTCGCTAGTACTGACTCTATATTCTCATATTATTACTTTGTTACCCTTGCCACAGGAGCAACACTGCTACTTTCTGCATTACAACCTTGTTATCATTAGAGCCCTGAGATTGGACCCTCAAATTTGCTAATTGCTAAAGCTCTTTTAGTTAACCTTCTCTTTCCCCGACCTCTCGATAAGTTAAGCTGTCCATACATCCTTTCTTTTGTTGCCTTGAAGGTTGAAGCTTTATTATGTTAACTCTTTATTTTAAACTGTAATAGGACATAATCTCTGTATTGTTACGGTCCGTATTTTTGACGAAATATATTTTCTTCGACTCGTTTAACCTCTAACCCTTTCAACACTTACTAATAACTTGTTAAACATGGTTCAAACACGTATAACCTCAAAGATAATCGTATTCCCCGAGCTTACGTCGAACTTAATTTCTTTGATTCTTTGACCCCGAACTCTTACAAAACTTTCATAACACATGTTTAAACTTATTTTCATCCAAATATGAGATCTTAGCCTCACCGGAATTTACGTTACTTTACTTACGACGCATACGAGCGCGGAAATATGGGATGTAACACTGAGATGGTATCATGGTGAACTTCTTGAGTCCTTCACATATGTCAACAGTCTTGCATGATAGCATCATGACATATACCATATATACTGAGATGGTATCATGAAGGATTGCATATACCATAATGGTATCATGAAGGACTATTTCAGTCATTCAAAGAGAGTCTTTTATGATACCATTATGGTATATAAATCTAAGCAGATGGTATCATAAGGTCTACATCATTCCTTCAATGACATTTATTAATCCTCCATGATACGTGGTATACATCATATACTGACAGGGTATCATAGAGAGCTTGTTCATTCGTTCCAAAAAAAACCACTCCTCTATGATACCAACCTGGTATATATTATATACATATAGGGTATCATAAAGGACTGGTTCATCCTCTTCAAAAGAAATTATCAGTCCTATATGATACCCACATGGTATATACCATATATTGACATGGTATCACAGAGGACAGGTTTAATATTCCTTCAAATGGAAAAAAATTCAACATAAAGAGTTTAAATTTAATATTAATTTTAAATTACTTTTAGCAAGTTAATTTTTTTTTAAAATATTAAAATATTGAGTCATATTTTGAATATAATTTTTTTTTATTTGTAAAATAAAAAAATAAAAGAATATGGTTTCTATTACGTAATTTATATTTTAATAAATAAATAGTGACTTTAGCATTTTTAATTTTTTTTATCGTAGTCTAATTATTTAATTTTTCTATATTCTTATTAATCTAAAAAGGGTAATTAGCTAATATCTTGGCCTTTGTACTTTATTATTATTTATGAAAAGAAAAATAAAAAGATTAGAAAAGAGAAAGAGAAAACAAATAAAGAAAAGACAAAAAAAAAGACAAAAGAACAAGTACCAGTGCGAAAGCATCAGCAAAAGGCATTAATTGGTGAAATCTCACAAGGGGCATGCGGGTAATTTTTTTGATATCCAGCTTCCCGATTTACTCCAGATTATTTCTGGAGATAGTAGTCCCGATCTCTCAGCACTACTACCAGTAAATCGCAGGATGTGCCTGAATGATCAGGGTCTGAGAACAGAACAATTGATATCACCTACAAGGTCCTACCCCAGAAGAGAGCAAATTGCTCTCATCAGGGTTCGAACCCATGCTGCAGACCTCCAGCTGAATTTTAAATTCTCTTCCTGTGCCATCCAGTTATGCCCGAAAGACAACATGCGGTAATTATTTCTAGGCGTGTGGGTAGTTTTAGTTAATAAATCCTAGGAGGACAGGAACGGATAAATAGTTTCATTTTATGGGTAGTTTAGGTTGTTTTCCCGATTCCTTTCCCATAGGTTCATTGCCCTTCCATCAAACTTCCTTTTTAGTTAATTAACCAATTTTCCTAAATAGTGTGGTGTGTCACAACACATGTAGAATAAGAGATAAAACAATGCATTATACATTTTTTTTAAATGAACCCTGCACTCAAGTAGAGTAAGGTAGAGCTGTGACCATTAGACTGCAACTTCAACCTAAAATTGAATACTTTTTTCTCACCAACACAATCTAATATAAAGTGAATTATTGGTCAATCTCAAATAAGTCCAACTATAGGTAGGAAATTGAAGTTCAACTATTGACATATTTACTACTAACTACCAAATACAGGATATATATTTACTTTCGGACCCATATGTAACAAGAATCAAAATACATAACCTAAAAAAAGGAAGAATGGAAACATATAATATAATCCGTATTTTTTAAATTGGGGGTAGGGGGAGAGATTACAAGGTGGGATATTGAACCCTCACCAACAATGCAAAAATTTAGATAGCCAACCAACTTAGCTACTAAGATACCTCAAATGGAAACATATATAAAAACTTCATACATTAGTTTTACTTGATCTTTAAACTTTGTGTCATGGTTCAAATCCAAAGGGAAACAGAAAGTTCCAATCCAAGCGATTTTTTCTCATTTATTAAAACATAATTATCCAATATTTGTATAAGTAAAAGGTAATAGTTACCCAATTGAATAATTAAAATGCACGAAGATTAACCTTAACCCTACCATTATCAAAGAGCTTTGAACATTAGTTATGAATAATGAACAACAATTTATTTGGTCATGGTTCCAATCCTCACTTAAATTTGAAAAAAAAACTAATAGTAAGTGATATTTTTTTATTTACTTAAGATTTGGTGGATTGAATTACTCAATATTTTATTGATAGGAGATAGTAATTCAATAAAATAGTTGCTGCTATTATTTAAAAAAAGTCTTAACTTTTTGGTTATTCTGATAGAGAATATGTTTATATTCTCCATATATTTTGTAATTATTATTTTGGTGTAATTATGTAAACTAGATATTCTCATACACTTAGATTTGTAATCGTAAACACATATACATATTGCATTAATGAGAAGACTCCAAACAAGGAGAATTACACATATCTACATGGTATTAGAGTCAAACTCTAATCCTCTCCCTAACCCTAACCCTAGATCGACCGGCAACCCCCCTATTATTCTTGCATCGCTGGTAGCCACATGGCTTCTACCGAATATTCCTCCTCCTCCCTCCTCCTCTCCTAACAACTTTCATCCGGCCTTTGCCATGACGAATATCAAGAACTTTATCCCTTTGGTTCTTGATCAAGAGGATGGACAATACTCCCAGTGGGTTGAATTATTTCAAATACATGCTTTTGCATATAATGTCCTTCATCACATCGATGCCACCACCCCTCATCCACCCGATGCCGACAACCCGACGTGGAAAAGGCTGGATGCAATCATCAAACAATGGATATATGGCACCATATCTAAGGATTTACTTCATACTATTATGAAGACATGTGCTTCAACTCACGAATTATGGACAAGGATAGAGGAAATCATTCAAGACAACAAACACACACGTGCCGTGTATCTGGAGGAGTAATTTAATAACATCCGTCTTGAGAACTTTTCTAATATGTCCGACTATTGTAAACAATTGAAATTGGTTGCAGACCAATTACCTAATGTTGGCAATCCGATTTCAGAAATAAAGATGGTTCTGCAACTAATTAATGGTTTGCCAAAGGGTGAGTACAATACACTTGCGACGATGATCCAACAGGTTGATCCCCTCCCTAGTTTTAACAAGGCCCGATCACAATTGTTATTGGAGAAGACTAGACATGCCAAACAAGACGAATATAATCAGAAGACGTTGGTAGTTGATGCACCGCCGACCACCACTACACCCGCAAGACCACCACAACACACGAACCACCAACATCAACGTGGTGGCAGGGACCGAGGCCGCATAAATGGGCGTGGTGGCAAAGGAAGAGGACGTGAAGGGCGGTCCAATTTCGGTGGACAGCCACAGCAGGCCCAATACCCTTCTTAGTGGGCCAGCCCAATGCCGTGGCAAACCCCCAGAAATTAGGTATTTCCCCTGTGTCCTTACCCAACTACCCCGGTCTAGCACACGGGTCAGCATCCGACACCGAGCATACTGGGCCCTCCTCTAGGCCCATGCCACATAGGTCAACAGCACCAGGCCCACGTTTCTCCGGCCCAACAGCAACAATAGGAATACGGTCTTATGACCCCTACCAAACTGGGCCAAGCCTACATCACTATGAATTGATATCAGCCCGATGACGTCTGGTACATGGATATGGGTGCCACATCCCACCTCACTCATAACTCCGGTAATCTCCCCCACCTATATAATTTGAACAATCTTCAATTTATTTTGGTCAGAAATAGCAATCGCATTCCAATTCAAGGTTATGACAACACTCAAACTCTACCAACTCACCCTTCATTTCCCTAAAAAATGTCCTATATGCTCCTAACATCATTAAAAACTTAATTTCTATTAGGAAATTTGCTAGTGATAATTCTGTATCTATTGAGTTTGACCCTTTTGGTTTTTCTGTGAAGGACCTACGTGCAGGGATAACTCTTACGAGATGCAATAGTGTGGGGGACCTATATCCTTTCTCATCCACTTCCGCTGCCAGTGTCAATCCACAAACCTCTCTAGCTGCGATCTCTCCATCAACTTGGCACAGTAGATTTGGGCACCCAGGATCATCAATTTTTAATTTACTTAGAAGTCAAAATTTGATTCAATGTAATACTGAGAAATTTACCCACGACTGCTACTCTTGTCCTTTAGGAAAGCATGTTAGACTTCCTTTTAAGTCATCTTTGAGTGTAACTTTCTCTCATTTTGATATCATTCATGCGAATTTATGGACATCTTTCATTACTAGCAAATTAGGTCATAAATATTATTTGGTGTTATTAGATGATTTCCCTCATTTTCTTTGGGTTTATCCTCACAAATATAAGTCCCAAGTTTACTCTATTTTTCTTGAATTTCAAGCATATAAAGAACATCAAAACATTTCAATGTGACAATGGTCGTGAGTTTGACAATTCCCTCTTTCATAAATTTTGTGTGAACAATGGCATGTTGTTTCATTTCTCTTGCCCCCATACCTCACCTCAAAATGGTAAAGCCGAAAGAATCATTCGCATCATTAACAATATGATTCGTACTATACTCTTCCATGCTTCTCTCCCCTACCTTTTGGGTCTACGCGTTGCACATGGCAGCATACAACTTAATATCTTACCAACGCGCACTCTTCAAAATAAAACTCCAACCGAAATTCTCTTCCGTCGGATCCCTTCCTATGGTCACCTTTGGACTTTTGTGTGCTTGTGCTATTTGAATCTCGCCTCCATGCCTCCCCACAAATTAGCACCTCAGACCGCTCCTTGCATTTTCTTGGATATTTCTTCGAATCATAGAGGGTATTTATTCTATGATTTGTCCACAAATAAAAGTCTAGTCTCTCGCTATGTCACATTTGAGGAGCATATTTTCCCATTCACAAACGTCCGAAAATTCCAAGTCACTGACTATGGCTTTCGTGAAAATTCAGAAATTTCCTCTCTTCTTAGAAATCTCGTACATGGGGCTGCGTCCGACACCGACCAGCCCCCTGCTAGCCTACATACAACGTGTTCTAGCCTAACCATCAGTTAGGACCAACCCCCTCCGTCCCCATCCCCTGCACTGCCAGCTTACGGGCAGCGTCCGACACCGACCAGCCCCTTGCTAGCACACCGACAATGTCCGACACCAACCAACCCCATGCCCATAATGACCACCTCCCTGCCCCAGTCTGACAATGTCACCCATTTAGTCTCTATTCCTACACACCGCATGGAAACTCGTGCCCAGTACGGGATCTTCAAATCGAAAGTCCATTTTAACATATCAAACTGGAATGCGACCATGCGTGAGGAATTTGATGCACTCACTACACATCACATTTGGATCTTGTCTCGAAACTAGAGTGCCAATGTGATTTAATGTATGTGGCTATTTCGTCATAAATTCAAGAATAGTGGTGAGCTTGAACGCCATAAGGTGAGACTTGTGGCAAATGGCATGGGCAACAGGGGTTAAACCAACCACTATTCATTCTGTTTTGAGTATTGCTACGGGGAAGAATTGGTCGATTTATCAACTCGATGTGAAAAAATTATTTTTACATGGGGATTTGGAAGAAACTGTCTATATACATCAATCATCTGTCTTTGTGCATCCCTCTGCTCCTCAACATGTCTGTAGTCTTCGAAAGTCAGTCTACGACTTGAAACAAGCCCATCAGGCTTGGTATGAGCGCTTTGCCAATTACATTATGCAGGTCGGCTTCATATGCAGCAAAAGTGATAATTCACTTTTCATCTTTCATCGAGGTAATGACAATACATACCTTTTTCTTTATGTGGATGACATTGTATTGACTGCATCCTCTGATATATTAAAGAAAGAAATCATTACATTACTCAAATCTGAATTTGTCATGACGGACTTGGGTAAATTGAGTTACTTCTTGGGGATTTCCGTGACCAAATCCAAAAATAATATGTTCCTGTGTCAACGTAAGTATGCAGATGAGGTTGTTTACATGGCTAAAATGGCAAATTGCAAGATCATGCCTACTCCAGTCGACTCAAAGTCGAAGCTCAGCGCCACTGATGGGGATCCAGTACTTGATCCTTCTCTTTATAGGAGTCTTGCAGGTGCACTTCAGTATCTTACCTTCATCATGCCCGATATTGTCTACTGTTCAACAGGTGTGCTTGTTCATGCATGCCCCCAGGGAGCCTCACTTTACCGCTCTTAAACGTATAATTCTGTATGTTAAGGGTACTATTGACTATGGATTACATCTCTATCCATATGCGCCGACCAGGTTGATATCATATACGGACGTCGACTGGGGCGGCTGTCCTGACACACTTCGATCTACTTCGGCTATTGTGTATTTTTGGGTGATAACCTCATTTCGTGATCTGCAAAAAGGCAAGCCACACTTTCTTGTTCGAGTGCATAAACAGAATATAGAGGCGTTGCGAACGTCGTTGTCGAAACTTGTTGGCTCAGGAATCTCCTTCTAGAGCTACATTGTCCCTTATGTAAGGCATCTCTTATTTACTGTGATAATGTATCTGTTGTCTACTTGTCTCATAACTTGGTTCAATATCAACGAACCAAACATATTGAGATGGATATTCATTTTGTTCGTGAGAAAGTTGCTATTGGTCGTGTTCGGGTGTTACATATTCCTTCTTCCTATCAGTACGTAGATATATTTACTAAGGGGCTTCCTCGACAACTGTTCCTTGACTTCAGATCCAGTCTGAGCGTCCGGCATCCTCCCGCTCCGACTGCGGGGGTGTGATAGAGAATATGTTTATATTTTTCATATATTTTGTAATTATGATTTTGGTGTAATTATGTAAACTAGATATTCGCATACACTTATATTTGTAATTATAAACATCTATATTTATTGCGAGAAACTCCAAATAAGAAAAATTTCACATATCTACATATTCGACATTAAGTGATATAAAATAATATATTAACTATAGTATAAATGATCTCAGAATTGCTAATTTCAATAAATTCAACCAAAAATATGAATAAAATAACCCATGGATTGTTATTTCTTTACTTTACAAACCGAACGAGGTCTAAGTGATATCTTTCCATTTCCAAAAACTTTATTGGACCGGATTACTCAATGCCTGCAATGGTAAAAAGTATTAGACATGCGGTCAAAGTCAAAATATATTCCAAACTGATAAGACATCACTGTTGTTAAAAAATATTGAACTTTTGATTATGGATAATGCACACGAGAGTCTATTTGGACTTTGGAGCTTGACATGTTAGGTTATCAAATCCAAGATGCCAACAACTTTTCTTGATTTGAATGGTTTTATCTCTATTTTAGTGTCATAATGCCATTTTGTGTGGATCTACCAATGACATCTTTTCACTACGTACACTTTCCAGCCGACATTTCAATTTCCACTACTTATCAACAGGAGAGGATACACCATTTATTGTGCGAGTTAGTTAAATTTTAATAGCTTTTATCTCAAATTATATATATATATATATATATATATTAAAAAATTCAATAAATATATACATATAATAAATATGAGATCCAATAACACAAAATGGATTAAGGGTTCAATGACAAACAAGAAATCACACAAACTTATAAATTTTAAATTTTGAATTCTTCCTTTGTTTATCAACATTACCTCACATGAATTTGTTGTTGTTGAGGGTGATGAGGCACGAGAATTTCAACTTTATCCGTAGTGTCTTCTTGCTTATCTTTTTTCCTTTACACATAAGAAGTTTCTCTTTACCACGTAATTAGTAATCGATTACTATTTGACTCCTTAAAGATGATTTCTTTTTTCATATTCATGTATCTCTATCTTTGGTACTTCGTGCCACGCCCAAAGAATAAATTTTAATGTGTGCCCAAAAGGTCGTTAATTCAGGGTACGACACATAGTCATTGACAAAATGAAAAAAGTCTAAAGTAATAGTAGTGACGCATAGTACTAAATACTCCTTCCGTTCCATAATAAGTATTACTTTACTAAAAAATATTTGTCCAAAAATAAGTGTTATCTTAGAAATTCAAGATATAAATTGACTACTTTTTTCAACTATACCCTTAGACAAAAACTGACAAATTCTCTATTCAAGACATAAATGATTACTACTAATGCATGTTCTTATCAAGAGGAAAAAATAATTTATTTTATTAAATAGGGGTAGTTTGATAATCTTCGCATTGCATGATTGATTTCTTAATATAACCATTTTAGGTGTCCAAAGATGGTGTCAAAAACATCCAGCAAAATAAGTCTGAATTTATTCAGGCTATACAAGATCAATTGAGCAAAATTGGGACATCCAACAGTTCTAATACATAACACATTATTCCAGATACCCCACAATCATCCAATAAATTAACAAATTTAACATATGATTCTGATAACGATGATACATTAGAACAATTCCAAAATAATACACTACTTGTTAATAAAATGGATTGGAAACAACCCGTACAACAAGTACAACAACAATTACAGATTATTCCTGCTCCAGATCTAGAAATAGTAAAACCCCTAACTCAATCATGTTTCAATGTCTCTTCCATTTATGATTGGAACATAGATGGGATGACTGAACACAATATCCTTAGCTTTCTCCAACAAATGACCATGGCCGCAAATGCCTACAAAACGCAAAATGGTACTCAAGATAAGACCATTGCAGAACTGCTCATCGCAGGATTCTCTGGTAAATTGAAAGGTTGGTGGGATAATTATCTCACTCATCAACAAAAAGAAGACATCATCAATTCCATCAAAATTGATGAGGAAGGAATATCAATCCTTGTTGAACAAGGTGAACCCCTACAAGATGTTGTTTCAACCTTAATTCTCACAATCTCTTTAAACTTCATAGGAGATTCTTCGCATCTGAAGGATAAAAACGCCGAGTTACTTTCAAATATCAAATGCAAAAAACTTAGTGATTTCCAATGGTATAAGAATACTTTCTTAACCAGAGTTATGCTTAGGGAAGATTCCAACCAACCATTTTGAAAAGAGAAATTCCTGGCCGGACTACCTACCTTTTTAGGAAAAAAGGTTAGGAATAAAATCAATGAGAATTGTGGAAAACAGATTATACCTTACAATGAGTTTACATACGGACAACTATTCAGTATAACTCAACAAGAAGTTCTAAAGATCTGCCAAGACCTGAAATTATAAAAACACCTCAAATTGGAGCTAAAAAGAACTAGGTGCGAACCCGTTACTTTTTGCAAACAGTTTGATACAAATTCCACAAAACTCTCTCCAAGTTGTACATGAAATTGTAGCAAGCCTCATAAATCCCTTAAGAGTACTTCAAGAGGTTCCAAAAAGAGGGATTTCAGCAGGAATAACGAAGAGTATTACAAAAATCCTTGTAAAATACTCGTTATTTCAGGAATAAACCAAATTCCAAAAAGACCGATTTCAAATACAAAGATATTACGTGTTAGAAATGCCACAAAAAAGGTCATTCTTCGAGATACTGTAAAATAAATAAAAAATTACAAAAAACCAGAATTAGATGAAGAAGTAATCCAAAAATCTTCGACCCTCTAATAAATTCCTCTGATTCAGACACCAAAGCAGAGCCTGACTATCTTTCTCTGTCTTCAGATTTTAATAAAACCCTTCAAATAGATGAGTTAGTCACAACTAGTTCATCAAAAAATCCCGATGATCATAAAAGAATATGCATATGTGTATTAATCAATGATCAAGAAAAAGAGAAAAAACAAAGCTAGAAATACAAGTTCAAGAACTACAAAAGGAGATTAAACTAGTAAAAACATATTTAAAAGAATTGAAAGAAAAACAAAAACGTGATTCTTTATTAATAAAAGCAATCCTTTCAAAAACTATACCACAAAACTTCGATTCTCATAATACGAAAGAATCCAATTCAGAAAAAATCCCAGAGGACTTTCAAAGTATCTTACCACAAATCACATCAAAAAGATACCTAATAAAAATAACCCTTCAATTCTCAGACGACTTTAGAACTCAAACAATTGCACTTTTTGACACAGGAGCAGATTTAAATTTGATAAAAACAGGTATAGTACCAGAAAAATTTAGAGAAAAAACTCGTGAGAAATTAGCAACTGCTAACAGCACTAAATCAAAATTGATTACAAAACCAGTGCGTCAATAGAAAGTGACAGAGTTTCTATAGAAACATCATTTGTTTTATCAAATGACATACACAGTTCTGTCATCTTAGGAACACCGTTCATGATTCTTATCACCTCATATAAGGTAGATAGTGATTTCGTATCTTTTAAATTCAATAAAAAAACTAAAATTATGTTTCATAACAAAACCAAAAACAAGAAGTCTCAACCTAATGAGAGCTTGTTCAATACACAAAAATAGTATAAATGCAAAAATACAAGGAAAATCATACCATCTACAAGAACTGAAAAAAGAATTTTCTTTTGAAAGATTAAAAACACAATTAGAATTACCTGGTGTTAAAGAAAAAATATCTAAACTCCAAAATTCTTTTGAAACTGAAATATGTTCTGAGATTCCAAATGCTTTCTGGAGTAGAAAGCAATAATATCGTAGATCTTCCTTATGAAAAGGATTTTGATGAAAAACAAATCCCAACAAAAGCCAGACCAATCCAAATGAATAGTGATCTTGAACAACACTGCAGAAAAGAAATTCAAGATCTTGAAAATAAAAAACTAATTTCCAAATCTAGATCCCCTTGGAGTTGTGCTACGTTGTATGTAAACAAAAATTTTGAATAGAAAGAGAAACTCCTAGATTAGTAATTAATTACAAACCTTTAAATACAGCCCTAAAATGGATTAGATACCTAATTCCAAACAAAAAAGATTTATTACAGAAGTTACATTCTGCCTTGATATTTTCAAAATTTGATATGAAGTCCAGTGTTTGGCAAATCCAAATTTCTGCAAAAGATAGTTACAAAACCGTCTTTACGGTCCCCTTTGGACAATACGAGTGGAATGTAATACCCTTTGGTCTAAAAAATATTCCTTCTGAATTTCAGCGAATAATGAATGACATCTTCAATGATTATTTCAAATTCTGCATTGTTTATATTGATGATGTATTAATCTTCTGAAATTCTGTGGAAGAACATTTCAAACACTTCAAAACTTTCTTCTATGTTACAAACAAAAATGGTTTGGTAGTTTTCAGATAAAAAATGAGTCTTTTTCATACAAAGATAAGATTTTTAGGACATTATATATCCCAGGGGAAAATCACCCCTATAGAAAGATCTTTAGAATCCGCTAATAAATTCACTGATAAAATCCTTGATAAAACCCAATTACAGAGATTCGTAGGAAGCCTAAACTATGTTTTAGATTTCTGTCCAGAGAATAATAAGATGACAAAACTACTCCATGATAGACTAAAGAAAAACCATGCTCCATGGACTAGTAAACATACTGCTTGTGTCCAGAATATTAAAAAGAAAGTGCTAGAAATTCCGTGTCTTCATTTAGCAGACCCTCAACTACCTAAGATCGTAGAAACAGACGCCTCTGACTTAGGTTATTGAGGGATCCTGAAACAAAAATCAAGGGGGAAAGAGTGTATAGTCCAGTATACTTCTGCCCACTGAAATAATACCCAGAAAAACTATTCTACCATTAAATAAGTAATGGATATCGTCAAAGTACCAAGAGATGCATATATTAAGAAATTAAGACGGATGAAAAGAGATTATCTAATATTTAAATTTTATTTCTTCTGGAATCCGAACTTCCATTAAAGATGATTTTCATCCATTTTTTTAATCAGTAGACAGAAAAAGGTACCTGCAAGTGATGTTTGCACTCTGTACCAATCAAATCAATATATGACCCACATCTTTATATATATTTCAATCACTAACCTACACAGTTAATAAATATACATTATTGATAGAATATTTGTGAATATTAGATAATCTTTAATTATCTTTTGTATATGTTAAGTATATAATTAGTTATTTACTATTTAATTCTAGCCTAGGATCATGCTTGTATGATGAGTATATTTACTACCTCTTTGGAAGAAAATAATCAAAGAATCAAATTTTTTCATGATATCAGATACTAGGGCAACTTTCATTTCCACAACTTCCGTCGTGCTCTAGTTGTTGCTCCGCTGCCATCCTCCCCTCCCTTCTTCTCCTCTGTCCCGTCAGCCATATCTGAATCGAAATCAAATTTTCATCCAACCCTAGTTGTTTCAAACATCAAGTCTCATATCTCCATCACTCTTGAGATAGAGAACGTCCATTATGCAACATGGGCGGAGCTCTTTAAAATTTATTTTCGGTCACACCGGGTTATCCATCACATAATCCACTGGAAAAAGACAAGGAGAATGTATCGAAACCCGATGATGAAAAGGAATTATGGTTGACCCTAGATGCAACGGTTCTCCAATGGATTTATGCCACAATTTCGAGTGACTTGTTGCATACGATTCTTGAACCCGACTCCACAGCAATGGAGGCTTGGGATTGATTACGTGACATATTCTAATATAATAAAAAATTCCCGAGCCGTCTACCACTTACATGACGGATTTTCTCAATGCATCCGCATATTGTCAACGGCTCAAGGTTATGTCGGACCGACTCAAGGTTTTGTCGTACCAACTCAAGAACGTCGGGACATCGGTAACTAACAATCGACTCGTTTTACAAATGGTTGTCGGTCTCACTAACGCGTATAGTGGTGTTGGTACACTCATCCGCCAAAGCAACCCTATTCCACCCTTTTACCAAGCATGTTCTATGCTCTTACTAGAAAAAGCGGGTTTTGCCAAAAAGACAGTCACCGTGTTGAACTCTGTCATGGTCCTCGCTCCGTATAAGGAGTCCGATCACAACTCTTCATAAATTGAAAATTTGCCGCCAAATCGTGGTCAAAGAGGACGAAATAGCAATAATGGCGGTAAAAATCATGGCAGTTGCCGCAGTGATGGCAAGGGTGGTAGCCATCGGAGTGGCGGAGGTTGCGGTAGTGGTGGTAGGGGCGGCGGCTAGCAGACGCTCCGGCCAGGCATGGCAGTCGCAGGCCCAATGGGGAGGTGGTCCGCCACAATAGTTGTCTCCCCTGCCCTTTTTCTTCGGGACCATGGGCTAGGCCCAGTCCGAGAAACAGTGGCGAGCAGCAGCCCAGTGTACTTGGGCCGCACCCTCAACAGAACTAGTGGCAGTAGGCCTATTCTGCAATAACCACACCAACCGACATCGAGGCTGCAATGCACACTATTGGGCTCAATCCGCCCGACGCAAACTGGTACATGGACACCAAAGCAACGTCTCATATGACGTCATTACAAGGTAATCTCTCATCCTATTTTAATTTGAGCAATAATCATGGTATAATTGTTTAAAATGGTCATTTAATTCCAATTAATGGTTATGATAATATAAACTTGCCCCCTCCCCCGAACCCACATTTATCCTTAAAGAATGTCACTCATGCTCCTCAATTGATTAAACACTTGGTTTCCATTAGGAAATTTACCACTAACAATTCGATTTCGATTGAATTTGATCCTTTTGGATTTTCCGTGAAGGATTTTCAGATGGGGATGCACCTAATATGATGTGATAGTCAGGGCGAGCTATATCCAATCACCACTACCACACATGTGGTAAAATTTGATAATAAGCCATTTTGGGATTTTTGCAAAGCTAATGGTTTATCTTTTCGTCTCTCTTGTCCACATACCTCGTCTCAAAATGGAAAAGCGAAAAGAAAAATCTGAACCATTAATAACATTGTTAGAACCTTACTTGCCCATGCCTCTATACCACCATCATTTTGGCATCATGCATTACACATGGCAACCTATCTCCTCAACATACTTCCAAGTAAACAATTAGCCTATCAATCCGCTCTCAAAAATTTTATACCAAAGGGACACATCTTACTCTCATCTCCGGGTATTTGGGTGCTTATGCTATCCTCTTTTTTCTTGTACTACCATCAATAAACTTCAACCCCATTCTACTCTGTGTATTTTTTGGGATATCCATCAAACCATCGTGGTTACAAATATTACGATTTATCCTCTAATAAAATAACGTGAGTCGCCACGTAGTATTTGATGAATCAAATTTTCCCTTTGCTAAAATGCATTCTTCCTTACCTCCTACTTATAAATTTATTGATGATGGTGTGTCCCCGTGTTTGGTCCACCATTTGGCCTCACAAACTGGCCCAACGTCTCACCCCAACTTGCCTACCTTTTGGCCAGTCCAATTACTTAAAGTAGCTTGGCCCAACCAATTTCTATCCTAGCCCAACCACCACGGCCTGCTCACCTGAGCCCAGTGGCTTCCAGCCCCACGGCACCTCTCCCAGGCAGCCCACTTCCGAGAGGCCCAACGCCTGGCAACCCACTCTCGGGCAGTGGCAGCCCACTAGCTGGTAGCCCACTCCCGGGAAATCCACTCACTTCCCACTCAGCCTCACGACCTATCCCGAGTCAGCCCAATACCATTTCCCCTCTAATTCCGACCCAAAGGTGAGTCACTCATAGTCAACATGGGATTTTCAAACCAAATAAAAAATACGGTCTTCACACCCATATTACCAAATTACCTCTACATCGTAATCATGTGTCTGCCCTTAATTACCCGAATTGGAAAATGGCTATGATGATGAATATATGCTCTTATTAATAATAAGACTTGGGATTTGGTGCCTCGTCCTCCTGATGTTAATGTGATTAGGTCTATGTGGATTTTTAGTCATAAATAAAAATCTGATGGTATATTTGAGAGGCATAAAACCTGTTTTGTAGGTGATGGAAAGACTCAATAGGTTGGTGTGGACTATGGTGAGACTTTCAGTCCGGTGGTCAAACCAAAAACCATCCGCACGGTGCTTAGTCTAGCTCTCTCTAAGGCATGGCCTCTACATCAACTTGATGTGAAAAATGCATTCTTTTATGGAGAACTCAACGAAACAGTGTACATATATCAGCCCATGGGTTACAGAGACCCCACTTATCCTAATCATGTATGTTTACTGAAGAAATCCTTATATGGGCTCAAACAAGCTCCTCAGCCTGGTATAGGAGGTTTGCAGATTATGTTTCTACTATTGGATTTTCTAACAGCAAGTCTGATCATTCGCTCTTCATATACCGTCACGGTAATGATATAGCTTACATTCATCTGTATGTGGATGATATTATCTTAAATGCTTCCTCTGATGTTCTTCGCAAGTCTATCATGTCTCTTCTTAGCTCAGAATATGCTATGGAAGATCTGGGACCATTGAGTTATTTCTTGGGAATAGTTGTAACAAATCATGCATGTGGTTTATTTTTGTCTCAGAAAAAGTATGCAGAGAAGATCATTGAACGGGCTGACATGTATTCTTGTAAGCCGTCTTTCACTCCGGTTGATACTAAACTGAAGTTGAGTGGTACGTCCAGCACGCCATATGTTGATCCATCACATTACCGCAGCCTTGCAGGAGCCCTGCAATATCTTACTTTTACGAGGCCTGACATATCTTATGTTGTGCAATAGATTTGTCTATTCATGCATAACCCGATGGAGGATCACATGCATGCTCTCAAGCGCATTGTGCGCTATATTCAGGGCACTCTCGATCATGTCTTGCATCTATATCCGTCTTCGACAACCACTCTCATTTCTTACACAGATGCAGATTGGGGTGGATGTTCGGATACCAAACATTCCACGTCTGTTTATTGTGTCTTTCTTGGTGACAATTTGATCTCTTGGTCCTCCAAACGAAAAGCTACCTTGTCTAGATCCAGTACTGAAGACGAGTACCGGGGAGTTGCCATTGTGGTTTCTGAATCTTGTTGGCTACAAAACCTTCTTTTGGAACTCCATTGTCTTGTTCCGAAGGCGACATTGGTTTATTGTGATAATGTTAGTGCGATATATCTCTTAGGGAATCCGGTTCAACATCAACGCACTAAACATATTGAGATGTATATTCACGTTGTTCACGAAAAGGTCGCTCGTGGACAAGTACGTGTCTTACATGTCCCATCACGCTATCAGATCGCCGATATTTTTACAAAAGGTCTTCCGTTGGTTCTATTTGAAGATTTTCGGGACAGTCTCAGCATACGACGACCTCCCGCTTCGACTGCGGGGGTGTGATAGAATATTTGTGAATATTACATAATCTTTAATTATCTTGTATATGGTAGGTATAAAATTAGTTATTTACTACATTATTCGAGCCTAGGATCATGCTTGTATGATGAGTATATTTAATACCTCTTTGGAAGAAAATAATCAAGGAATCAAATTCTTTCGATTGTCACCTTAATTTATGACTTAATCAAGATAAATTGTAGGATTTGGTATAAATATCAGGTACAAATAAACTTTTTACCATATTCTTGAATGCAAGGCACTTTAACTTGTTAGGTAGATATTAGATAATGTGTTGTGATGACATAATTATAAAGGTTTTAGTCAGGAGCGAACATATTTATTGTACGTGTTCGATAAATTAAACTCAGTAGCTTTAGCTCAGACTTAATATATGTGTTGAGAAATTCACTTAATATGTAAATGCATTCACTAAAAAAAGGAAAAACTAAAAGTTGATACAAATTTTATCTCTAATTCCTCACTTAATTGCTCGTAACTAATAAAATATTATGATAACATACCATTACATAATAAACCATGGATGTTGTTTGGCTACAGATTTTGTCCGTCACTAATCACTATTTTTAATAGTGATCTAATAAGTTGTGAATCCAATTACATAAATGGATTAGGAGTTCAAAGATAGGCAAGGAGTCACAAACCCTTTAAATCTTCAAATCTTGAATCCGCTATCATTTAGTTACAGAAATGAATTTTTGTTTACTACTCCATCACGAGCAAATTAACTTTGGAGTAATGGGGAACATAGAACTTGAAATATTCCTTGTGAGAAGACAAATATATTGAGTTAGTTCCAGGTAGCTCCAACTACAAAGCCAAGGGCAAAGAACTTGGAACAAGAAACAAAAATAATGGTAATGGTAATAATAATAATTGACTTTTATTAGTGACTGTTATAGAAAAGAAAAGGCATTAGCTACCACTATATATATATATATATATATATGAGTCATTTTTTATGTTGATTCTTATACCAAACCCTTACTCATTTTCCAATCTTTTTCTCTTTGGTATATTCCCTTTGTACACATTATCCCACTAATGAAAGAGAACTACTTTCTTCTTTTTCATTTCTTATGTCTTTGTTTTGCTTTCTGCATAGTGTTGGAGTCGAAATAATTAGGGTGTTATGCAGAAGCTAATAATTGCAAATTTTGAATAATGATAAATCAGGTTACACAAAAGTTATACTAAAAGAAACACTAAATATTGAAAAAAACTAATGTATAAAACAAAAAATATATTGAAAGAGTAATATCCCCATAAATAAAGACTCTCTAATGAACATTACAGTATTTAATAAGGAAGTTAACATACAAAACATTTTATTTTTATTGCATTTGCGTCTATATTATATAAAATTGAGGCCTTCAACACAAAATCTGGCTACAAATTAAAGCTCTCAATCTATAATGTTTACAAGGCCTCTCACAGATAACTCTGGATCCAAATTGACACTTAAACAACGTACTAATATTTTCTGTTTATTTTAGGACGTGCTCGTGCATATATGCAAGTCAGAAATGCGTATGTAACACTAACAATAACATATTTGATAACATGATGAACTTCTTAATCCAAACGAGTTTAACTAATTATATTCACCTATTATGTAAAGAATTTTTACGCAATCAAGTACAGTAATCTTTATAAGTTGTGGGCTTATAGCAGGCAGTGTGTTAAAAGGCAGTTTTGGAACTCCTCCCGGGGCTCGCCTCCGGGCGGGGCATTGGCAAAACGCCTCGAGGCTCATGGGTGGGCTTAGTTATGTGAGGCTTACGCCTTAAGCGCCCGACTGTACGTCCTAAACACATCCAATGCTCGGGGCTCACCTAACCGTTCTTAACAATTATGTATCAAAATTCATAATTAACATTGTTGACCCTCATAGTTCTTTAATAAATGATTGCTGCTTAATTATTTTTTCATCTATAGAAATAAGAATATTGAAAGTAACTCAAATAACAAGTCGTAGTATTGCATATTTACTATTTGAAAACATCAAGGGTGAATATCAATTAATATTTCTTTTAAAAACACATAGTCGAATTTTACATTTTCACTTGTCATTAGTATTCATGTTTTTGTCCTATGCCTCAAAATTGTTAATATTTTATTATTTTTCTATTTGAAATTAATTTTATTTTTATTCATGAGGGAGTGATGTTCTAATTATAACTCTAATAAAGTTTATCGATTATGTTCTTTTAGGGAGGTAAATTGCGTAGTATGATAGTAATATATTGTAAGAAATTGTGATTCTTTTATTGTTTGAAAGTTGAAGATGTTAGAGTTGATTTGCATCTCATAATAACTTTTATATCATTACATTACATTATTAATATTTGTAAAATCATGTTAGAAAATTTATTATCTATGAGTTTCTAATCATATTTTAATTTTTTATAAACTATTAATGATGTATTGTTTATAATTTTTTGTGTTATTATACTATTTTACTACATTATAAATTAAATTTTTAAAGATCCTTGGGACTTACGTCCCATGCCTCAGAGCTTATACCTCATCATATGCTAAGTAAAACGCCCCCGCCTTTTAAAACACTGATAGCATGTAACACGCCTTATTTTCAAGATTACAAATTTCAATTTTTACTGAAGGTTACATGTAAGAGTTTTTATTTTCAATGCACGGATGGTGTTAAAAAAAATTTACACAATCAGATCATTTAAAAGTAAATATAGGTAACTTTATTAATAAATGTTTTGGTAACCTACAGTAGAAACAGTAAGTAACCTGAATAACTAGTTAAATCACACTAATGATATAAAAATTCATTGCACTCCATGTGCACATAACTTATATCCTACCTATACTATGGTTGACCTACTGATAGTGTAAAAGTTTCCTTACACTATTGATGTATCATAGCTGGAGTTGAGATCCAACTTGTTTCTTGAACTACAAGTAAGATTAATTAAGATTTATTAATTTCTTCAGGTAATAATTCGAGTTCCTTAAAGACTTCATCGCATTCCGAGGAGGCTTCTTTCTTCAAGAAGAATAGAGGGTTTGCATGGCGAGTGGTTTCAGACATGCCATTGTTGTTAGTGAGAGTAATTCTTGCTGATTCTTTTGCATGGCCTTCATTTGGGATGTCATTACAATCATCCATGGTACTCTTTATGAGTATCATCTCGCAGATCTCGTCCTCGTGGTCGTGTTCCACGGGGAGGCTGTAGACCCCGCGCTCATTGGTTTTGCCCTCGACCGTCAGGGTGACGGTGTCGTCTGTTTGATTCCTGCACTGCAACCGCACCTCGGCATCTGCATGCATGCATGCACATAATACAACATGAAATTAAGTACTATCTCTCTAACATGTTAAATTTTTTAATAAGGCTGTCACAAATTTAAATAGTAGCAGAGCAGGGCAGAGTTCTATCATAGGCGGATCAAAGATTTAAATATATGAGTTTGAGTTTGAGTTTGAATTACCACTACTCATTTGATTTATTAGATTCTAAATTTATTATTTTCTAAACATAATACATTATATGAGCCAAAGTTATTGTGTTGGAATGAATTTGTGACCTGCTACATTCCCATCCGGCCGATCCTGTGCTCAAATATCACTACCACTTATTATCTTGACAGAAAATTTCACATGTTTGGCTCAAGAAAAAGAAGTTATGCTTGTACATGATGAGGGGGTGCATAACATATATAAAATAAATAATAAATGTGGACTAACACCTTTAATCTTTAGAAATTATATGAAATCTACTACGGAATTATATTTTTGATAATGGAGTCTTACTTTAGGATGCAATTCGAGCCTATGGCTCTTACCTAAAGTTTATGTTATTTGGATTTTTCAAGAATATTATTGTATTTGTGCCAGATCCTCTAAAAATGTACAATTTTTAGAGACACTACATAAAACGATGACATTTTTAAAGAATTCGAATAACATAGGTTAAAGCATATATACTCATCAAACTGTGGTATACATAAATCTCATCCCATCACCTCAGAGCGTATACATAATGTATATAACTTAAACTCAATATATACCTAGCATGGGCTTGCTGAGCTTGTTTTCGAATAGAGCACGACAAGAATCACAATATACTTTTCCTTCCACATGGAACTGAGCTTGAGTCTGAGTCGGAGCTTCTGCCTCAGCCTGAATTACCCCAAAGAGTGAAAACAAACAAACAGCACTGGCAATTAGAATAATTTCACCTGATTTTGTCATTTTTATTTTCTTGATTTATTCTTTCTCTTTGTATGTTGCAAACTTTTTTCAGAGGGAAGTGAGTGAACTCTGTAATTGAGGGGATTATTTCTATTTTGCATTTTCAGTTATTCTTGTGAGGTTCTTTTGGTCTTTCTGTGGTTATAAATTACTTTATTTTACTTAATTCATCCGTTATTATTTAATGGAAAAATAATAGAAAAGTTCCTCCTATTTTCACTCATCTACTGTTTTTTTCTCCCTTTTCTCCCATGAAAAGAGTCTAGCTTAACCACTCAGTCAAGTTCAATTTCTTTTCCAAATAAACTCAACAAGAAAAAAAGGTTTATTGTTTGAAACAAAGAGTACAAATTAAGGGTCACTAATATATGTTTTCCACAAACGTAATGTAAGAGCTTCTGAGTTTTGACTCTTCACGAGAGAGCACCAGGTCGTAACACAAAAAGTTGTTTATAAGATAGATAGTAGTGTGTTAAATAGACTGACTTGATCAAGATTGGACGGATCAATCAAGTTAAATAACTTATGAGTCATGACCCAAGTCATCCAGATTTTATTCAGATCAAATGCAATGCACGGGTTAAACATAAAAAAAGGGCAGTCCGGTGAACTAAGCTCACGTTATGTGCGGGATTCGGAAAAGGGATGGACCACAAGGATCTATTGTACACAGGCTTACCTTGCATTTCTGCCAGAGACTGTTTCAACGGCTTGAACCCATGACCTCCTGGTCACATGGCACGAGTTAAACATCTTAAATAGAAAATTTCACAATCTAACGTGTCCAATTCAAGACTACTTCTCATTCTATTTTTGAAGTTTTTGCACCTATTGCTTTTCAAACGCAACGGTATTTAATTTTTGCCCCTCATATGTGGTCTTTAATTTTGCCCATGTTGCTTATTTAATGAAAAATATTTAGACCTGCTACGCTCTGTAACATTTTTTGTTACAGTTAGATTATTTTCTTGGTCATAGAGTCATTTTTCTGAAAGTATATTTATGTCTTAGAGACAATCTGTATTAGGACAAATGTACTTTATACACATTCATATTATTATTAATGGAGATTAATATTTTGACATTTGCAATTATTGAATTATTATTTGATTGTTTGTGATTATTCATTAATTTGCCTCCCTTGAGCTTACGTTGTCATTAATAGAGTGAGATATTTTATGATAGAGCGTAACTCTTAAAGTAGCCTCGACTAATGATCATCGAGAATGTGATATAGATGATATATGATAAGTCGACATGTGGTCTGCATCACATCCTTAAAGGATGTAGTATGTCTCACCTGCTACGAGTAATGGTTACTCGTGATGGACACATGGATACTTTGAAAGTATTGGTATACCCTGCTGATATATTGTTTGTTATACTTGTCTAACGTATGATCAGCGTGTGGGAGATAGAAGTCCTTAGACTTGAGGTCAATACTCGCCTTATCTACAAAGTAATTTACTTTGATCCCGTCCTAAGCTCAAATGCTTTGTAGGTTGATATACGACTTGTATTGGATACATTAGGATGTGGATTGAAGGTGGTAGTTGAGCTAAAATTAGGATTCATTCCTCGAATGTATATTCGAGAGAACACTCGGATTCTCAGTAATATTAAGTTGACTAAGTCGTTGACCAACGCAATAGACATATTTAGAATATGGTCTAGTCGTCAACTAATATAGATGAGATACAATGATTAAGCCATTTGGATAGACACTTGACAAATCCTAAGCTTGATCGGGTGTGTCGTGAATGAAAGGATTTTATCTTACCACATAAAGGTTAAGTTTACTGGATTCGCGTAAACGTACTTCACATATTGAGTTCGTCTTCCGGCGCCGTCTAGGAGTTCCGTGTAGACCTTAATTTGATTAATGTCGATATGAGAAGGCCTGTACGGTCACACTAAAAATAAAGTCGAGCGCCGCGGCGCCCATACCCTAGGGCTGCGGCGCCTGTGCCTCGATTTTTGGGTCAGGCCCAAGGTCAAACCCTAATCCGGTTTTAACCTATTTTTCAACTATAAATAGAGGCATTCACCTCATTATTCAATACCAATTTTTAGAATAACATTCTAAGCCTTAGAAACTTAGAATAAAATACTCTCTCGAACCTCTGCCGGATTTCCTAGTTTTCCGAAGGAGGAGTACATTGAAGCTTGGAGCTTGCAAATTGAAAGGGCAATCGCGTGTGCACCTAACAGTAGAAAAAGACTCCAGATTATTATACTTGTAAGTAAATGTTTTATGTTACAAGCTCTATTGTTGTATAACCATACCAAAATTATTATTGGGATAAGTACGAGACAAATATTTTAATGACTTCCGCTGTGCCTTACTTATGAGATTTATACCCAACAAAACTTTTCATTTTCTTTGTTAACTCATCCACCCCTACTGCTTAGAGCAGTGATGATAATTTATTAATATCAGCAAAATACAAAACAGAGGAGATAACAGAGTATTTCCCTGTACCTAATGAGGATGGAACAGGCTCCACGCTTTACATAATTGTAGGAATTTTAAATTATGTTAGAACTGGATCAATAAAAGGTTTCTCAATCTGCTCAGCTACTAAAATTAACAATTTCTACTGTTTAAGAAAAGAAACACTGTTTTTAAGAAGTTTATCATATTAATTGTCAGTGATAAATTCAGGATTTGATTGCATATTACAGTGTAGTTCGCTGCAAATACTTTTGATAATATTGTCATCACAAACGTTAGAGTTGTCTTCGTGTGACCTATGATTTCGATCCGTGAAATCAATCACTAATAAACGTTAAAGTTGTTTACGGGTTCGACTAATAAACGTTAAAGTTGTTTACGGGTTCGACGAAATCAGTCATTGATGAAAGTTGACCTGCGGGTTCAAGCCTTGGAATTAGGATGTGCCTTTCCTGAGCCCTGCGTGAACGTAAAGTATTTCATGCACCGAGCTGCCTTTTTTTTTGTTTACCATCACAAACGTTATATCGCATTTTTAAAATTTCGCCCTCAAACTAAATTTTATTGGCCAACATGACATCAATATTTAGTTGGTTCTACATTTTTAATCCAAGGGACCCTTAATTTTCATGGTTTAAGTATGTGATAAACCCATGCACCAGCCTGTATAAATTGAAATGGAATTGGCATCATATTCTTGGAACAATCAAGAAATAAACTGGCAATAAGGAGACACTGACAAAAAATGAAGACTGATACAAAGTAAAATCAGTAGCTTTGGTGACATACAATGTTCACTTCTTTGTTTTCTCCGTTACGTTGTCTCTTTACATGCAAATACCACACTATAAATTCACTTCCCCTCAAATAAACAAGCAAACAACAAGAACAAAGAGGCAGCCATGGCAGAAAAGGAAGGAGCAATTGTCAAGAAAGGTCACGAGGAAGGGCTAAAAATGGCGCTTTCCCTTCTTGAAGAATATGAACTCCCAGCAGGGCTTCTCCCTCTGGCTGATGTGATCGAAGTCGGGTTCGTGAAGACAACCGGGTACATGTGGATCCTGCAAACTAAAAAAGTCGAACATAACTTTAAAATGATTAGTAAGTTGGTGAGTTATGCTACCGAAATAACTGGATACGTCGAGAAGAAGAGGATCAAGAAGCTCAAGGGAGTGAAGGCTAAGGAACTGATGCTATGGCCTCCAGTTGGCGATATCACAGTGAACCCCGATACGGGCAAGATTCACTTCAAGAGTCTAGCTGGCATCACAAAAACTTTCCCAGTTGAGGCTTTTGCTGCTGGACAGTAACGGGAGAAAGCATATCTTCAGATTTATATGTTTTTAATGTACTGTTTGCTTTTTTCATATGCTTGGAACCTGTTTGATGGTCAACTCCACGTTGAGCCAAATAAAAATTTGTCGTTAGATGCATTTTCATGAAATGAATGATAAAAGATACATTGTGTGTTAGTGTTACCAAGTATTTTTTTTTAAGCAAAACACTTCATTTCTGCCCAGTCTGTGAACTGAAAATCACAAAGTTACAGAAAATAGATAATCTAGTGTTTCAGCATAAGGCACGCATACTACAAGGAGGAAGTAATGTTCTTATTGTCCATTCCATCACGCATCCTGCTGTTGACAAACAATTTCTCAAATTGAAGTAGTATTACTCGATAACCATAGTCAAATTTATTTCAACCTGATTATGAACCATACCTCAAAACTGCTGAAAACGTCATCACTGTCCATGAAGTTTACTGTAAACTTTCTAAACACATCATCTCAGTTAACCTTAATATTGAAATCTGCAGTTGCTTCAAACAGCCTGATAAAAGAAGTGATAACAATTCAACAATAACATACCCAGTGTAATCTCACAAGTGGGTTCTCGGGAGGGTAGATTATACACATACCTTACCCCTACCTTGGAAGGTAGAGAAATTGTTTCCGATAGACCCTCAGCTAAAAAAGAAGTGATAACACTTAAAAGCTAAAAATTATTACTCCCTCCTCCAGATTTATGTGAATGTGTTTGACTCGGCACGAAGTTTAAGAATAAACAAGTCACAAATATTTGTGTGGCTATAAATCATCTCATTAAGAGTAAAATGGAAAGTCTAAAGTTAAATTGTCACTAAATATAGAAAGGTGTTATTCTTTTGTGGGAAAAAGGGTCACATAAATTGGGACGGACGGGGTAATTGGTATTGATCACTGTTAGATGCTTCAAGCACCGTGATAACTGACGTAATCATACTACAAATAATTAAATCAACATAAGTAATCATACTACAGCTAACAATCAAATGAAGAAACCAACGTTTCTCATCATAAATGAACTCTCATCCTATATAAATCAGAGACCAAAACCACATCTAAATCTACTAAAACAAATTGCGGAAACAAATAGGTACTAGTGCTCTGCTATGCCAAATTTCTGCTACAGCAGGTGTCACCTGGCCTACTCTGTAAAGAATAATTCTATATCAATCAGCTAAAAAACTTTAAATGAAATGAAAAGCACTAGAACCAATGATGATGCAGAAAGAGCAAAAGGAAAAAAAGGAGAATGTAAGATCCATTTACTCTTTCAATACTGATGGGATTCAGCTTAACAAAATTGGCAGGAATAAATTAGCTGATCAAATGAATGAGCTTTAAGGTTGTCCTAAGGGATATAGAGTGTACCTTATACAGAGCAACTCCTTCATAAACATCAACATCATACAAGTACACAAGTGTGACTGTAATTCTGTCAAGCGCTGGTTGGAGGAGAAAGGAAATTGTTAATGCAATTATGGACAACCATGGTGTATGTTAAACAAGAAAAGAGTATCTCATTTAGCCTAGCTACCTTTACCTGTACCGATCTACATAAACTAGATGGAGGTGCCCGTGCTACGCACGGGTGCCCGATGTCACTATTTCTTTCACGATTAAAGGAAATACGTCAAACAACCTATAACTTCATAATTTTGTATTTAAGACCACCATTTTTTTCAACATAATAAAAAAGTGCAGACAGACATTTAAGTGAACTTTAAAAATAATAAAGAGCTTGTTTAGTAATCAAATTATCAGTAACCCAATTACATAAGATGGATACAATTTCACTTTCTGATAATTCAAGAGCTCATTCACATTGAGATCACAAAGCATTCCCTAGTAAGGCTTGCCCGTCCTAAGAACGGGCCCAACAAGAAAATAGTCTGAGCATTGACACACCAGCTAGTTATACATAAAATCATCTCTTTGTGAAGCACCAGCTCTCCAATTAGCTAGGAGCATCAACAATAGTGGCAACATCAGTAAAGCTGGTATCTCCTACATCATAACAAAAACTTTACACTGGATGATACTTGCCCTTCTCTTACAAATACCCTGAAACTTAATTGGGTATCTGTGCAGTCACAGCCTCTACAGAAATGCTGGACTCAATGCTTCATGGCCTACCTCTGGGTTAGAAGAGCTAATTATTTGACTATCGTTCACCATGATAACTCTCTGGAAACTCCTCTCAAGTCCTTCATTACTGGAAGGCATCCTATTGGGTACGTCTACTGTAACTTTTGTACGTACACTTCATTTCCAAAATCCAACCCATTGTCAAAAGTAATAGTTTTAACGACGTTCATCATGCTTTACAATGTTGAATTTTCTGCAATAATTCGGATCCTACAAATCAAAAGCATAGACAGAAAATGTTGAATCAATAGATGTTAAACAGGGCGAAAAGGAAGATTCTCGCAGTATAATCAGACCCAATAATAGGCTCCAAAGACATAGTCGCTTACTTGGAGTAAACAACCAGTAGAAAATAAATGGTATCATAAAAGATTACCAAACAAGAGTCAACCACCAAAAAAACTCAAACTTCCAAATAATGCAGACTTCTCATCTACTAAAAATGTAAGCCGTCTGGAATTTACTTCAGTCCTCAAGCATGTTAACCACACAAAAGTTGGTCTTCTCAGTAATCAAGTCAAAACCATTTCTAATAGGCAAATCAAACACATAAATCTTTCACCAACTAACTTCCTGGTCGGCAACAAGCCCCAATAACCATGTTGTTAAGAACCTGTAGGGGTTAAGGCTGTTTGTGCTTTTCGATGAGCATTTTATTCCATCACAGAGGTAGCTCTGCTTACGTAGTAAACCCTTCTCGCGAAAGATGAACAAATCCAGCTCCTTATTAGCTGTCAATAGGACAGAAAAATATATTCATGCGTACAACAAAGAAAACACATCTACATGTACATATTTAAACCGACATTAAGGGCAACTTTTCGAATTCCAATTAAAATATGCAGAATCTAAATTTCTGTAGCAAGCTACTCTAGGGTTCAAGATCATATATATTTGTCATAGTTGATAATGAATGCTGCCATATTTCTTCTTTTTCACGGGTAGGAGCCAGTGGTATCAAATAATTTCACATTGACATCTCTAATTCTAAAGTATGAAATGATAGACAAAAAACAATATTAACTCTTTCCACCATCAACTATTATATCCTACCTACAGACAGCTAGAACTCTGAAGGAACAATTTCAGATTGAGCAAATAAATTTTCAAAGTACTTTATCAAGCAACAATTTTCACAAATAGCGGATGTGTAGCTCAAAACATATGTTGATTGATAAATGCGCTTTGCTTTACATGCTCCATCATCATTAATTTTTTTATAACTAATTTGCTCATGTTTTGCTTAATCAATTGAAGCTTCTCCGAGAATTCTTTGAAGGGAATGTAAAAGGTCCTTTTGCCTGGGTAAACCAGTTGTTCCACATCGGAAAAGGAAAGGAAAAGAGAGTTGTATATATTACATTACACCTTCTCTAGTCACTAAAAGGGTTGAGGGGGCAAGGACCCCTCGCGTCGTCGTCGTCGCTCGCTCGGCTTCGGTCAAATGATCTGATAATCTTTTTGGACCAAGTTTTCTTTAATTTTAATTAGTTAATTAATTAAGAGAAATTCATGCAGGATCGCGGTGCCATTCTGGAAATTCCCACCATATTTGTGACTGTTCAGAAGGGTTGCAAACCTTCTGAAACAGTACTTTCATGGCTATAAATTCGTTTGATTCCTCAGAATCAAAAATATAATTTTTTTTCTAATTTTTCTGGAAAAAAAAAAACTTCTTCTTCTGCACAAATAAATTATGTGTGATATACTGCCGTTGAGTGGTTCGCCGCTACCTGAATTTGGAGTACTACTATTCTTGTAAGATAATCGTTCTATCCTGGGAGGGGATATTCCATCAACCTCGAGTACTGTGAGGGGAATAATTTCCTTAAGGACACACTTTGAACTAAGTGGGCTCGATTATATTCTGAAAAATTATTCTTATTTTTTCAACACCGATTCTGTTTATTTTCAGTTATTATTATTTACTGGTTTTTTTTTTTTGGAATACAGATTGGTAACAATGACCAAGTTTGTAATATGTTGAAAAAGTATTACCGGAAGCTCCATTTGGAGGGGCAAGCAGTGGTACGAAACATAGCAGAAATCGAGCGTACTTCCTTGTTGAAAGAATGAACAAGAAGGCTTTGATTTTCAAATGCATCTCGATCAAACAACAATGTTGTGAACTGTGCTATAGCAAAGAGTAAGCAGAGCATCATAGTAGCATTTTTCTCAGAATGATTCAGCCTGTCATGCAAAAATAAGTAAAAATAAGCAATCCAACAGAAATTTGTAAAGACTTCACATACACACTTCAGTAGACTATATACATGGACAGTAACAAAACAAAATAGAGTATCCTACATAATATAAGTATAAATAATTATTTAAAGAAGTTCATCCTCACTTAGTTTACAAGTACCTTTATGACACAGCACCTCTGGCACTGTTCTTTCCTTTTCCTCCTATTGGATCATAATGATCCTTTTCACTTTCAGTGAGCAAAGAATTACCAACTGATGTGGCTCTTCTTTGGAGCTTCGTCTCCATCCATCCTACCAAACAATCTAGTGGAATTTGAAGTTACCAGCTATAAAGTAGCTAGCAATAGAGGCATCACCTTACACATGCTTTTCCAAGAGACCTGTATACTTTAAGATAAACTTCATCAGAATTATCTGTGAGACACCATAGAGATTAAAACATACTTGTATTGTGCCGATTCAGTAAACAAGTTCAAGAGGCATGCTAAAAGACATGCCACTCCAGAGTGGTTTGAGTCCTAGTATAATCTCCATAAAGATGAACTAATGAGATGCATACGCACAATAGAAATAGGCGCTAACGCACTTCACAACATCCAACTGCATAGGCCTTGCTGGGGCCTGGGCATTGTTTTTGTGACCAAGCTAGGTAGAAGCACTATCCATAGTCTAATTATAATTTATCTCGCATTATTTAACAAACAAGAGAGCTAATATATGAGATGCCTTTTACCGATTGTCTAGCCCCGTGTTCTTACCCTTTTCAAACATGTTAGTGTTGGAAATTAGCCTTTGGCGGGAGTTGCAACCGACCAACTTTAACGGCTTAAACACTAGTGTTACGTATGTTGGAGAATTCGGTTCTTCACACATGCATGATCTACTAAGTACGTAGATAATCGTAGGGCCAAGAATCGTCAAATTTCATTGAGAAATGAAAGAGATATTGGTCCACGAAGTAAGGTGTTTGAAGCATGGAAAGTGTGGTATTGTGTTCAATTCTCCTTCATCGGTAGAGGAAGAAAGAATTGTTGTGTATATAAGACTCGAAATTGGTTTGGGGCTTGGGACCCCAAGGGGTATCCCATGTGTTTAAAGGAGGGAGGACCTAGATGTGCTTCGGTTCGAGGAAAGACCACACGCGCGCCGCTCGCCCGTCCGGTCAGGTTCCGGGTTCACGGGCTGTGGGCTGTGGGCCTTCTGATATTATCTTTTTGGGCCAGAGAACTTTGCGGAAATGCAGTTTGATCCCGAAGTTCGGATATGCAGTTCGGACGAGAATTCTTTCGGATATGCTGATTTGGTCCTGAAGTTTCGAGCGTCGAATTTGGGCGATCAAAGCAGAAACGCCAAGCACTCAATTCAGCCATTTATTTTGGCTGAATTACTCCTCCTATAATGGCCAAATCCGTTGGTCTTTCACCTTTTATGTTGGTGACTTTACTACCTCCATAATGGTCATTATTTGGCTATTATGGAGGCAGTTTTCAGCCCCTCCATCACCTATATAAACACCCCCTTACACCATTGTTGAGCACTAAGAACACACTTGATATACACGAAAATATACAACCAGAAAATCAGTTCTTCCTACACCTTCCAAGCATCATTTCGTTACTCAATATTCTTCACGGTAGCTCTTGAGTTTCCTTTGCTCAAGTGTTCCATTGCTGTTTTATCTTGGGAGACAAATTGTCCAGGACGTATAAATGATACATACGGGGCAATATTGTCTTAAGGACAGAGTGCCACACTCGACTCAGCAATAACGAAAATAGTTTCCATTATTCCGTCTTCAACAAAATTGTAATTTCAGTTTTGTGGTTCTATTGTAATTTTCATATTACTAGTTGAATTATTGAATATTTGTTTATCCTTTCGAATACTTGTAATAGTTATATACTTCCCGTACTGCTTTATAAAGTACCATAGAGCAAAAATACCCAACAATTAGTAGTCTAATGTATAAATCGGTCATATGCTGAGGTACATCTCTAAAGTATAATCTGAAACTTGAAAGATGATTACTTCAAACTTTAACTTTTACAGTATTAAAGTTCCATCTTTTTACTACTTCAGTATGTTCCCAACAAATTAAAAGTCAGTGATTGCAAGCTATGCTCATACGACAAGTCCAGAATTAGAATGACGTAAGCGACATGCAAGCTTGTGACAGAGAATTCAACCCTTTGGACTTTTCATGTTAAACATATTTCTACGAATCACGACATGTGTGAATGGAGTGTTACCTTACATGTGGAAGCAGGTTTTCAGCTTGCAGTGAAGTTGGCATCTTTTCGGAGCTAGCAGCAAATAGATGACAAGGAGCCTATAAAAAAGAGTTAACTGGGCTTTCTAATGTATCATGCCGACAATTGGTGAGAGAACATGCTTGTCCAAACTGGACGCTTACATTCTCATTTGCATACCTTTTCCTCTTCCCCTTATCTTTCTTACGGTGTCAAATAGCTTTTCGCAAAGAACATGCATGCAACCCTCAATGTAGAAGAAGATGACAATACTCAGCAATTGTCTATTTTGCTACTGCATGCTTAGTAGTAGTGTTTAGTAATGTGAATACAAAGCGGGAAATTACCTCTTACAGTCGCAACGGTGTTCCTTTTTTCTCAGTATGTATATGTCTATGGAACAAAAAATTCACAAGAGAAATCCAAGAAGAAACACCAATTAAAAACAGATAAAAATAAAAGAAAGGGATCGCTTGAGCAGAAAAACAAGAAGATTCAAAACAAAAAAGCTGGTAAAACTGGAAATAAGGAGAAGAGCAAGAACTCACAAGAAAATAACCTAAGCATGCATTGTAGAGTAAGAAGAACGACCAAAATGTATAGAAAAAATGAAAATAAGAGAAACTAAAGTTGCTAAGCATAACTTGAAAACCACATGAATTGCAATATTATTAGCGAATATTCTCAGAATATTCGTCGTATATTTTGTAATTATGATAAATGTATATTTAAGGTAACTTAGGATTCTAATTATATTAGGAATCAACCTTTGTAAGGTAAGTTAGGATTCGTACCATATTAGGAATCAACCTTGTACAGTTATATATATTGTGAATAATGAAAGAAATTCCCAAGGAAAATTATTCTATCTTTCATGGTATCAAGAGCCTAAAACCTAAATCCTCATTCCCGGCCGAAATCCGATTTTTTTTCTGCTTTCATAGAAAAAAAAAATTTTGGTTTCTTCCTTCATATTTCGGCCAAACCAGAAAATTCCCTTCCCTCGACAGGCGGCAACCATGTCTTCCCCCACAAATTCCGTTTCAACCACTGGCACACTTGAAAACCCCTCTCAACGTTCAGTAACTTCTTTTCATCCGGCATTCGCCGTTAACAACATCAAGAATTTTATCCCTATAATTCTTGACCAAGAAGACTGTCAATATTCCATGTGGATGGAACTATTCTACATTCATGCATGTGCATACAACGTGCTCGATCACATTGACGAATCTGTTTCTCGTCCCACCGATGTTACAGACTCAATATGGCGTCGTTTTGACGCCATCGTCAAACAATGGATCTACGGCACCATCTCCAAAGATTTGTTATGCACTATCATGAAAACAGGTGCTACGGCACGTGAACTTTGGGTCCGGCTAGAAGAAATCTTTCAGGACAATAAAAATACTCGGGCTGTGTATTTGGAAGAGCAATTCAACAATGCCCGCCTCGAGAATTTTAACAACATGTCCGAATATTGTAAGCAACTGAAACTCATAACCGATCAACTATCCAACGTCGGGACTTCGTTTGAAACCAAGATGGTGCTTCAACTTGTTGCGGGTTTACGAAGGTGAATATGACACACTCGCAACAATGATTCAACAAGCCGACCCTCTCCCAAGTTTCAACAAGGCACGCTTCACAACTATTGTTGGAAGAAACTAGACGTGTTAAACAAGAGGAACATAATCAAAAGGCGTTAGCGGATTGACGGATGGCGACACTGCGGCCAAGAAGAACCGGCCAGCTCCAACAACAAAGAAGAAGAAGAACAGAGCGGCGAGGTCATGGCGGCAGAGGTCGCAACAATAAAGGCAAGGGTCGCGAAAGGGTTAACGCAACTGGGATCGACAACAACACCATCGACAAGAAAGAAGAAGTGGTCTAACCAAAGAAGAAGAAGGGCCCAACCAGCAGAATCGGGACTCGCACGCATGCCCGCACCGATCAGGGGCCTGGCCCAGCAGCCTTTGGTCGATCGGCCTGTTGGGCTCCTCGCCACCACCGTGCAGCCCACCAAAGAAGCAGCAAGCAGCCCACTGACATACCCAAGAAGAAGAAGAATCGCAGCAAATTTCATTGTAGCCCAAAGAAGAAGAAGACTGCAAGAAGAACAAATGCCCCGACTGATTTGGGCCAGCCATACACCACCATGAACCTTCAACAGCCCGACGACAATTGGTACATGGACACCGGAGCCACATCTCACCTCACCCGGTCGTCAGGTAACCTATCTCAACTACGTCGGCTAAAGTGTCCTTAATTTATTAATGTCGGCAATGGTAATCGCATTCCAATTGAAGGTTACGGTAACACACACACCAAACATCCACATCCACCCTTCTCCCTAAACCACGTAGCCATACACCACCGTGAACCTTCAACAGCCCGACGACAATTGGTACATGGACACCGGAGCCACATCTCACCTCACCCGGTCGTCAGGTAACCTATCTCAACTACGTCGGCTAAAGTGTCCTCAATTTATTAATGTCGGCAATGGTAATCGCATTCCAATTGAAGGTTACGGTAACACACACACCAAACATCCACATCCACCCTTCTCCCTAAACCACGTCCTATACACACCTAACATCATTAAAAACTTAATTTATGTTAGAAAATTCACTAGCAATAATTCTGTGTCTGTCGAATTTGACCCTTTTGGTTTTTCTGTGAAGGAACTCAATACAGAGAAAATTCTTACACGCTGCAATAGTGTGGGAGACCTCTACCCATTCACTCAATCTTCCGCTGTCAGACCGCAAGCACCTTTATCCCTTGCGGCGATCTCTCCCTCAACTTGGCACAACCGACTCGGACACCCCGGAGACCCAATTTTTACTTTTCTTAGGACTTCTAAGCGTATTCAATGTAATAATGGGAAAATTGCCCAACACTGTTTTTCTTGTCCACTAGGCAAACATACTCGTCTTCCCTTTATGTCATCAAACAGTGTTACTTTTTCTCCTTTTGATATTGTTCATGCTGATTTATGGACATCTCCGATTGCTAGCTCTTTGGGTCATAAATTCTATCTAGTATTCTTGAATGATTTTTCACATTTTGTCTGGATTTACCCACTGAAATTCAAATCTGAAGTTTTTGCAAAATACCTCGAGTTTCAAAAATTCATTAAGACACAATTTGAAAAACCTATTAAATTATTCCAATGTGATAATGGACGTTAATTTAATAACTCGGCATTTCACAATTTATGTTCTAAACAAGGCATGGTTTTCCGTTTTTCTTGTCCCTATACTTCTTCCCAAAACGGAAAGGCTGGAAGAATTATACGTACCATCAATAACATGGTCCGCACACTTCTGTTTCATGCCTGCCTACCACCGCCTTTTTGGGTCTATGCTGTCAAACTGGTAGAATCCCTTCTAATATTTTACCAACTAGCACACTCCAAAACAAAACCCCTACAGAAATCTTATACCGTAGGCAGCCATCATATGATCACCTACGTATTTTTGGATGCTTATGCTACCCCAACATAGCCTCCACTGCACCCCACAAACTTGCCCCTCGCACTCTTTCATGTGTCTTCCTTGGTCTATCTCCTAATCATCGGGGCTACTTGTGCTATGACATTGCTACTCGCAAAATCATCGTCTCCCGTCACGTTACCTTTAACGAGACAACCTTTTCTTTTTCAAATCTCCGAAAATTTCAGACCACCGATTACATCTTTCTCGATGAACCGAGTTTGTCTCCGGTCATCCAAAATCTGCACCAAAGAAGCTCATCGTTCCGACGCCATCGCCGCCTCCAAAGAAGGTCATCGACCCTCCGCAGCAATGCTACCACCCAGTCCAACTCCCACACCACCCATGCTGCACCCTGTTGAGTCTAATGCACCACTCACACTGCCTCCAGTCCAGCAAATCCAGCAACCTGTCGAGTCTCCTGCTTCTGCAGCAACACTGCTGCCAACCAGTCCCGACCTCCCACTGCAGCCCCCTCACCGCATGGAGACTCGTGCACAACACGGGATATTCAAACCCAAGGTTCACTTCAATCTCTCCACACAAACATTATCACCCATTCCAAAGAATCCAAAACTAGCTAAACTGGACCCCAATTGGAATGCGGCCATGTGCGAAGAGTTTAACGCTTTAACCAAGCAGAACACTTGGGATTTGGTACCTAGACCAGCTGATGTGAATGTTATCCGGTGTATGTGGCTATTTCGTCACAAGTTCAGAGACAGTGGTGACTTAGAGAGGTATAAGGCAAGACTAGTTGCAAATGGCACTAATCAGCAGGAGGGTATTGATTGTGGTGAGACATTGATCCGGTTGTTAAACCGCCACTATTCGGATCGCCCTCAATATTGCTATGGGCTTGCATTGGCGATTCATCGCCTTGATGTCAAGAATGCGTTTCTTCATGGGGATTTGAAAGAGGCGTGTACATGCATCAACCTCCTAGTTTTGTTCATCAGCTGACTCCACGGTTTGTGTGTCGTCTCAGAAGTCATTGTATGAATTGAAACAGGCCCCCGCTTGGTATGATCGGTTCGCCAGGTATCTTACGCAAATTGGTTTTGTATGTAGCGGTGCGATACCTCTCTCTTCACTTTTCACCGAGGTAGCGAGCATATTTGCTATTATATGTCGATGATATTGTTCTTACTACCTCATCCGACGGGTTGAAGAATGAAATCATTGCTCTACTCAAACTGAATTTGCTATGACTGACTTGGGGAAGCTAAGTTATTTTTTGGGTATATCGGTGACTAGATCTGCTGCCAATATGTTCCTGTGTCAGCGAAAGTATGCAGAAAAGATAGTGTACAGGGCCAAGATGGCAAATTGTAAAATTATGCCAACTCCGGTGGACTCAAAATCCAAGCTTAGTGCCAATGACGGTGCGCCAGTTTCTTATCCCACTCTATATCGGAGTCTAGCAGGTGCTCTTCAGTATCTTACATTCACTAGGCCTGATATTGCATATGCCGTTCAGCAGGTGTGTCTGTTCATGCACGACCCCCGAGAGTCCCATTTTGTCGCCCTCAAACGTATTATCAGATATGTTAAGAGCACACTTGACTTTGGATTACATTTATACCCCTCTGCCCCAACCAAATTGCTAGCCTACACGGATGCAGATTGGGCAGGATGCCCCGACACACGTCGCTCCACCTCTGGGTACTGTGTATTTCTTGGGGATAATCTTATCTCATGGTCCGCCAAGCGGCAGCCACACCGCCCGCTCGAAAGTCTTTGAGCGAGAATATCGCGGAGTTGCTAATGTCGCCGCCGAGATCTGTTGGCTCAAATCTTCTTTTGGAGCTCCAGTGTCCATTACGCAAGGCGTCTATAGTTTATTGTGACAACATATCCGCTATCTATATGTCTCATAATCCACCCAACATCAATGAACTAAGCATTTTGAGATGGATATCCACTTTGTGCGAGAGAAGGTTGCTCGTGGTCAGTCAAAATTTTACATGTGCCTTCCTCGTATCGGTATGCAGATATTTTCACAAAGGGACTACCGCTGAGCTCTTCACCGACTTTCGATCCAAATTTTTAGCATTCGGCCTCCTCCGCTCCGTCCTGAGGGAGTATTAGCGAATATTCTCAGAATATTCGTCGTATATTTTGTAATTATGATAAATGTATATTTAAGGTAACTTAGGATTCTAATTGTATTAGGAATCAACCTTTGTAAGGTAAGTTAGGATTCGTACCATATTAGGAATCAACCTTGTACAGCTATATATATTGTGAATAATGAAAGAAATTCCCAAGGAAAATTATTCTATCTTTCAAATATAATTTACCTGTTACGGTATCGGTTACGATAGATTTCTTGTGACAATTATCACACGGGCGTGAATTTTCCATATTTTTGTGAGATTTTGGGTCGATGTTTTGGTTAGCGTTTTGGTATATAGGCAATTGAAAATTGGGTGAAAACATTATCGGGTATACCTCATTAAAAAGTGGTCCAAATATAATCCTTTTTAAAACTCATTTAGCTTATTAGAGAGTTAAAATAAATGTCACGGGACTTTAAAATAAAGTTTATCCATTTTTTTTAGTAAACATATTTTTCTAAACTCACATAATATTTTTTTTCCTGATGAATCGGGTATGATTCGTTCAAAAAATAGATAATTTTTTTTTTAAAAGCCACGAAGATATTAATTAAATTGGTATTAAAATGATCTCAACACAATGTTTGGATGCGGGCTTAGAGAAAAGAGATGTGCACGCACAGATGCCAGTTGATGATTATTGTAAAAATAATGAAAGGTGTATATTAAGAAATTGTTCATAATTAACTTTCATAATTAGCTTCACGACGAGTAGAAAAATAATGAAAGAAGGTGTATATTAAGAAATTATTCATAATTATACCCATGATTTATACAAATTAGAAAGTTTTAAATTTGATATTTGTGATCATATTTCATGTAAGATCGACTTTTATAAATGATATATAAGAGTATATGTTGTGAACAATATATGAATCCAGAAACCCTATTATTTATACAAACTAAGGAGTTGCATATTTTGACATGGTGATAATTTGTTCACGTTAGATTAACATTTATAAATTATAGGTAAAAGTATATGATGTGAAATATTTAGAATTCAAAAAAAAAATATTTGGAGGCTATTGAAAAGGTAGATCTTTAACCCAAGGCCACTGTAGATATTTAAATGACTCAATAAAATTTTATGTGATCAATTATTTATCTGTAAATGTTTTCCTATCTATCCCTCTCTATCTAGATAACAAACTCTTATCTTTTCTGCAATAAGGATTAAAGGTAAAACTCATATTGGTAAATTAAATTTTACGTAATTCTCTTTGTTTGCTCCCACCACTTAAACAAAAGTCTCAACTTAATAGTTAATACCTTAGTTTTGATCTTTCTTTATGTTTTTGTCTACCTTTAAAGCCTTTAATTAGGGAAAAGACCTCATCCCTTTTATAAGCAATGATTTTGAACGACAAAATTTTAATGCTAGTTATAAATTGGACTATATTATGTGTTTCTTCGGTTGCTTATACAAAATCCCAAATTCGATCTCAAAACCCTCTATCATTATTATAAGATAGTATACATTTTTAATCGCTTACCATGTATTACTGGCTCAACGTAACGATGTATGTGATATTTTAGTAAATAAAAAAATGTAAAAAATTAAATGACTAATCAGATAAAACTTTATTAAGTCATGCATGAATTGAAGACGTAATCTCATTTTAGAAATTAATAGATGGAGATTTACTCCACAAAAAGCCATACACACTTAATTCCCGAGAATATACCCATGAATACATTGTATTTCTTACTACTTATTATGTAAGAAGTTTACATATCCCAAAAATTAGATAAGATGCATTTTATATACAAATATAATTAAAATTATTTATAAAATATTTAAAAACCTTAATGAAAGAATTATATGACTAGTGCTAGTGTAGTTGAGACTAATAAATAATTCTAGTAATATACTCCCTCCATCTCAAATTATTTATCATTTTTTTAGTTTACACGTCTTATAAAAAATATTAATTATGAGGGGTATTTGACCTACTTTACTCTTTCTTTATGTCTAAGTTATAATCTTTCTCCATTAAATATTTACTCTATTTACGTGTCATCTTCATTAATGACAAAGGATAAAATGGAGAAAAAATAATTAATTATTTATTAAAATAATAAATAATTTGAGATAACTATTTTCACTAATCATCATAAATAATTTGAGACGAAGTGAGTATATGTTTTGAGATGAACGAGTACATAAATAAAAAAAATAGGAGAGGAAAGTTCGGATCCGAAGGCAATTTCTCTCTCAATTAGGGATGGCAATTGGGCGGGGCGGGTGAGGGTACCCCCTCCCCCGCACCCGCCATATAATCGGGTACATTTTTAACATCCATATCCGCCTAGGCGGGTATATTTCTAAATTCACCCCCTCTCCACCACCTAAGTGGATATCCGCCATCCGTCAATACCAGCATGTACCCGCGTGCATGTGACGCCTCTACTATACTGTATTTACTGCTACTATACTTTACCAATATAGCAAATTGGCAACAAAGCAAGCATACTTCTCAATTAGTGATCAAACCCAAAACAAAATAGTCTTATAATATAAATTAGTACATTATATAAACACTACATAAAAAATACTAATGTCTCTATAAATACTTAAAGTAATACAAAAATCTCAATCGATACAAGTGTACCAAAGCAATACAAAAATCTCATTCGTATCATAAGGGCTAACAAGTGTACCAAACATCCCTGTTTATCGGAGATCCATGCATTTCTTTTTTGGACATTTACTTGTATGCTCTTTCAAGTGACTTGTTCCCGCTGTCGGTCCTCCAGCAAGTTGCTTCAAACAATGGTTGCACTCCGCTTTTATTTCTTCCCCTACTCTTTTTCTTGTAAAATCATCCCAAACTTTTGATGTATGTCTACTAGTTCGGGGCAAAACAGAAGGATCTGCAGAATTAGTTCGCTCTTGGCTCTCTTCAATTTCTTCACTATTTTCTACTGTATTCGGAGTACAACTTGTCATTGAAGGATCTGCAGAATTACCCTTGCTTGTCATTCTTCCCTATGCAATTACATATATACAATCAGAATTTGAGGACAGATTCACAGATTCATAAAAAATCCATATGCATCTAATGGACAAATTCACAGAGCAGACATCATCCTTCAGACATCCTAAAGTCTAATCATGTTTAACAGAAGCAAATTCATACATGGTATAGGACTAAGAGCAGGTTAATCAAATCAAATTAAAGAATTTTGTTACTGTTTTACCTAGTCAAATTCATATAATCAAACCAACTTTTTTTATCTATTCTTCTAAACAAACAAGCAATGATTTATCTTAATGATTCAGAATTTGAGAACAGATTCAGGATGATGAATATCATAAACAAGTACAGAGCAGACAATGGACATCTAATGGACAGATTCAATTCTCCATCATAAAAATTCCATATGCATCTAATGGACAGATTCACAGAGCAGACAAAACAATCAAGATAGATATCAAACTTGACATGTTCATACAGTCTATTGACTGTTTTACCTAGTCAAATTCATATAATCAAACCAACATTTTTATCTATCCTTCTAAACAAACAAGTAATGATTCATCTTAACTTTAAACCAACATATGCACATCGAAGTACTTAGCACAACATTATTATATGGCATGCAACATTCTGATTTAGAACTCATTCAAACTAGGCATTAAACTAGGTGACTCAGACTTTAAACTAACAAATTCAACATGAACACTGAAATATACAGACATGATATTCAACAAAACATTTCATCACATCTAGACATCATTTTGAGCTTCCAAAGGATTTAATACCCATTAACATAAATTAAAGTGCAAAAAACAAGTCATTCAATCAGGACTTCAAATCCACAAAACATCATGGTGACATTATAATATCAGGGATGACACACAAGAGAAACTACATGTAAACAACGAAAAATCATAGTAGTCCTGCAACATTACATGGTTTCAAGCTATCAACACAAATCATGACCCTCTTACATGACTCAAATCAGATCAACATGGATTCTAGGCTGGCAGGGGATATCAAATATGTACACAAACTTAACAACGTTTACATTTCACAACTAAACAAAGTGTAAAAGGTCTAATTAGACCAACTCTTAAACACAGATAGCTAAATGAACACGATATAAACTGCGAGATGAGTCAAAACAACCCAGATATGCACTATTCTCAAACCAAAATTGGATGAGTCATAACAAACACAAATGGACATATTATGAATCAGACCAAACACATTAATAAATCCAAAGCACAAAGCAAAGACAATAATATTTCCCAATCAGCATATCCTTTAAAAAAAAAAGACAGAGGCATCGAATTGGTTCGTGAAATGTATAACTACCAGTGGCAAAAGCTCTTTGATGGCGGCGTGATGGAGAATGAGAGAGTGATGAGAGACGGCGTGAAGGGGAACGAGAGAGGGAGGCGTGAAGGACTGAAGAGGCATAGGGTTTTGAGTTTTGACGGAGAATGAGAGACTTGTCGTGTTTGTCGTGACTTATGGGCTGAAGACACAACTTATGGGCTGCTAATATTTTGGGCTTGGGGCGGGTATAAGGCGGGAGGGTGCTGTTATAGGGCGGGCGGTTGGATGCGGGGTAGGGCAGGCCGGTATAACTGCAAATCCATCACCTACCCATACCCGCTAATATCCGCCAAAGTTATACTCATACCCACCTACTACCCGTCAAAGTTATACCTATACCCGCCCCAACTGAGGCGGGTGCGATGCGAAATCAGCAAAATTATACCCACCTGTCATCCCTACTCTCAATGCTCAAAAATAAAATCTCCCAAATTCCTAAAATTTTTAATTTTAATTTTTCTTATTTTCTCAACAGATCCTTCAATTTTTCGTAATTTCTGTTTTTGTCTTCCTAATTCGGAAAAACCCTAGTTCCGTACCTTATCGATTCCGATCGATCTAGGTTTAGGGTTTCGGTTGTTTTAGGGTTAGGGCTTAAGTTTCGTGATTACATGTATGTATGGATTCAAATGTAAACGATTTGAATTCTAGAGAGAAGTTACGTTGGGGCGATAATTACAAAGTTTATACACGTAAGCGCCGCCGTAAAATCCTAGATAATACTAACACCGACGATAATCCAGCCACCGCCGCCGCAGGACCGGAGGTTAGCGGGAGGGATACAAACGAGAATGATGATGTGGGGCCGCCGTCTTTGGAAACCCTTGTAATTCAATTTAGGGATTCTTCAACTCTTAAAGGTGGCACCTTTAGTGAGCTAGTAGATGTGAGTAATGGTAGAGATGAACTTACACGTGGCAGTTCTGGACAATTGGTGGAGCTTAAAGATGGGGAATTGCGGGACCCAACGGAGGGTTCTAGTGGTGGTGGCAGTAGTGGAAGCCAGCCCGAAATGCAGAACAAAAGAAATGAACCACAAAGTTGCAATCTTGAATCGGAGAATAATAGGTATGTTAAGCCGGTTATAATAAGAGTTCAAGATAGAATTTGGATTAATTTAAATGGAGTGAGGTCCAAGGATGAGATTAGAGAGCTTAGTATGAGCTTAGAGAATGAGCTTGATCAGGTTAGGAGCTTGGTAAAGGAAGTCGAAGCTAAACAGCTTGAGTTGACAATGTATAGGACTACTAGTATAAATGGCAGTAGTATTAATGCTGGTGGTATTACTACTATCCCTGGTGGTTCTATTAGCTCTTACAGCCATTCACAGTATATGGATAATGGTCTGATCAAGAATAGGTCTGTAGTGCGAATGAATTCAGATGTGCCTTCTGTGGGGCACATTGGATCAAAACCATTCCAGCGACCTAGTTTTCTGATTGTGGAAAACAGTAATGGTTCTAGTGATTTTGTGGAGAAGGAGAAGAGGACCCCGAAGGCTAATCAGTATTACGGGAATTCCGAGTTCCTTCTTGGTAAGGATAGACTGCCTCCTGAAAGCAATAAAAGAATGAAGCCTAATGGCTCTGGGAAGAAGCATAGTGCTGATTCAGAGAATGGGTTTGCTTTTGGGTTTGGCTTTGATAATCATAGACTTCAGGCATTTAGGAATTGTGGCAGCTTGCTTCAGAGGTTAATGAAACACAAGCATGGTTGGGTGTTTAATGAGCCAGTGAACGCAAAAGCTCTTGGGTTGCATGATTATCATGACATCATTAAGCATCCTATGGATTTGGGCACAATTAAGACTACGTTATCTCAGAATTGGTACAAGTCTCCTAGGGAATTTGCAGAGGACGTAAGACTTGTCTTTCATAATGCCATGACTTATAACCCTAAAGGGCAAGATGTTCATGTTATGGCCGAACATTTATCAGAGATTTTCAAAGAGAGATGGGCAGTTATAGAGGCCGAGTATAATTCAGATTGGAGGCACCAAACGTATCATGATGGTGGTAGACCCACTCCTACCTCAAGAAGGACCTCTTATACTCCTTCCTTTGTCCACACCCCAGTGACTCCTCGTTCTCTTGCTCCACATGCTCGACAACTTCAGACCTTGGATAGATCTGAGTCAATGACTAGGCCGGTTAATCCCAGGATGAAGACTTCAAATATAGTTCATGTTGCTAGGACCCCAATTCCTAAGAAACCTAAGGCAAAAGACTTCAATAAGAGAGACATGACGTATGAGGAAAAGCAGAAACTTAGCACAAATCTTCAGAGTTTACCTTCAGAAAAGCTTGATGCAATTGTTCAGATCATTAAGAAGAGGAATTCAACACTTAATCAAGACAACGATGAGATTGAAGTAGATATAGATAGTGTTGATGCAGAAACACTATGGGAGCTTGATAGATTTGTAACAAATTTCAAAAAGAGTTTTAGCAAGTACAAGAGAAAAGCTGAACTTGCTCTTCAAGCCAGGGAAGGACCTGCTCAGACTGCTCGAATTGTGGTGAGCTTTGTTCTCTAATGCATCCCTCTCTTCAACCCCCCCCCCCCAACACCCTAGTAGTCATTGTGTATTTGTCTGGTTGAGATGCTTAATGTGTGAAAATTACATTGCAGAACCCTACATCAGTGGTTGTTGCTGATGCACTGAAAGAAAATGGAACTGGTAAGTGTCTCATAGGAGGAATTGTTGTCTTGGATAGGTTCAAAGATTCATGCGTTAGGTGAAAAATACTCAATGTACTTGCTGTCGTGCATGAGTAGGTGAAAAGGATACAACTCCTGCTACCCTTACAGAAGGTGGAAGACCAGTGGATAGTGCAAGTAGGTCTAGCAGCTCAAGCAGTGATTCAGGCTCATCCTCTAGCGGTAATTATGATACTCTCCTGCAAGTCTAAACGCAACATGCATAATGTTGCTCAATGTTTGACTGATTTTCAGCAAGTTCTTCACAGTGTATCTCTAATTTAATTTGCTATACTTTCTGCAGATTCTGATAGTGATAGTTCTTCAGCATCTGGATCAGAGGCGGCACATTCACCTAGGACATGATAAGCTCTTGATGTGAGTAAAGACTGATTTAGCTAGTGCAAATGATCTATCTATTCTGTTTCCAGTTCTGTTTTGTTAAAAAAACCTAGTGTTAGTTATCCCAAAAAAGAAATTAAGAAAGGGCGGATTGTTCTAATGTAATTTAAGCAGTCAGCAAAGGATGCTTTTTATTACACGAAAAACTCTTACTTCTAAGGTTTCGCTTGTTTTCCATCGCGGTACTTTCACTTGTTGAGCCTTTTCTGGCATCCATACAAAACCACCATGTAGATTGGCCATTTAAGGAGGGCATTTCCATAACCATGGTTGTCCGTTGCTTCAGTGATTTAGTGAATGTACTGTCATTATGAAGGAGCTGCATAGATACTTCCATAATAAGCTGTATTGATAATATATAAAAATGGCGATAATTACATTTCTAGGACTTGTAGATATAAAATACATAAATAAATCCTAATCAAGAAAATAGATAAATAAATGTGTCTCCTCTCTAAGAGTGAGGATGGATTTATGTTTTTCTTGTAGTAACCACAGCCGCAAGGAGAATTGTAGTAAAATTGCAGGATTTTTTTTGCAGTCTCATTGTACTTGGCAGAAAACGATAGATTGCATATTGTGAATAAACTTCCCTTATAATTCTACCAGGTCAATGAGTATTACACACCTTTTTTTTTTGTAGAAAATCTTGTTTTGTATTGCACCTAATGGGGAAGCCTAGTGATCCATAAAGTGGAATAAAGTCATGGGAGACTGGTTCAAATCCTAGTAGATGCAAAACGCACTAAGTGATTTTTTCGGATCTGCCTAAGCTTTGTTGGGCAGAATTAGTCGATCCTGAGCAGGTGGGAGGTGGCAAGTACCCAGTGAAATAATCGAGATGCACGCAGATTGGTCTGCCGTTAACAAAATAGGTTTTTCTTTGTGTTTCTATTCACAACCTAGATGTTTGGTTTTGGAAGTCCAGTATGTTCAGCTTAATCTGCAAGGGAAGTCAATGGATTTGAATTTTTTCGTAGAACCCCTCGATGATCTCTCTCCGTCTTCCCGAAAAAAAAAAGAACAAGAAGGAAAAAAATACTGTACCTATACTATTTTCGTTAGTTATCCATGACTAACATACAGTTAGGACATTGCTTATTGAAATAAAAAAGAAAGAATATGTTTAAAGTACTAGTGTTTCTGCCAGATGAATAAGCAGAAAATATATTTTTAGTAGTTTTGGGGAAATGGCTATGTATATGTCACTTAATCCAAAAAAGAAAGAGGTTATATGATCATCAGCAGATCCACCCATTTCCGGGCCCTCTTGTTTCCTTAGGTACCTTACTACCCACCAGGCCAGTATGTGCAGCAAGTTTCCCCTCCCTAGAACAAGGCACCCTTGCGACCTTCCGTTCTATCTTCTATCCACTCTGTTATTGTGGTTCCCTGTTATCTCGTGCACTTGGGGACACCACATTATAGTGGAAAGAAGAGGAAGATGAGGTTTTTCTGGGACGGGGTAATTCTGTGTAACAAAGAGGTTAGTCGAGGAACTGTTACGGTGTACTGACTATTTCTTGATTTATTTTTGTTGGTTTGAGGCTCTGTATATTCTAGATTCTTTGCCTTCTATTTTAAACGCTGTCATGGTGTTTCTTGCCTATCATGAGAAAGTGTGGTGTAACTTTGTCTATTTTATAGCTTTTGCAGGAGTTTTGATTATCAATGCATTGGAGCCGACGCCTGTTCAAACACTCGTCTGAAAGACGTCTTGTGGCTATTGCATGATGGTTTCTTTCAAGAACTTCCAAGTATGTGTCATAAAGCTCCTTGCCTCAGATTTTGGGAGCATATGAACTATTGGCTCTGTCATTCTTCTCGTCATATAGCTTGTCAAGCTTTGCACAGAAGATGGTTATGGTGGCACTGTGAGATATTTAACACCTGTTTGTTGCCAAGATTGCTTAACCAGATTGAGTTAAAATCCTGTGCTGAAAATCTATCCATTTCAGTGCTCATTGTCATGAATTTGGCAGGATCATGCAAGGTCCTGCAGCTGTAACCTGAGTGTACAAAGAGCATAATAGGCTGATGTGTATTGTTTGTTTGCTTTGGGAGTATTTATTGCATTGTTGACTAATAAAAAAAAGTATTTATTGCATTGTATAAACACATCAGAAATGAAAATGGAAGACAGTAAGGGTGTACATATTTTCTCAATTATTGTCTGGTATAATCTGGCAGGTTATGGACTTCAACATTGATGAGCGACTTTTCTTGACGGTATTTGCTTATTTTAAGCTCTTAAAAGCCCTATCACATGGCTTGCTATGTACTTGTGCGAAGTTGGTCCTATTCAAGTTTTGTTTTATCGCCTGATAACATCTCTGCTGCTGTATCTAAAGCTTATGTAGTACATGTTTAATATGCTTGCGTTGTTGATATATATATATGAAAATGGAGCTTTGGCAGCATTTCTTTGACATGTCTCGGTTTAGATTTGAGAGTTGTATATCTAATGCTGGACGGTGTCTCATTTCCCCTTTCAACAACTGGATTGTGATAAACTATTTTTTCATGCACTAGCTAAACTATAAAGTGCCCCGAGCCTGAGGTTATTTAGAGATGTGTTGAGCCAGCTGAAAACACGGATCTATTGAAGTGCAAAACGGAGTGTTTTTAGGACACAGCAGGGCATTAGAAATATTTTATCATATGCATAGTTATATAGTAACCCTGCGCTTATGCAGAGCACGATGGGGAACTTAGTAAATAGTTACTGGAAATCCGGTGAGTTCCAAATTATGCATGATCGAGCCTCTCCTACCGCATTAAGAAGTACAATAACAGCAAAGGTTAAACAAATTACAATACAGTAATTGGTCATGAACATTCTTCACCTCACATCAACTGTCTGCTTCTAACCACAATTCCATGAGAATAACATCCCACTATGGCAAATGCATTATCACAAGTTTGCCAATAATTATTTTCTAGAAATGTGTGTATATCTGAAGTTACTTTTGAATAAGAGCTAAATCTACGCCTCCGGCTGCAAGAAACTCGCAAAGGATACAACACAACTGACGAAAAGGATCCAAAACTGTCACTCTGGAAAACTGGATCATGATTTTGTTTTTAGTTCGCATTGGCAAACTTGATTCCCTTCTCAATGGAGGAGAGCAGCTCAGGCTTAAGAGCTTCAAGTCCTTCCTTCTCATAGTCTGTAAGCTGTCCCAACCCTAGGACTTCCTCCACTCCATTTTTCCCAAGTCTCACCTGAAAGAGCAAAAGGCAGTGAGCAACTTAGAATCATGAAAATCACTAAGGGATCAAATCGCGAGCATGGTATGTAGAAGTACAGACCGAAAAAATCACGCAAGCAAAATGAAGAGAGTGACCATATGGTGATTAGTTTACTTGGCCAAGGAACCATTTGCAGTGAAGCCCACTAGTCAGTTGATAACATAAAGTACTAAATCTACATTCAGATGCATGTGTGCATCAGAACAACTAGTAGCCTAGGATGTCAAAGTAGTTCATAACACATTTAAAATACACTGTTGAAAAGCTATCTAGCATTCCACATGACATGCATAATCAAGATCAATCAATGATTGTGATGTCAAAACTATCTCTGAACATGTCCAGAATAGACCATTCGACAGCTTCAGACATGGTTTGAGTGATAAATTAAACAGACAGAAGAATACTTCCTGTTTGCCAAACTTTGAACTTCAAAATTATTTTTATCTCGCAATTATGATACCCACATATTAGAGGGCATCGACCAAATGAATCAGACAGTTCAAACCAAAAATGTCATTATCTAGCAGAAAGGCAAGTTCCATCCAGACACGTTTATAGTAAAATATGACCTCGAGTGTCTTTGTAGGATAGGGAAAGGATTATTACCTTGGATGCAAAGAAGGGAAGCTCGGTGACATTGGACTGCACAAAAGAACACTCCACAACATCGGGAACTCCATTCAACCCCTTTAAGCAAGCATCAGCAAAAATAGCGCCTGCATAGCTGCAGAAGTAAAACTAACTGTTCAGATCAAACTTATCAAACAGTAAAGGCCGGCAATTAAAGTGGTTTGTGCCAGTAATAGCAAACGAAGTGTTCTACTAATTTTCTGAAAAGGGCGGGTTCTCTAGAGTACTATATTGCGTGAGGTGCAACTTGTGCTATTTTCATATGTGATTATCTGATGGAACATGCAAAGTAAGTTTGAATTATGGAGGGAGTATCATCATATGTTGTGAAAATATGATGGATCTAAAAATAGCTTTACTAGCAGAGCATCTACTGTCCTTATATCCCTAAATGTTTGATTCTGGACAGCAGCACAACTTGAACAGGTATTCATACCCAAATACGACGAAGTCTTGCAATGATAGTGAATATCCTTCACAAAATCTCAACAGCTAAAATAAATCAAGAAAAGCATGAAGTGGAAACATACGCCATTGAGAGGGTGGCTGAACCCTTTCCAGCCTTGGCCTCAACAACTTCTGTGCCACCATCTTGGGTTCGTTTAGTGAGTGCCTCAATTTCCTCATCTGATAGATTTGCTGTTGGAGTGGCCTAAATCCAAAAGTTAGTGATGAAACAAAACTCAGTACCGCCATAAGGTGGAAATTTACCTATTAACACACATAATACATAATAAAAAGAGTTCAACTGAACTCTTATAACATCAAGAATGAATACACACACATACAAAAAAGAAAAAGATTCAACAAGGGACAAGAAAAATTACTTGAGAAAATAATGGGAGGATAGTTATGCCAGCATGACCACCAACTACTGGAACATTGACCTCTGAACAACATAGCAAAAGGTAAGTAAAGTAGACAGGTTTGAATGAACTTATTGTTTCATGTAAAGCGAAACAAAACCAATTCACACCCAAAAGTAGACAAAGAAATGTACCAGCAACATTTACTCTAGCTTTTCCAGCATAGAATGTCTTGGCCCTAACCACATCAAGTGTGGTAACTCCAAAGAGTCTCTTTTCATCATAAGTTCCAGCCTTCTTAAACACCTCAGCAGCAATTGGTACAGTGGAATTCACAGGGTTGCTGATCATATTGACAAGAGCCTTGAAGTTTATCAGAGAAAGCAGCAGAAAAAAGAAGAAATCAGTAACTATTTCAAGAACACCTGAACTACTATATAACCAATATACAGAGGTATTTGCACAAGCTTACTCACATGGGGGCAGTACTTAGCGATGGCCGTGCAAAGAGATTTAACGATACCAGCATTAATGTTGAACAGATCATCTCTGGTCATACCAGGCTTTCGGGGCACACCAGCAGGAATGATAACTACGTCAGCTCCTTCTAGAGCCTGTCCTAGCTGCTCTTCTCCTGCAAAACCCGCAACCTGCAAAGTCCACCAAATATGTTTACAAATAAGAATTGCAGGTAATAGAACCACAAACTGGCACAACCATTATCTAGATAGGTTCAGGACGCAAAAAGTATATGTGCATCTAATTGTTAGCTATTGGACACATCAAACAACATTGGGATCAAATCATCTTGAAATTATAACAGGTTACTGAAGCAAAGTGCAAGGGCTCATTTTTCTTCCTAATAAGACAAAAGGATCTGTATTGAACTCAGGATTACTTATACAACACAAAGCCTTGTACTTGCATAACATATATCACGAATCTACGTATATTTGGCCATAAAAATTACTCACTTTTTCCCCGATTTTTTTTTCACTTTATTTGAAAATCAGCGTTTGGCCATGAAAATTCCAAATACTGGAATTCCGAACACACTTAAAACACTGTTTTCACTTCTTTTTTTCACTTTCAATACATTCACACTAAAATAAGCGAGTAACATGTGGAATGAAGTAAAAACCCTAGAAATGAGCCAAAAACTTGAACTTAATAGTGAAATTAACTAACATAAATAAAGGAAACGTAAATCGGATCGGTTTAATGAATCAATCAACCAACCAACTACACAGTTACAAATTAATTAATGTCAAATCTTCATTATCAAGCACAAAACGTAAGGGAGAGAGATAAGAGTAGAATGCTACCTCAGATCTGGTGTTGATGTGACTAACATCGGCGGCGACACCTGGAGTGCCAGCGATATCGTATAGTGCAAGCCTGGATACTAAAGGATTAAGCTTCATTAGAAGTGATAAAGGCTGTCCAATCCCTCCGGCTGCTCCTAAAACTGCGACTTTCCTCTCCGGTGCGGATCCCGATGTGAATCCACGGCGGGATGTGCCGGAAATGGAGGTTCGGCGAACGATAGATTTCAACATGGAGGTCCTCATTGGAATCTGAGACGAAAATGTAAAAAGCTACGGCGGAGAAAAAAAAATGGTGTGCGACTGTGTTTTCTCGAGGTTTTTGGATTTTATTTTTTATTTTTTGCAATAACTAAAGTCGGGACTCAAAATTTATTATTAGTCAATAAACTTACATGTGAATTCCAAATTACTAGTAAAATCCAATCCTCTATGTATTTGTTAAAGGACATCCCGCGTTAGCATGTGTTCGGAGATGAGCCGCATCCAAGAGTTGTGATGTATACCGCCTATCTCTGTGTTTTTGTTAAGAGAAAATCACAATGTATTTCACTCTTATTAAATTTGTTCACCATGAAAAAATTCTCTAAATTTTGGAGATCAGTATCATATTTAACTCTAACTTGAATATAATGTATAGCAACACTAAGTAAACGGTTCTTTAACTAAATGGTACTATCAAATGACTTCCTCTATTTCAAAATTTTATACTTCCTCCATGACCTCCATCTATTTCAAAGTATTTTTCTTCTCAAAATCCAAATAATACAAAATATGTTTATTACTATTATTTTAATATGAAAAATATACAAATTTAAATACCTTTTCCGTAGTATATGAATATTAACATTTCAATTTGCAAAGGAAGAAAACTTGAGTACCATAATTTTCATCTTTCTGGTGGTATAATAATTCTCTAAAAGGTAAAAACTTATTCACATGTGGTGTCAACAGCAACTCAAAAAATACATAACATATACTTTTTATAATATACAACAAATTGGTATATTTTGATGTAAATATTGAGTGCGGATAAATTTTTTTCATTTTGAAACAAACAGAGAAAACTGCTTCATTAGCACTATTACATTGATTTCTCCAATTGTAGCCAGATGCACTGTTGAAGTCTTCTTTAGACCTTGGTTTGCTCTCATTGTCTAATTTTCTTGCTGACAGGTACATTGCGATCAAGTCAATACAGAAATGTCTTTAAACCCCCCTCTAACCTTAAAAAAACCATGATCCATATTTTACCGATTAAAAATATCACTCTGTGCAAGAGTTAGGTAAGTGCATCATAGTACCATGAGTGGCAATGCATTAGATAATTGTCATCTAGTTAGTTGAGTTTATTAGAGTGATGATTAATTAGTTGAATGGTTAGTTAGATGTAATTAATGGAAGATTTTAGAAATGTAAATGTGTATAAATATCATTGTACTCTCTCAATTGTAAATAAGAAGATTTTTTCTCTAATCTCAAATTTGTGTTGCTACTACTGCATTCGACTTCATCTTCACTTCACTACTGCTTCAGAGCTTTACACAGCTGATAATGGTTGTTTGTGTCATTTGATACGTGTTTGTTCTTCAATAAAACAGTAACATTCATATGGTATCAAAGCTGAATTGTTGTGTTATTTTCTTTCCAAAATGTTGTGCATTTCAGGATCTCTCATCTGGGAAGGTGAGGGAGATTGGTAATGAAGAAGAAGGATTGTACATACTATGTTTGGATATTCAGAATAAAGGAGGAGAGTTGAGTAGATGTCTTTCAACAATCCAGCAGGTGGATGCAGTCATTTGTCACCAGAGATTATGCATGTACCTATGACTATTTTAAGGAAAATTTCATGTTTAAAAAATGATGCTACTTTTGTTTTGAATAATTGGGAAGTATGTCCCCTAGCTAGACAAACTAGAATCCCATTTCCTGTTAGCACTAGTAGAATAACAAGACCATTTCAATTGTTGCATATGGAAGTATGAGGACTCTATAAAGTTGAAACATATAATGGAATGAGGTACTTCTTAACCATTGTAGATGATTACTCTAGATGGTCTTGGATTTTCTTGATGAGATTGAAATCTAATGTTTTTACACTGCTTAAAATTTTCTTTGTTGAAGCCACACTCAATTTGAAGTTAAAATTCAGAGGGTAAGATCTGATAATGGCATTGAATTCTTTAATCATAATTGTAAGGAGTTGTTTATACAACATGGTGTAGTGCATGAGAGTTCCTGTCCACACACACCACAACAAAATGGTGTAGTGAAAAGGAAACATAGACACATTTTGGAGACAACTAGAGCCATAAAGATTCAAGCAGGTTTGACAAATAGGTTTTGGGGACTGTGTGTGGAAGGAGTTGTGTATATCATGAATAGAATTCCTTCTATTGTTATAAGGAATAAGTCACCTTATGAAATATTGTACAATAAGACACCATCACTTAATCACTTGAGGGTGATAGGTTGTCTATGTTTTGCAACTATTCTGACTAAATAAGATAAGTTTAGTCCCGAAGCTGTAAGAGTTGTGTTTCTTGGTTATGGATCTACACAGAAAATGGTATAAACATTATGACATGGAAAACAAAACTTTCTTTATGAGCATGGATGTGGTATTCATGGAGACAATTTTTCCTCTCAAAGATGGCACAAATGATGATATTAATCATATCAAATCACATGAACATTTCTGTTATGATGATTTAGTTCATCAACAGAATGTCAGCATTCCATTAGTGCATACCAGGCAACAAATAGGTGATGCACATGGCAATCCAAATATGGAGATTCAGGATACAATTCAAGGTGTGTGTGTGTGTGTGCCTGCTGGAACTCAACATGAATGTAGTACAGATCACAGACATGATCATGATCATGATCACTTGGCCACAAATTTGTCAGAATCTGATACTAGAAGATCCACAAGAACTAGCAGACCTCCCATTTGGCACAAGGATTATATTACTAAACATGGTTCTTCTAACTGTCTATATTTTATATCTGCTGGTGTTGACTACACAGGATTATCACTCAAATATCAAAGTTTTGTGGCTAAGGCTTCTCTTGATATTGAACCACACAGTTACTCAACAGCAGCAAAGGACAAAAGATGGGTTGAAACAATGAAGGCTGAGATCAAAGCTTTGGAAGACAATGGAACATGGGAACTGGTCACACTGTCAGAAAGGGGAAAGGCTATAGGATGCAGATAGATGTATAAGATCAAATACAAAGCAACAGGAGAGGTGGAAAGATTTAAAGCCAGATTGGTAGCAAAGGTACAATCAGAAGGAAGGGCTTGACTACCAAGAGACCTTTTCACCAGTGGTAAAAATGTCTACTGTAAGGACAATAATCTCCCTTGCAGCAGCAAAACACTGGATAATTTACCAGATGGATGTTTATAATACTTTTCTGCAAGGAGATCTCTTTGAAGAAGTGTACATGACAGTTCCAGAAGGCTTTGATGTTAAGGGTGGGAAGACAGAAATGTGTAAGTTGTTAAAGTCTCTGTATGGTTTGAAACAAGCATCAAGACAATGGAACATTAAGCTGACTACAACTCTTGTTTCTTCTGGATTTCAGCAGAGTCACATGGATTACTTACTATTTACCAAACAGAAAAATGATAGTATTATAGTGGTGCTAGTATATGTTGATGATTTGTTGCTTACTGGAAATGATCCAGTTTTTATTCAATCCACTAAGGAGGTATTACAGTCAGCTTTTAAAATAAAGGATCTATGAGAGCTCAGGTATTTTCTTGGAATAGAATTTGCAAGGAAATCCCAAGGTATTCTCATGCATCAAAGAAAGTATGCATTGGAGCTCATATCATACATGGGACTTGCGGGTGCTAAACCTGCTTCTTCACCTATAGATATGAATCAGAAGTTTACCACTGTTGAGTTTGACATACATATTTCTCCCACACTCATATCATCAAATCCAGATTCTGTTTCAGTGCAAAATCCCGACTCACTCTTAATAGATCCTAGTGTTTATAGAAGGTTGGTTCGGAGGTTGTTGTACTTGACAACTATTAGGCCAGACATAGCCTTTATTGTGCATTGCTTAAACCAGTTCATGCATGCTTCTAAAACATCACGTATGGAGGTTGGTCTTAGACTTGTTAGATATGTAAAACAGGTACCAGGGTTAGGGATCCTTATGTCTAGTTTCAGTACTTTACAACAGAAGGTATTCTGTGATGCAGATTGGGGTACTTGTGTCAATAGTAGAAGATCAGTTACTGGTTACTTAATGTTGTATGGTTCCTCACCAATATCTTGGAAGTCTAAGAAACATGAAACATTCTTTAGAAGCTCAACAGAGGCTGAATATAGGGATATGGCTATTTCAGTAGCAGAAGTGACATGACTTGCAGGTTTGTTTCAGGAGCTTGGAGTTGAAGTTCAGACACCAGTTTCCATATTCACATATAGCAAATTTGCTATCCAGATTGCTGCTAATCTAGTCTTTCATGAGATAACAAAGCATATTGATATAGACTACCATTTTATCAGAGAAAAGATACAGAAAGGGTTGATTCATACTATTTTTTTACCATGTGTTGATCAGCCAGCTGATTTGCTTACCAAAGCTCTTGGTCGACCACAACATACTCATTTGATGTCCAAGCTAGGAATGAAAAATATCTTCATATCACCTAGCTTGAGGGGTGTGTGTGCGCGCGCAAGAGTTAAGTAGGTGCACCATAGTACCATGAGTGGCAATGCATTGGGTAATTGTCATCTAGTTAGTTGAGTTCGTTAGAGTGGTGGTTAATTAGTTGCATGGTTAGTTAGCTATAATTAATAAAGGTTCTAGATATGTAAATGTGTATAAATATCATTGTACTCTCTCAATTGTAAATAAGAAGATTTTTTCTCTAATCTAAAATCTGTGTTGCTGCTACTGCATTCGACTTCATCTTCACTTCTATTCCTTCACTACTGCTTCAGAGCATTACACATCTGATAATGTCTGTTTGTGCCATTTGATTTGTGTTTGTTCTTCAATAAAACAGTAACATTCACACACTCATCCCAACCCGTTAAAATATGGGCGGACTTAACAAAACATGGGCTGATTTTGCCAGCGCTAGCCATGAACATCGAAAATAGAGGAGACAAGACAAACAGCTGTGTTGAGAGGGCATCGAGGATGCTAATATGTTGATGGGATACACCAATAACCTATCTAAATCACATGAATTTCACAGACCAATTTTACGCTGATCGTCAGCTTACCACAACCATTGTTTAGACTTGGGACCAACAATGTGTTTGTATTCAATCATATGTTGATGGGAAACAACAGACACAAGTTACTTGCCAAAGATAAGAAGGTATATCGTGGTTAGAGATTGTTGTAGAACATTGAAGCATTATGGCAACTATTAATATGATATAGAGACCATGTCACAAGTGAACAAAGAGATCAAAATGCTCATAGCATTTTAGCAGAATGATATTTATCTAAAATCAATTTCGAAAGCCTTAGCAAAACCTAAAAAGGAAAAAAAGAAAGATGTACCTTCCACTATTTATCTCACAAATAAGACTAATGATTAGCTCGCTTGCAGCTAACCGTTTTATGTAACCTTTACAAAGAGAGAACGCTCAGCAAAAATTATTAACATGGGACGGTTTTCACAGGAAAAAGGGCTCATTTACAAGAGCTCCCACTCAGATTCACAGATGTTGCATGTGGATGATTCTGTTGAGTGTAAACATGGTGAAGGAAGAGAAGGAAACTGAGAGAGCTCAACGTGATGGCTCGTTTCAACATCCACGTCTGCATATAAAACAGCTAATTGCTTATATTCCTTTATCAATCGCTTTCTAGAAGCAAACGCCTCCTGTATTAATTCCTGTCGCATAGCAGATAAAGTTGACGTTAATCAAGTTCAGGATTTAAAGTAAAAGGGAAGCTTACAAAAAAAGAGGCTACCTTGTACGACTTAAATTTCCTTGGCCTAAAAGAAACGTGATTGTGTAATTTATTGTCAACTAGGACACAACTTTCCTTGAGCTTTCCCTTATCAGTTAGATCAATCGTTTCCATGCCCGGAAGATCAAAGGACCTATCATTCATACATCCTACAAACATCAAACGGTAGGTAAACATTAGACAAAAAACACGGGTACGGATCTGAAGAAAGTAGTATATATGTTCATCTGTACTTCTCCCGAGTTAATTTCTCTCGACCAATAAATTTCCCGAACTTGTTTCAATCACCCTTGTATTTCCAAAGAAAGAAATAAGTAGTTTTATACCTCCATGAAACAGATTAAACCTATTCATGCAGATTTGGCCAAACACTGAAATTGATATCGATTGATACAATGCTTCCCATGAAATGATGAAGATATAACAGAAATGAAGTAGCGATCAACTGGTACGATCTTTCCAAAGAAGGTATATCATCCAGAAATCTTCTGGCAAATTTTATAAAAGAGCAACCCTTCTGTTCTTCCATAAGTTTATAGTCTAAGCAATACGTTGATCCAACAGCATTCATTCCAGAATACTGAAGAAATAGTAGACAAAGCATTCGAGTCGATATCATCTTTGCGCCCTCAAATTTCCTTCGACCCTCGATAGGAAAGCATGGAGGTCGGCGATTAGGGTAGAGGGTTAGTAGGTAGTCAAGCGATTTCTCTCTTTTCTGTGGGAGAGCATGGTTCGAGTTTATAGCACTTTTGTATGTTCCCTCTTCTAATTATTATTATTATTATTATTATTATTATTATTATTATTATTATTATTATTATTATTATTATTATTATTATTATTATTATTATTATTCAATTGTATTACTACTATTGCTTCTGGCAGAAATGCAAGGTAAGACTGCGTATAACAGACCCTTGTGGTCCGGCCCTTCCCCGGACCCCGCGCATAGCGGGAGCTTAGTGCACCGGGCTGCCCTTTATTACTACTGTTGCTTCTTTTACTTAAATTATCTTTACTATTTTTGTTGTTAAAACTTTCCTTTCTACGGTATTTCGCCATAGATTTTACTCTTGTATTTGCCAAACCTGTTTTTGAAATCGCTTTTCTTGAGCCGAGGGTCTATCATAAACAGCATCTCTACCTCAACAAGATAGGGGTAAGGTTTGCGTACACCGCACCCTTCCCATACCCCACTTGTGGGATAATACGGGATATGTTGTTGTTGTTGTATGGGAGGGAGGAAGGGCAAGGAAAATCTGGGACTCTTTACTTTTATCTCGATCACATGCTGCATATAGACGCCCAGTTTGCAAAACCCACAATTAAACTATGAACTCTCCTTCAGAAAAAAAAGAAAGAAATGTTATAACATCTCTGCAGTACATACCGGCAATCAACAACTACGTAATAAGCATGTATTGCAGCAGAGATTCGAGTTTGGACTCATTTCTCGTTATTCTCTTCATTTTCATACATGCATCATCTCGGCTAAATTGCCATAGTTTAATTGCGACTTCGTTAGAAACACATGAATTTCAAAAGATGGAAAGTAAAACATAGTTCTTCCAGGTTGTACCTGTTTCCGCAGGACATATAAGAGCCTTCAACTGAGGACTTGGACACCACTCAAGGTCATTTTGTATTGACCCAGCATTTCCAACCGACTCGTGAGAACTGGAGGCATTTACATCTGCAGAAGAGAAATCTATTGAAATTTGAAGCAGTGGATACAACAGAAAGAAAAAGGTGTAGAAACAGAGAAAACAAAAAACTGGACATTATTTATTTTTCACTTACCACTGAAATCTGTAAATGATGCGGCATTTGAGAGAGCTGGAACGACATCAACGATATTTTTGGCACTCACTAAAGGAGTAGGCAAGAAATATGAGAGGCCAGTGGAGATACTAAAATCAGACTCAACTTCCTGCATACAGTTTCCAATTGAGGAAGTTGACAGGCTTGAAGATTCTGCTAAGTTAGATATTCCAGTGTCTACATCCATGCTTTCATTCTCCAGAACTCGAGAAAGTACAAGTTCGGATGACTGTAATGTGCTTGGAGCGTCTTCAAATGCCCCGGCCGTACTTGACTTTTCAGAAACATAAGTAACATTATCTAAAAAGCTGTTACGCATGGTCATGGACACCCCAAGTCCTGCATCGTTTGGTGAAGTTGGAGGTATATCAGATGCAAATGCTGAGGTTTGATGTAAACTTTTATCTCTGGCGGAAGTTGTTTCCTTGTATGCAAGTCGATCCTCACTGGTGATGTTGTCTTGCAAGTTCGTCTGAGTTATTGAAACATCGGAAATGCTCTCAACAGCATCAGAAAACCTGTTGCATCCTCTCTCATCCTCCGGGAAGGTCCCAAATTCTGTATCATATAGTGAAATTGGAAGTGGTAACTTAGTCATGATGGAATTTTCATGGCTTTCCTCTAATGGAACTGATAAAGTCATATCTCCAAAAGAATTTGATTGATCTGTGACTGGTTGCACCTCCCTAGTGATGTTCTGTTGCAAAACCATTTGACTACTTGGTACATTAGAAATACAGTTGATATCATCAGGAGAACTATCGAACATTTTGTCATTCTTAGAGGCACTTGATCCCTCAGCCAGAGGTTTTTCCTCCCTGACGACATCATCTTGTAGTATAATCTGAGAGCTTGATGCATCAGAAAAACACTTATCATCATCTGAAAAGCTATAGCACATGGTATCTTTTGACTCTTTGTCAGAGCAGGATTCAGATAAAATTCTGTCTTCCAAAGTACTTGATTCCTCATCTACCAGTGCTTCCTCCTTTGTTGCATTCACTTTAAAAACCTTATGTAAGTTCTTATACGTGGCAGTGGCACATTCATTTCCTACATAAGCTACCACACCATCAAGTTCAGTTGAAATTGAAGCATTATGGCTTTCGACGGAATTGTCAGCATACTGATTCAGACATGATTGCTCTTTGATAGGGTTCTGTGTAGTGCCTGTCGCTGTACTAGTATAAGTGCCAATGGAGTACTTTGGTTTGCCATTGACAGCTGGTGCTTCTCTTTTTACATGATCGTCCATTGGGATAAGAATATCTTGCACCACACCAGAGTATAACTTTTTCATGTTTGCACCAACAGTTTGCACCTGATTCTCAACATACTTAACTGTGTCCTATAGTTAAGAAATAAGTCAGATTAAAACCCAAACTACTCGTGACTAGTTACAATGTTTTGTTCATCCCAACTTCCAAGAAAGTAAAACAACCAGAATACCGAAAGTATTTGACACATATGGAAGTAGTAAATGGTCAAAAAGGATCATATTTACATACCTTGGTTACAAATTCATCAACCTCCCAGCACACAGCCTCAAACTTGTGGTATATGTTCCCAACCCAACTTTTGCTTCTGATTTTCTCCATGGTGCAATGTATGAATCAATTAGGAACCGATATGCTAATCACACTTCATAATCGTTTAAAGACTGGGCAATGTCCTAATCCAAATAATAGTTTCACCTGCCAAAAGCAATGACCTGCATAAACATCATGATTAAAATGTTTTGACACATCACTGAGCAACCCTAATGTAGCTTAATTTAGGTTCCTCAAAAATCTTCAAAAGGTATAGGTTATAGACATAATTTTAAAAGTTATAACATCTTAAAAACCTTAAGGGAAACTTTTTTACAACACAAGACAAATCAATATCAACTACCTTGGTATCTAAGAACAACAGGAAAGCCAGGGGGCCGAGTGTAAGCAAGGTCGGCGAAAAATTGCACTGTATATACAAGGTTAAAATTATTTTTTTATGTATATATATAGTAGATGTTGAATCCCCTTAGCTTCTTCGTGTGTTTACTTCTTCATATTTTGAAACCCCTTGGTGAAATTCCTGGCTCCGCCGCTGAGGAAAGCTGGAAACTTTTCCGACTTATCAATTCGAAACCACTTAATAAGTAACCAATCTATAACTCCTTTACCAGATAGTACAGAGGGATTTAAAGCACAAGACACTATTAGAAATTGAGTTAATATCGTGTGGGCCGATGGCCCACATACCAAACTGATAAGAACAAATACTACACACTATTAAGGGATGAACTGATTACAAGTTTGGGGTGTTTGAATAGAAAAAACAATAGGCCATATATAAAATTAAGAAGCAAAGTGGACAGCAGAGCATTTGTAATGATTGAGCTCTTAAAATAACAATAAAGGGACAATATGAGCAAACACAAAATCTTCTCTAAACAATAGCATCAAAGCCAAGGAAAAAGCATAATCACACATCAATAACCAAAGGATCATCAGCTTAGAGGTCTTAATGAACTACTCCCTCTATCCCAAATCCTGGTTGTCTTAATTTTCTTAGTTTGTCCCAAAAAGATTGACAACTTCCTATATTTAAAAATAACTTAACTTTATTAGATGATTTATAGACACACAAATATCTAATTTCAAAAGTATTACTTTATTTTTTAAACTTCGTGTTAAGTCAAACTAAGATAATCTTTTGGGACGGAGTAACGGTAGGAAAAGAAGTATTGCAAGGTCTCAACTTTAATTTCTATATCAACCTACCAAAAATAATAAAAAAATACCCACATACTCTACTGCAGTATATATATCAAGAAAAAAGTATCAGATGATCAAAAGAAGCAACAATGGTATAGTAACTTTTTTAACAAACCTCGAAAACATGAAGAATTATGGTGTCATATTATGAAATAATAAACAAAACCTCAAAATGGTTTTCATTAAACAAGGATAATAATCAATCCAAGGTAAAATATAATATGGGTTAACGAAAAAGATTACAACTTTGCAGAAATCAAGAAAGTGAAGTTGGAGAAAAAGTCAAAGATGAACTTATCGGGTCATTTTCAGATGAATTGGGAGAAGGTTTTTGGAGCTGTATAAGAATTTCTCTCTGTATATATTTAACAACTACTACTCCATGTACATGAAAAAGGTTTCAGAAAATTTTGGTTGGAGTGTTGTGTTATTTGGGGTATATGGAATATGTTCCTAAGCAATTTCCTTTGGTTAATAGGGAACTTCACTTTTTGTTTTGTTTTGTTTCACTATCTTTTAATTATAAGAACTACTACTCTTGTGCTTTGCTTTTTCTTATGTTTTGCTTCTGATTATACTTCAAGAAGATATTTCGAAAACCATCGTTCTATGGGCAGAGATAATGTCTGTATACACTCTACGCTCTTCAAACTCCATATTATGAAATTTTACTTGATATGTTGTTGTATCTTTTAATTATTTTATAGTAGGGCTGTCCAACGGGACGGGAAGGGTCGGGACTCAGGTTCCGGCGGGCCGGGATAGGCGGGCCGGGAAGAGGTCCTGTCCCGTCCCGTCCAGGCGGGATGGGTCGTGTTGGGGTGGGGGACGGGGTCGGGTCGGGATCGAGATTTAATTTTTTTTTGCCACTTAATTTTAAAAAATAATATATATAAACACTTCAATAATTGAACAAGATAGTGTAATAAAAACATATCAATACTGTTTTTGTGCCTCTTATATTATTTAATAGAAATGTGATTTTTTTTGTAATACAATTTCAAAATTACAACTTTGTGGTGTTGTTCAAAAGTTGCAAATCACATAGTAAAATTGTAATTAAAAAATTACATATTCAACCATACTTTTTCGAATTTCCTCACAATGTCTTAAGGATCTTCTGTTGGAATTGAAATTTATTTGTCAAATTCTTCAACGTCGTTTCCTGCTCCCTCGGACAAGAGTTCGTTGTAGTTCTAGTCTTTTTCTTCGCTGGTCTCCGGTTGACCGTATCTTCTACACTCCGCACGAATTCAGTCTCTGAATAGAACTGCAATCTCCAATGTATCTCCCGCCAATGAATGTCTGTGCTCTCCTATTTGAAATCTTCCTGCAGAAAAAGCGCTTTCAAACGCTGTTGATGACGCTTGAATGTTCAACACATCTCGGGTCATCTTTGTTAGTGTCGGAAATGTTTTCCCATTCTCCCTCCAGTATTTCAGCAAGTCTTCTTGTCCTTCATCATTGACAATTAATTCGTACGGTACAACACCCTGCAAAATATAAACATCAAATTCGCTACATATGAAGAAGTTGAATCACTACACATTTTATTTCTAAGACCTTGAATACTAGCAGCATAAATCGCATGTGTTTTTTATAAGGTTGCATCAAAGTAGTAGAAGATGGTACAGAAGCCGATTTATTATTTGCACTTTGTTGTTGGTAATACATATATACTTGTTTGCATTCAGTGTGTATGTTAAACGTAACTTCTTCTTTAGTTGATTTGTGAGTTGGTTCTTCAGTTGGTCTATTGGAAGTACTTTTATACAATCATAAATCGTTTCTACAATTGTTTTACAACCGTCTACTTTAATAGTTGGATTTAATACAACACCAACAATATAAATAGTGGGGATAGAAAAAAATATTTTTTTAAACATCTTTTCAATAGATGCCTTATAAGTTGATTTTTTGCATATATTCATTAAGTAACAAAAATATTAGAGCTATATGAAATAACATATTTGAAATAGTAAGATAATAAATACCGAAAAATTCTTTAGTAGATTGATAAAATTTCTCTAAAAATCCATTAAGTTCTAAAAAAATTCCAATCGTTATCTACAAGCATATCTCTTGGTTTTTTTATTATGGACATTAAATAATAAAGTAATAGGTTGTCTATAATCGTAAGCAACAAGTAGTTGCTCATACAGATAATTTCATCTAGTCGAAACTTCTTCTGGAATTTTAATATAAGGTAATCCACAATCATGCCATATTTTTATACTCTTTGCGTCTTTGTATTTTTTTACCTTTAAAAATAAAATTTATAGCAAATTGTATTTTATCAAGAATGTTTTCAAAAAGTTTTAGGTCATCATTTACAACTAAGTTATAAATATGACACACAAATCTTATATGAAAATGATTAGGAAAGATGGAGTTAATCTAAGTTTTAAGAGTTTTATAGCATAATCATTAGAAGAAGCATTATCTAATGTAATAGTCATAATTTTATTAATTATTCCATAGTAATCACAAATTTTATTAATATTTTCTGCAATAAAACTTTCAGTGTACCTATCATCAATATATCTATATACTAAAATACGTTTTTACATAGACAAATTTTGATCTTTCCAATGACATGTTACCGTTAAATAATCATTACAGTTAGTACTATGGTCTATGTCAGAAGTGATAGTCACGTTGCCATTAAAATGATACAGTGCATAACGTAAATATTGTTGATATTCACTTGCAAATTTAAAATCATCCCTTCTAACATTTGATCTAGGAAAATCATTAAAAACATGATTATATGTTTTTCGAATGTAATGAATAAAATCAGGAGAGGATGGAAATGAAGGCAAACCCTCCACCGCAATTAATTTTGTCATATTTTTCCTATCTTTGTTTTTATCATATTTAGGACCAAAAATTCTCCCGTAGTTGGGTTAATTTGACCATGTACTAGGTCGGGGACACTATGGGAACCTTGTCCCGACTCAGATGGCATTGACACACCCGATTTTTTTAGCCTGTATTGATTCCACCTACCTGTGTACTCGCCTTGTACATGTCTCAATAAACCTCCCGTCCCACCTTGACCTTTTCCGATTTTAGATCTATAAACATTTTTACAAATTTTACATCTAGCTAGTTGATTCTCTTGGTCTCTATCAAAAAAATGATATGCATGTGATTTTAATTTTTGTTGTGTGGGGCCTGGATTCATACTATGGGAGAATAGGAGTTGTTGCACTTTCAGGCTGAGACTCAGTCTGAACCTTAGATTGATGTGCACTAGTGGGTGTGTCATCTATATTATCGTCTAAATTAAAGTCTGGTTCATCTACTTCATCATCTAATGATATATCATTAAAAAACAGTTTCATCAATATAACTGAAATCAATCAAATCATCGGGACTAGGAATATGATTACTAGAAGAAATACCCTTACCCTAGTTACCCCTACTAGAAGAAGCACCCTTACCCTTACCCGTAATCATACGTTTCAATCATTTTATTTTAATTATACAAATAAATAATTAAAGTAAATGAAATTAAGTGCGATAATTAAAATTAAGTAACAATAATAATTTAAAGAAGGAACGAAGGTAACAAACGCCAACGTAACGTCGACGTGTAATCGATATTGAAAATTGAAACTTTGCTCGATGGATGATCCTCAAGCTAGTTGCCAACTTCACTCCCAATTTTTTTTATCTTTGATATAATATTTAATACGAATAGTAGGAAGATTTGTAGAATTGTAAAGAGATAAATTGAGAGATTAGAGAGATAGTAGAAAGATTTGTGAGAAAAATGAAGAGAAAAATGAGTTATTTATAGTTGAGAAATAGAGTTAAAGTGTAAATATATTAATTTAGGGGTTAAAATAAATATTAAGGGGGTAGGGGGTTTATGGGGGGGGGGGGAAATTGAAATTTGACTGTTATTGCAACGGTTTTTTTTGCAAAGGGAGAGGGGGACGTGGTCGGGATCGGGATGGGGCGGGTCGGAATCGGAACGGGCGGAACGATCCCAGGCCCCGTCCCGAGTTCGAACCCCGACACCGATATTTTTTTTTTAATGGGGATCGGGCCGGGTAACGGGACGGGCAGAGTCAGGATCAGGTCCATCCGACCCACTGGACAACCCTATTTTATAGTACTTTAATATCTTTTGGGATCACGCAACAGTCAATCCCAAAATTTCTGCTCTTTTTCTTAGAAATTATACTTGCGGCAACCTTTACATGATACGATTTACACTCCTTATTTTAGTGCAAATTGTCACACTATTGTATTACTTTAGAAGCTAAACGTATTAATTTATTTAGCCAAAAAAATATTCATTTTTTTAAAAAGTACTTATTTTAAAAAGTTGAGGTGTTTGATTAACTACATTTGTGTGAGATCGTTTATATTATCGGTCTCAAGCCTGAATAAAGGAAAATAGTTGCTGAGGGTCAATCGGAAACAATCTCTCCACCTCGTAAAGTTAGAGGCATGGTTGCGCACCCTCCCCAGACCTCACTTGTAGAATAACATAAAAAATTGTTGTTGTTGTTATTGAGGTGTTTAATTGAACTTTTAGGGAAAATTTATGTTTTTTAGGGAGTAACACAAACTGTGTTTCAGAAAATGAAAAGCACCTTTACCACATAAGCACTTTTAAAACCTTATCAAACGGAAATTGCTTGTTCTAATATTGACAAAAATATATCTCAAACATAGGATCTCCAAAAGTATTTTTTTATAAATACTTTTGATAAAAAAATACTTTTCAAATAAATAGATTAAAAAAGTTGACCAAAAAAGCTACTATAAATTACCTAGAGTTCTATTTATACTTGTGAGTTTTTACATCCTATTAGAACTCTTCGTACTCTTCATACAATTTTCCTGATATTCCTTTGATTAACATTATATATGGTATTTCAATTCGACCCTCTATTAGTTGAACAATAATGATAATTGAGTAAGCAATTATTAATTATAAGTAGTAGAGTTAATGAGTCATTAGTTACATAATAGTTCAAGAGCGACTTGATTTAAGCTACTTTTTGAACAAAGCTTGTCGTTCTTGCTATATTGATTTATAGTATGTGAAAAACGGAATAATACAAGATTTTAGATGGGCAAAAAGGGTTAGACAAATTATATAGCTTTTAGAATAAAGATTGGTAAATTGCGAAAAACACACGTGAACATACAAAAAAAAAAAAGACTAGTCAATATTGCAGCATTCTTATTATTGTGATCATTAGTATGATCATCAAACGGCCTTGTTTAGTTACCTATTATTATTATTATTATCATTACCAATTAAACAAAATAGTATTTTTGAATGTATTGATCTTTAAGTAGGGTATAAATAATTGATAGCTAAAGGACAGATTGGAACATAAAGGGTAATGAGAAAATGGTTGGAGAAAGCTTAAAGTCGGGTGGGGATAATGGACATAAAGAATATCTATGATTTTTGTATTCTTGTTATTCTATCAAATTTATTACGAATACCATATTAATTAACCAAACACCCACCTTGCGGCTTGCATTATTAGTCTAACCTTGAAAAACACTTGTAAAGCTAGATTTAACATAATGTTCTCTTGAAATATTTTGCTGTTAGCATCTACCAACATTCTGAATTTTGGGAGTAACAACTTATTGTGATAACCAAAAGTAATTTATGGTTAAAAGATGAGAAAATAACAAATATAGTTTTGTATGGGCAGTTTCAAAGTAATCTTCTAAATATACTTTTGAGCAGTTTTGGTCTTTTTAAATCTTGTAAAGAATGGATCTTGGGTCTAACTCAAACTCAAAAATTAGCTTGTAGAATGGGGATTGTCCAAGTTCATATAAGGAAGGAGTCCATGTTCCCATTCCATTTCCGATGTGGGACTCTTAACACTCCCTCGCACGTCAAGACCTCGTTAATTGGAGCGTGGATAATATAATTTGGGGGCCCAACATCGGTAAACAAAGAATTGGAATGAGTTGACTCTGATATCATGTAAAGAATGAATCTCTTTTAGGGTTGAGTTAAGCTCAATATCCATTCTTTACAAATCTGTCAAAAGTGAGTTTTTTTACTTTCCTTGAAATACTTTAACATCTGTCTGTTAGATTGACTGAAACTGTGAAAAATATATAATTAGAAACACCAGAAAAGTCTTATCAAATCCTAAAAGCATCAACAATAAATTGCACTATACACAAAAAAAAAATAGACATAAAATAAGAGAAGTTGCTCCTCAAAAGAGGGCAGCAAACTCTAGAAATAGATTTTTTTTTTTTAAAACAAAGTGAGTTCCTGACATTTTTTTTCATAATTTCGTCAAATTTATTAGCTTGAAGAATTTGCTATATTTGATGGAAACAAAAATATTTACTTTTGATAAATTTAAAAGATCAAAACTGTTTAAAATATATAATTAAAATATTATTTTAAACCTACCCAAATATAATGAACATTTTTATCATTTTCTCGTTAAAACTATATATTAGGCTGTAGAAGGGCATTCCTTTTTGAAGGAAGGTTTTGGCTATGGTTATGCATCGTGTTGACAATAAACAAGTTGTCCAAGTCATTAGTCAAAATCAATGAGTGTGAACGTGTGCACTACATGATCAAACACTTGGATTAGAAAGAAGAAATTTGGCCTACAAGCAGATAAACATTGTTAAAGACAAACATGTGAGTATTGAGTTACAATGATGTCAACATTGTCCATTTGCTTAAATGAAAGAAATGCTTATTTAGTGATATTATTGGATGTTTGAATAAAGTTTTGTTAGATATATGAAAAATAAAAAAAAGCTATCTATATGGTGTCGTAATACTTTTAATGGTATAAGGTTTTTTGAGACAAAAATCAGCATGTTTTTGCTTAAAGTGGACATCACATCATGTCGTTGTTTTAGTTCAATAACTGATATCAGAAATAATGATTTGACGAAATGAGTATTGAGATTAATAAGTGATGGTGTTGTTATCTTTGCTCGTCTATGAGCCGATTTACTATCTTTATACCAATAAAATCTCATATTTTCAGCTGAAAAGAAGAATAAAATACATTTAAAGTGTAGAAATAATTTTAATGATGTGAGATCTTTGAAAAAATCGTGCGAGTTTGACATGAATCAGGTAATATAATGTTAAAGAATATATTTAAATTGTTTTACCCCAATAAATACTCAGCTTATCTTTCTTTGATGTGAGTTCAATTTTCACTATCCCCTTTTCTTTCTTTGATTTTCCAATGTGATTTAAAAAAATGATTTAAGAAGGAAAAAAAGTATAAAAGCTGGTGAAGCATAGCCATTTTTAAAGAGGTGACCAATCCTTCACTTTTGATGTTGAACCTTTCTCAGAGTGATCATGTCACCTTTATCTAGTTGGATACCTTTTCTTTCTCTTATCTTTTTTGTTTATTTCTCCTACTTCAGCATAACCACAGATCAGCCCATGATGGAACCAAATTAGCAACTCATTCTTTGAAAAAGTGATAGATTCGACATGTTTGGTGATATAACCCTCGCCTATCTATATCTCCAACAAAAATATAGAATGAGTTATCAATAGTTTTTTCATCAAGACTAGTACTAAATGGATTTAAGTTATATGAACCGTGTAAAATTTTTACTCTATTAGCTCAATTTAATTAGCTATAACAGGTCATTCCTCTATTAATCATGTTATCATATTTAACAGGTTGGTCATTTGTTAGGACGAGAATGTGAGTTCTTCTTATTATTGGTGAGCCGTTGCCCCTCATACTCTTCTTTATGCTTGCAATGAAAATTTATCTGTTATTATTAATCTAACTTAATGTGATGATATGAAAAATCTATTAAACTTGAAAAAAATTAAGTAATATGGATTAACAAGATGGTAATTAAAACTTCAAGTCCTCATAATCAAGATTCTTCACAAACTTTCAAAAAGCAAACTACCTTAGCTAGTGTCGTTTGGTAGGATGCATTAGACAAAATGATGCATGCATTAACTTTATGTATTACTAATATCTTGTTTGATACACTTTTTGAACCTATGTATAACTAATATAAGCATTAGTCATATATCCTATTAGATATTAATGCATAGCAAACCATGATATTAGCCATGAAAGAGTTTTTCCTTTGCATGTTCCTCAAATTTTCTTCTTTTTATTTTTCTGTGAAGTTTATGATTTTGGAGTGATCTGCACTCTGTTCCATATAATTAGGGATTTCATAGAATCAAGTATAATTTTGATCAAAAAAATTCTATATGCATATTAAGGAGTTTGTTTAATATCTATAAATAAATAAATCGACTATCCTATATCCAATTTTCCCCCTTTTTTTGCCTATGAATTTCCATACTGTAAGCTAGCATGGCTGTCAAGAGAACGACTTGAATTAATAGGGCAATAAATCAATCATCAGGGGGGTATGTATGCCCATATTTTACCGTGTTAGTACAGTTTTACGGATGTACTAACATTGGGTACATTATCTTATTTTATAAAAATAATTTTATATGTAAATACAAGAAATATAAAAATCAAAGTAATAAAAATAGTCGTTGAAAAGAGTAAAAATGTTGCAATAAAAAGTGTACAAAGCTAAAGAATGTAGAGGTTTTTTTGTAAACAAACAATTCTTTTATAAATTATGCAATGCTTTAATATACCAAATCAAACATTAGATAAGAAATAATCACAACATAATTAATATCATCATTACTAATACACTCTATTCAACATTATTCTTATACACCCTACCAAACAACCCCTTAGTTAAATAGATCTACTTCATTCATGTCTAGTTAGCAAAATGTGGGAGCAAAAGACATAAAATTAGCAAAATATTCCTCCTTGACAACTTGCGTATGGAAATCATAGTGCCAAAGAAGAGATGAACCATCAAAACCATAATGGCTTGTGCCTTGGAAAATCTGAGGACCAAAAACTAAAATCTGCATGGCCCATATTAGAACAAAGCCCATAGCCCATGTGGTTGAGCCCAATAACTGATGGTGATAAGTCTCCATGAATATTACCATTAGAAACCAGGCCACAATCACATTTCTGTACATACATTTGGGACATACTGAGTACCAATTTATGGCACTTCTGGTCTCAAGCCACAACCATCGAACCTAGATCTTTCATTCTTGTAACGGTCATAGAAACAGGTTCCATAATTGCAATTTAAATTTGGACTAATGCGCGTTTTTTCCTCCGTCCTTGGGGTAGCCATTTCACAAGTCAAATAATGTCAATCTACACACTTGTTAGGTTCATAAATTGCAGTTTTAGCACCTTCTAGTGTTCTTTACACGAAAATCAAGAAAATCACGTAGCCTTTTGATTTTCCTGTTTCCTTATCGAAACCAAATGGACTCTTTTCTATCACGCCATAATACGAGAAGTACTCCAACAATTTACCAGGAAACATGTCACGTGGCACGTTGGATACACAAATTGTACGTAGAGACTCGTTCTCTACGTCTCTATTTTTTGAATTAGCAACTTTTGTAACCGTCATTTTTCCATCGATCCTCTTGTATGGCTCTTTCAATGCCATTTGAGCGCTCCTTACATTCTTGAAAATTACAAAGCCGTACTCTTTGCTCACACCGGACTTATCTTTAACCACGAAAGCTTCTTGGATTTCTCCATAGGCAGAGAAAATTCCATGTAGAGTCTCGGATGTAATATGAAACCCGAGACTTCCAAAGAAGAGCTTATGATGAATAATCCCTCGTGGGACGTAGTTTTAGTCTTTGAAAGTACATTTTCTAGTATTCCTGGAAGTAAAACAGAGATGCCTTCAGCAGTTTTGTTCAGTTGGTCATGAGAAAGAGGTCGATTTATCTTTTGTAGGCTCGTTTCTTGCTCACTTTTCTTGTTCAAATGAACATTTAGCCATAATTCTCTTGCATTTAGGAAATACAAACATTTAAGCAAGAACATTGTTGAAAGATCTTTGAGTTTTGAAGTGAAAATAAATTCAAGATTTTTGTAAGTTTGGAATAATCTCCCTTGAGGAGTCTTTTCATTAATTCACAATATATATAGTTGTACAAAGGTTGATTTCTAATACAGTAAGAACCCTAAGTTACCTTAAATATACAATAATGATAATTACAAAATATACTGTGAATATTTGGAGAATATTCGCTAATACTCCCCCTCAGTAGGAGCGGGAGGAGGCCGGACGCTAAGACTGGATCTGAAGTCGATGAATAACTGTCTGGGCAGTCCCTTTATGAAAATATCTGCATACTGATAGGAGGAAGGTACATGCAATACTTTGATCTGACCGAGAGCTACCTTCTCACACACAAAGTGGATGTCCATCTCAATATGTTTGGTTCGCTGATGTTGAACCGAATTGTGAGACAGATATATGGCAGAGATGTTATTACAATAGACTATAGACGCCTTACGCAGTGGACACTGGAGCTCCAAAAGAAGATTTCGGAGCCAACAGATCTCAGCAACTACATTAGCAACCCCTCGATACTCTGATTCAGCACTCGAACGGAATAATGTGGCTTGCCTCTTGGCGGACCAGGAAATAAGATTATCCCCTAAAAACATACAATATCCTGAAGTAGAGCGTCGCATGTCCGGGCACCTTGCCCAATCTGCATCCGTATAAGATAACAACCTGGTCGGAGCAGAGGGGTAGAGATGCAACCCATAGTCAAGTGTGCCCTTAATGTATCTGATAATATGCTTAAGGGCAGCAAAGTGGGACTCTCTCGGTGCATGCATAAACAGACACACCTACTGAACGACATATGCAATATCGGGCCTCGTGAATGTAAGTTACTGAAGGGCACATGCGAGACTCCGATACAGAGTAGGATCAGAAACTAGATCACCATCAGCAGCACTGAGCTTGGATTTCAAATCGACCGGAGTGGGCATAACTTTGCAATTCGCCATCTTAGCCATGTACACTATCACTTCGGCATACTTACGCTGACTCAAGAACATAGTATCTATAAATCTAGTAACGGATATACCCAAGAAATAACTCAGCTTACCCAAATCAGTCATGGCAACTTCAGTTTTGAGTAGAGCAATGATTTCATTTTTCAATCCGTCAAATGAGGCGGTGAGAACAATGTCATTCGCATATAATAGTAAGTAAGCAGTGTTGTTACCACGATGAAAAATGAAGAGAGAGTTATCACACCTGCTACATATAAACTCAATCTGTAAAATATACCTGGCAAAGCGGTCATACCAGGCCCGGGGTGCATGTTTCAAGCCATAGAGTGACTTCTGGAGACGACATACATACTGAGGGGCTGCAGGATGAACAAAACCACGTGGTTGAGGTATGCAAACAGTTTCTTTCAAATCCCCATGAAGAAATGCATTTTTGACATCAAGCTGATAAATCGGCCAATGCTTGCCCATAACATTACTGAGAATAGTACGAATAGTAGCCGATTTAACAACCGGACTGAATGTCTCATCACAATCAATTCCCTCCTGCTGATTAGTTCCATTTGCAACAAGTCTTGCCTTATACCTCTCTAAGTCACCACTGTCTCTGAATTTGTGACGAAATAGCCACATGCATCGGATTACATTCACCCCATCCGGTCTAGGTACTAAATCCCAAGTATGCTGCTTTGTTAAAGCATTAAATTCATCGCACATGACCGCATTCCAATTAGGATCCAGTTTGGCTAGTTTTGGGTTTTTGGGAATGTGTGATATGGTTTGTGTGGAGGGGTTAAAATGGACCTTGGGTTTGAAAATCCCGTGTTGTGCATGAGTTTCCATACAGTGGGATGGTAGTAGTGTATGGTTTTTATTAAGCGTGTTTTATGGCTGTTGGGTCATCATTTCGGGATTGGATGTCGGCAGTTGTGGGTCGCCGGGGATTAGAGGATGTGGAGATTGGATAGGAGTTGGGTTTGGTGTCGGGATTTGTGGGTGGTGTGACGTTGTAGTGGGGCTTGGCAGTTGTGGGTTAGGTTGCTGGTTACCGATTTAGGGGTAGATCGTCGGTGTGGCTGAGATTTAGTTTCTGGACAACAGCTCAGGTGAGTGATGGCGGTTCGTTGGTGATGAAGGTGGGTCGACCATGGGGATGAGTGAACATGAGCTTCGTGGTGCAGGGGTGTCGGCTGTGATGGACACTGGTGGTGATGGGGTGACTGGAGCAGACGTCGGTGGGGCCGGGACAGTTGGTTGGAGATGGAACAATATTTTGACGGTAGGGGACAGGTCTGTTTCATCGAGAAACGTGTAATCCATGGTTTGAAATTTTCGAAGATTCAAAAATGGAAAACATGTTTTGTCAAATGTGACGTGGCGTGAGACAATAATTTTATGATTGGACATGTCATAGCATAAGTAACCCCTATGATTGGGTGAAAAACCAATGAAGACACAGAGCGTGGTTCGCGGGGTTAGTTTGTGGGGAAGGGGCAGTAGAGGCGAGATTGGGGTAGCACAGGCAACCGAAAATTTTGAGTTGGTCATAGGACGGGATCCTACGGTACAAGATTTCGGTTGGGGTCTTGTTTTGGAGAGTGCTAGTTGGTAAGATATTAAGAAGGTATTCTACCATTTTGACAGCATAGACCCAGAATGAAGGCGGGAGGGAGGCATGAAATATGAGAGTACGAACCATGTTATTGATGGTGCGTATAATCCGTTCAGCCTTTTCGTTTTGAGGAGAAGTGTGGGGACATGAAAAATGGAAAACCATGCCATGATTTGAGCAAAAATTGTGAAAGGATGAATAATTAAATTCACGTCTGTTATCACATTGAAAAGATTTTATGGATTTTTCAAATTGAGTAATGAATTTGTGAAACTCAAGAAACTTGGAAAACACTTCGGATTTGAACTTTAGTGGATAAATCCAGATATAATGAGAAAAATCATATAATAAAACTAGATAAAATTTGTGACCCAGTGAGCTAACAACAGGAGAAGTCCACAAATCAGCACGAACAATATCTAATGGAGAAAATGTAACACTTAAATATGACATAAATGGAAGACGAGTATGCTTTCCCAGCGGGCAAGAAAAACAATTTTGGGCAAGTTTCTCATTATTACATTGTATACGCTGATTATTCCTAAGAAAAATAAAAATAGGTACTCCTGGGTGTCCAAGTCTATTATGCCAAGTTGACGGAGAGATCGCAGTAAGGGAGGTAGGTGGTTGTGGTCTGACAGTGAAAGATTGAGTGAATGAGTAGAGGTCTCCCACACTATTGCAGCGCGTAAGAATTCTCCCCATATTGAGATCCATCACAGAAAAACCAAAAGGGTCAAACTAGACAGAGACAAAATTATTACGAGTGAATTGTCTAACAGAGATTAAGTTTTGAATGATGTTGGAGGCGTACAGGACATTGTTTAGGGAGAACGACAGGTGGGGATGTTTTGTGTGGGTATTACCGTAACCTTCAATTGGAATGCGGTGACCATTGCCGACAATAATAAATTAAGGATGCTTTAACCGAAGTAGTTGAGATAAATTACTTGAAGAGCGGGTGAGATGAGATGTAGCTCCGGTGTCTATGTACCAATTTTCATCGGGTTGTTGACAGTTCAAAGTACTGAAAGCCTGGCCCAAATTAGTTGGGGCCAGACTGTTTTCTTGCAACGGTTGCTGGGCTGAGACGACATGGGCCTGATGTGCAGGCGTGTGGGCATGTCGGGTTGGTGGGGCAGAACCCAATATCCCTGGCAGCCAGGCCTACGGGAACTGGGCCTCTGCAGTTGGGTATGGACATGCAGGTGAGGCCTAGTTGACTGTGTTGGTCCAGCCTGGAATTCCAGGCCACTGGAAACGTGAGGCAGCCGATGGGCATGACTGTTGGCCTTTTGGTCCTCTGTCGCTGCCCTTCCCCTGTTTGCTATTGCCACGGCCTCTGCCGCTGCATCCATCACCACGATTATCCCACTGCTGCTGGTGGTCCGGTGGTGGTTGTTAGGTGGTGGGGGCCGCCGGTGGTACCATGCTTTCAACTGCTAAAGCTTTTTGATTGTGCTCATCTTGTTTTGCACATCGTGTCTCTTCCAACAGTAGTTGTGAACGTGCCTTATTGAAACTCGACAGTGGGTCGGCCTGTTGAATCATCGTTGCAAGTGTATCATATTCGCTTTTCGGTAATCCCGTAACTAGTTGAAGTACTATCTTCGTTTCAGAAACAGATGTCCCTACGTTGGAAAGTTGGTCGGCTATGAGTTTCAGTTGTTTACAATATTCGGACATGTTATTAAAATTCTCGAGATGCGTATTGTTGAATTGCTCTTCCAAATACACGGCCCAAGTATTTTTATTATCCTAAAAAATTTCTTCTAACCGTAACCAAAGTTCATCTGCCGAAGCACCTGTTTTCATGATAGTACACAACAATTCTTTTGAGATGGTGTCGTATATCCACTGTTTGACAATGGCGTCAAGGCGAAGCCATGTCGAGTCTGCAACATCAGTGTAGCGGGGAACAAAATCATCAATATGGTCTAGCACATTGTACGCACATGCATGGATATAAAATAGTTCTACCCACATGGAATATTGACAGTCTTCTTGGTCAAGAATTATGGGGATAAAATTCTTGATGTTGGTAACGGCGAATGCCGGATGAAAAGAAGACGATGAAGGTGGAGGGGGGTTGTCAAAAAACCTGTGGAAGAACCAGAATTAGTAGGGGAAGTTGGAAGAGACATGGTAGTCACAAAAATTGAAGAAAATAGGGTATGTTTGCCGTCGACTGGAAGAAAGAAAAAGAGTGGTGGTCGGCGGCTTTTGGTAGAAAAAAATAGGGATTAGGGTTTGGCTCTTGATACCATGTAAGTTTGGAATAATCTCCCTTGATGAGTCTTTTCATTAATTCACAATATATATAGTTGTACAAAGGTTGATTCCTAATATAGTAAGAATCCTAAGTTACCTTAAATATACAATAATGATAATTACAAAATTTACTGTGAATATTTGGAGAATATTCGCTAATAATTTTCACTCATTGTTTCAAAGTAAAAAAGGATACTACCGAAAGAAATAATCCCTTGATTATTTTCATTAATGAATGAGTATATATACAATTTACAATATCCATAATATGGAAAATCTTATTTCTATTCTACTCCCAAAACCCTATTCATATTTGTACAAGAGTTCTACAATTATCGTAAGTGTACAAAGCTAATTAAATATAAATAATATGTTACCAAAAATAGAGATATACACGGATGTGTATAACATGTATATCACGGTCTCCCACTTGTCATTGTCATGGGTTTCCGTGATATACACGTTATACACAAGGCATTGGTTATGCCGTGTATACCGTGTATATTATTATATACTTTCACACCCCAGTAGTCATAGCAGGCGGTCGTCGTACGCTGAGACTGTCCCTAAAATCTTCAAAGAGAACCCAGGGAAACCCCTTAGTAAAGATGTCTGTGATTTGGTACCTAGAAGGGACATGACAGATGCGTACTTGTCCATGAGCTACCTTTTCACGAACAAAGTGGATATCCATCTCGATGTGTTTAGTGTGCTGATGTTGAACCGGATTACCAGAAAAATAGACTGCACTAATATTATCACAATAAACCAAGGTAGTTTTCTGAATGAAAGAAATAATCCCTTGATTATTTTCATTAATGAATGAGTATATAACTATATATACAATTTACAATATCCATAATATGGAAAATCTTATTCCTATTCTACTTCTAAAACCCTATTCTATTTGTACAAGACTTCTACAATTATGGTAAGTGTACAATGTTAATTAAATACAAATAATATGTTATCAAAAATAGAGATATACACGGCTGTGTATACCGTGTATCTCACGGTCTCCCACTTGTCATGGATTTCCGTGATATGCACGGTATACACAAGGCATTGAATATGCCGTGTATATTATTGTATACTTTCGTGTATATTATTGTATACTTTCAACTACTAAGGTAGCTAATGAAGAGAGACACATGATTGCTTCTTATTTTCTCCGTTGCTTCACCAAGGTTTATAAAGAGGGCTGATTTATGCAAATTCCCTTTTTTAAGACCCTATTTAAACTTTGTTTCTACTTTTAAAACTTGTATAAATATAGCTCTTAGGAAATTATCTTTTCGGATAATGTTATATTTGAGTATAATGTTTATGGAGTACTCCAATATATGTTACGACATTACAAACAAAATATTATGTTTGCTATAACCTACAAAATTTTAGACTGCGTGAGACCTTACAGACAAAACATTACATTTGCTATAACTTACAAAATTTTAGACTGTGTTCTATAATTTTCTAATAAATTTTTCATTTTGCTCAAAAGAAATATTTAGACCGTGATCTAATATATTCATAAATTACTAAATAATTATAAGGGACAATTGGTGAAAGTGTCTGATGTTGATGAGATATTAATTGCAAATTGCAAGGCTCTTTCCATTTTAAAGAGTGTTATGTTTTTGAGACTATTAGAGCTATTGTGTATACCTTCAAGAACCAAATTTGGTAACAAAATTGATAACATATAGCAGTAGGCTTAGGCAGTCAACGTCGTAGTATTAAGGGTTAGTATATCTATGTTCAAAATCAATAAATCAGAAACTTAAATTAATTTGAGCAAAACGTAAAATGCAGAAATTTATATACGAGACCACATAATTCATTGTGTGTTCTTAAGGAATTTAATCCCCTCAAGTACTTGAGTTTATAGATTACTTCCTCCCATGATATAACAGATAAACCTGTCAAAGGAGTAGTGGTACCTCAAACACCTATGACTTCACGCGAACTCAAAGATGACAACGAATCACACAAGACACCGACTCAGTTTTTTAGTTTGTAAAAGTATGCAGAATGCAGATTATTATGCAGAGATTTTCAAAGATATAGAAATTTGAGGCTAGTCCTCTGAATTTATAGCCAACTAAGGATAGTGTGAACGAGTACGATTGTGCCTTATCGTAAAAGTCACAACCTATCTCCCGGTGTCTTTTCATGAAAACACCTCTTTGTTTCTCATTCACACACATAAAAAGCTCAACAATTCCCCACATGAATGAGGAATGTCTATATCATGAAAAATATGCATAAAAAACTAAGGGTAGTGTAAACGGGTGAAATTGTGCCTTATCGTAAAAGTCACAACCTATCTCATGGTGTCTTTTCATGAAAGCACCTCTTCATTTCTCATTCACACACATAAAAATCCAACAATCCCCCACATGAATGGGGAATTGCTATATTATGAAAAACATGAATGAAAAATTGTGTGATTCGTAAGCAATGATTGATTGCATTTGGATAAGTAGGTTTTCCTTTGAACTTTCCGTAGTGAACATATGTCGGATATACTCGGTCAATCGGTAGATTTGATATCTTTGAACTGTCAAGCTTTGGTGTATACCTAGACAACCACATGTCACACAATTAACCCTTTAACTGTCTTTGATTCTCACTGTTGTGTTCGTTTCAGCCATGAACACCGCCTGATTTCATGAGTACGCAAAGCATGAGCATTTACCTAACATACTCCTTGAAGCAGCTTACACTTCACACTCACATAGGTGATTCCTAAACGTGTCATACTGTAGGTACATTATCTGGTCATACATGCCAAACTTAGAAACCATTAAAAACTTAAGCTTTATTAACTCGTTAAAAAGCCTTAATGTTTTATCCTTATTTCTGAACATTGTCTTCATCATGAGAATATGTTGAGTTATTTGACAATGTTGAATCGTTATTCATAACTTTGTTTGATCTCTTTAAACCTAGCTCTTGGCATCTTCAGTCTACTAGGTAGAATTACCGCCATGATGACTTGTCGTAGGCCTTAAACCCATTCCCCTCGATGATCTTTCAACTATCTCTCTAGTTAGGCCTTTTGTAAGTGAATTTGACACGTTATCTCTTGACTTTACATAGTCAATTGTGATAACTCCATTAAAGTAGTTGTCGAATGATATTATGTCTTCATCGTATGTTATGAGATTTTCCATTATACATAACGCTCCAGCCTATCCTATCGCCGCTAGGCTATCGCGATGTATGCATATAGAAACCTACGATTTGGGCCATAATGAAATATCTTTCGAGAAATTTCGGAACCGTTCAACTTTTTCACCAATCTTGTCTAAAGTTATGAATTTAGACTGTATTGGGGAGCGGATACATGTCTGTTTGGACTATTTCCATGACAGTGCTCCTCCGCCAGTGGTAAAAACATATCCATTTGTGGATTTAATTTCATTTTAATCGGTGATTCAATTTGCAGCAACATACCCCTTGAATCGTGGAATATTTATTGTAAAATAACACATAGCTTGGAAATAGGATATATCGTAAATCATAATACACGTGGATGGTTGTCATCAGTTGTGGCCACAAACTTTAACAATATATAATATATATATATTTCAACCATTCCACTTCTTATAAGTCTACTTCTTCAATTATCAAAGTAATAACACATACACCGATGTAAAAATCAAGTTATTGTCAATTTATATGATTATCATCAATTGGTTCTTCGATTTATAGACCAATAAACTTATACGTTCAATGAACCGTCTTGTCTTTTCAAAGAGTTGTTTATCAACAAACACATTTTATCATGAAACCTTTCAAGTGACATTCGTTAACAAAATTAAAGAATACGGCCTATAATGAAAGACATATGATCAACCACATCACATTAGTAGTTCGATCAACTAGTCCTTACCAAGACGGAACGAGGTATGTAAAGATCTCACTAACTGCCATATCAATACCACCAAGAACATATATCGTAACGTTGACATAATAGAATAATGTCACTAAATCAGCATTTTCTAATTCTTCAAGAAATCAATATCCTTTACTCTAGGTGACATATCCTATGAAAACACAATCAACGACTTTCGGTCCTATTTTATCATTTTGGGTTTAGAAACTTGCACTTTAGCCAAACACCCCCACACTTTGAAGTATTTCAAATTGGGCTTTCTTCCTTTCAATTTTTCGTATGGAATATATTGTGTTTTTCTATGAGACACTCGATTAAGTATTTGGCTAGTCGTAAGGATAGTTTCCCCACAAATTCTGCAATAAATCAAAATTTATTAACAAGACATACACTTCTTTTCACTATTTTATTTTCAAAGAATGTTGTCAATGGGAGCCGAATCGGTATTTATTTCACAAAATTATTACCAGGCATGTATCGCATCTTGAAGAGATGATTGTGCTAAACTTAGAAAATTCACCATAAGCTTCTATTTTCATGTGTCACACAATCACAATCTTGATTGTGTTAGAAAATTGAAATAAAAGAACGAAAAAGTACTCAACAGAATATTTGTTGTCCTTCGTGTCATCTCATCATGACATAATCATTAATTCTTGTAGTAAAACGGTGAAATTTTATATTTTCAAACCATTTTAAATCAGATTTAGTAAAACAGTAAAGTTTTAATATCTTTAAACCGAATACAAAATCAAATTAAATAAAATGGTGAAGTTTTAATATCTTCAAACCGATTCAGTAAAACGAAATTTAATAAACTAGTGAAGTGTTTAATCTTCAAACCGAAATTAAAAAACTCAACCAAAATAGAAAGCCACGAAGGTTCTGCAACACTAATTCACACGCCGTTTCAAGACTGATCAGATTTCCATTCCTCAATGGGAATGGACGTCATTTTCTTTTCTCTTCATTTGTAAATGAAAGAAATAATTTTTTGATTATTTTCATTAATGAAAAGAGTATATATACAATTTATAATTTTTTATAATAGGGAAATCGTATTCCTATTCTACTCCCAAAACCTTATTTTACTTGTACAAGAATTATATAATTATGGTAAGTGTATAATTCTAATTTAATACAAATCCTACCTTATTTTATACACTAACCTAACCAAAATTGTGACATACCATATGTGTATATTACGGGTATATACTCAATATTTATCACACCCCCGCAGTCATAGCGGGCGGGCTTCGTACGCTGAGACTGTCCCCAAAATTTTCAAAAAGGACCGAGGGAAGATCTTTGGTAAAGATGTTTGCAATTTGATACCTGAAGGGACATGGCAGACGCGTACTTATCCACGAGCTACCTTTTCACGAACAAAGTGGATATCCATCTCTATATGTTTAGTGCGCTAGTGCTGAATCGGATTCCCAGAAAGATAGATGACACTAACATTATCACAATAAACCAATGTAGCTTTTTGAATAGGACAATGAAGCTATAAAAGAAGATTACGTAACTAACATGATTCAGAAACCACATTGGCCACCCCTCGATACTCGGCATCTGCACTAGAGCGTGACAATGTCGATTGACGCTTCGCAGACCATGAGACCAAGTTATTACCAAGAAACATGCAATAGCTGGACGTGGAACGTCTGGTATCCGGACAACTACCCCAATCAGCATCTGTATACGAGACAAGTGTAGATGTCGAAAACGGATATAAATGTAAGTCATAGTCAAGTGTTCCCTGGATGTATCGAATAATGCGTTTGAGTGCATTCATGTACTCAACCATGTGATCATGCATAAACAAGCACACCTGTTGTACGACATATGTAATATCTGAACTCGTGAAAGTAAGATACTGAAGAGCCCATGCAAGACTGTGATAGCCTGTCGGATCCTCGTAAGGTGAGCCAGCCGCAACACCGAACTTGAGTTTAGTATCAACTAGAGTGGAAGTAGACTTGCATGAGGACATACCAACTCGCTCAATGATCTCAGCTGCATACTTACGTTGTGATAAGAATAACCCACCTGCATGACGAGTGACAGCAATCCCCAAAAAGTAACTCAAGGGCCCCAAGTCTTTCATAGCAAACTTAGAACTGAGCATTGTCATGATAGACTGGCGTAGTGTATCAGAAGAGGCAGTCAAGATAATATCATCTACATATAATAGTATATAAGCCAGTGACGAACCACGACGATATATGAACAATGAATTATCAGACCTGCTGTGAGAGAATCCAATAGTCGAAACATAGTCTGCAAACCTCTTATACCAAACCCGTGGGGAATGCTTAAGCCCATACAAGGACTTTTTCAATAAACAGACATGATGAGGATATTTGGGATCTCGAAACCCCAAGGACTGATGCATATAGACTGTCTCCTTAAGATCATCATGTAAGAAAGCATTCTTCACATCCAACTGTGAATGTGCCATGCTTTCGAAAGAGCCAAGCTAAGCACAGTACGAATGGTAGCCGGTTTGATCACTGAACTAAATGTCTCACTATAATCCACACCAACCTGCTGAGTTAAAATAAAGTAGAGAAGTATATTTGACATTTTTCACCTTTTCCTTATCCAAAAGAGTTCTCGTAGAATATAATGATCGAATTATCACAATTCAAATTACGTTATCACAAGTTCGAATTAATTGGTGGACATAGTTGAGTTAACCTTATTCTCTCATTCAATGTAAAATGAACCGTTCATTATGAACGGATTAAGTTGAATTTAAATGGATTAAAATAGGTTGAGTTAATAAATTGAGGGGTTGTTAACCAGCTCAAATGTAGTTAGTTTGAAATGGGCAGGGTCAAGATGAGTTAAATGATCGGTCATAATCCAACCTGTCCAACTCTTATCAAATGTTAAATTTTTTGATTGGTTTCTTAAGACTTGTTTAGTTCCAAACAAAATTAATAAAGTTTTTTTACTTTATTATGGCTATATATAACATATTAAACCAAATAAAAAAATATTTCGTAAAAAAGATATTTCGACAAGATCTTTTATAGGTCAATCTGAACTATTTATTTTGTCCAAATTAACCTAATTTTCTAAAAAGTTGAATTGGACTTATCAAAATGAATCGTTAATAAATAGACCAATCATATGTTTATGGGTTAATTTTGTCATTCTTAATACTAAGAAAAATGCTAAATTCCCTTATAACAACATTTATCAGGTGAGTATATGTATGCCAGATTTGAGGCTCTCTTATGGATAATTTTTTGTATTTTCTTGAGCTTTTAAATCTTAACATAAAAATTATAAACGGAAAAATTTGTCATACTCCACTTCTATTCACAAGCTAACAAAATATCATCTTTTTGCCTTCTAATAAATTGATAACCAGAAGTTTGGAGTTTAAAGAACAAAGAATACTGGTGAACCTAGATTAGTTTACTACTATTTATCCACTGATAGTTTGTCAAAACCTAACTATTGAAAAAGATTATTGAACACTATAAGTCCAAAATATGACTCTTTTTTTATCACTGCCCTCTACCTAAAAAAGCAGGAAAATATCTGTATTACTTTGTTTCTTCCAAATTCAACACAAGTACAACATCTTTATCTAATAGTGTAATTGTTTATTCTAGTGGTTAGTGAGGTTGGATTTTGGAAGAACCATCAAATCTCCTGTTTGAATTTCTAACAGTAAGAAAATACTAAATAAATTATTTTCATTTGTAGACACAGATATATGATTTGAAGTTTAATTTATGAATTTCTTCAGAAACCTTAAATTAATACCATGTTGTATTCACGTACCCTCTAGATTGATAGGGGAGACTTATTCCTTATTGTTGTCAAGTTGCACTTCACGAATGTGCCCTATATTGTTGAAAGCGTAGCTCATCCTCATCCACCCTAGTTAGCAATTGCAGCTTCGTATCAAGGTTACTATCATCAATATCTATCTCATTCACCCCTTTTTATTTGTCTAAATCTTGATAATCAAAATTACTCGATACCTATGTTGGTGGAAGATAGCAACTACCTAATAAAACAGTCGAGTTGTACTTAAATTGACCGTGATACCACCGTTATATAAATAATACTCCCTCTGTTCCAATTTATATGACACACTTTTCTTTTTAGTCAGTCTAAAAAAGAATTACACATTTTCTTATTTGGCAATAATTTAACTTTAAATTTTACTCCCTCCGTCCCAATTTAAGTGTCTTACTTTTCTTTTTGGTCTGTCCCAAAAAGAGTGTCTCTATCTATATTTAGTAAATTTTTCAATCTCAAGACAAGTTTAAGACCACAAGACTTAAAAGACCTCACACATCTTTAATTTAAGACCAAAAGATTTAAAAGTCTCCCTTTATTTCTTAAACTTCATGACAAGTCAAACTAAGACACTTAAATTGGGACGGATGGAGTACCTTTTACGCTTAACGAGATGATCTATAACCACACAAATAGTTTTTGCTTGTTTTAGATCACAAGATTCAAAAGTTTTCCTTTATTTCTTAAACTTCGTGTACAATCAAACTACATCATATAAATTGGAGCGGATGGAGTAATAAACATTGTTTGGTAGAGGGATGTCTGACTTGGGCACGTTACTGTTTTGCTTCTAACAAGCCATGGGAGTTGGTTTTCACTTTAATGTTAGGTTTACCGTTTGTGATATGCTAATTGCTAAAACGTGTGGAAAACAGTAGACCTAATTTAGGAAATGCATTCTTATTCTTTTGTTTTTATTTTCTTCTTCTCTCTAACAAACAGTCATAAGATATTTATGGACAAATTAACATGACCAACGACTAACAACTATGGAATTAAATTACACTAAATCAATAACATAAAGCAGACTCATAATAGCAAAATATCCATGTAAGTTTTACCTAGATAATGGTATACCTATTTTAATATTTTGGATCTGCCTTTGGTTTGTATCATCTTAGATTAAGATATTGATAGTTAAAGAGACAAAGTACAATGATATAGCTTGAATTGATTAATCCTGAAAACTTATTCGCACAGGTTAAGTCACAAAACAAGCAAGAACGTGAATTAACTAGATATGGTTGGTGACGAGTATATGTGAAAACACGTATTATGCATTCATTGAGTTAGTGTAAACATCGAGTGCATGTAAGTTTTTACCTTAATCATGATACCAATAGCACAACACAATTTCCTCAAAATAAAATTTAATTAAAGAGAACTTATTATGATTAAAAAATTCCTGGACAATTGTGTAAATGGTATATAAGTGTCAAAAAGAAAAAGAAAAAGAAAAAAAACATTAGAATGGAGACAAGTAGAAAGAATAGAGCTGGCAGGTAGAGAGGAAAGAAGACTAATTATGCAACCAAGAAAGAGGCTGCATGGTCAACAATACAGTTTACCTGCAAGACTAATCACAAAGAAGAAACCTCTCTTTTCTCCTTTATGCTTCAAACACATTAGCTTCAATTCACCAAAAACTTCATTACTTCTAATAACCAACAACAACAGCAAATTTTTGGCAAAGACAAGAAGTTCAAGAAAGCTCGTTTTTAACACTTCACCTTTTTTTAACACAAGGGACTATGGTTGGTGTGTTAGCTCATCTTCTCTTGTCTTCTTCTCACCTCCCTCTCTAGATTTTTATTCTCTATTCTCTTTTCATCTCATTCTACAATGGAACTTCCGGTCACGACACCGGATTCCGGTGGCAGGAAGAAAGTTTCATATACTATAGAAACAAGAAACCTTTCCTATGTACTCCCTAGTTTATATGATGAATTCAGTTGGATTTTTTACTGCAAGAATCCTAAGAGACCTCAGAAGTTCATCATAAAGGATGTAAATTGTGAAGCAAGGCCAGGAGAGATCACAGCTATTGCTGGTCCTAGTGGTGCTGGAAAAACAACACTGCTAGAGATTCTTGCAGGAAAAATATCACCAACAAAAGCCACTGGACAAGTACTAGTTAATGGTCATCCTGTGAATGCCAAATGTTTTCGGCGATTATCCGGTTATGTCACACAAGAAGATGCCTTGTTTCCTCTGCTCACAGTTGAAGAAACACTCATGTATAGTGCTCTACTGAGGCTACAAGGTGGGAAAACAGAGTCTGCAAATAGAGTTGGAGTGCTGATAAAGGAACTTGGTTTGGAACATGTAGCTGGTTCAAGAGTTGGAGGATCAAACAGGGGAATTTCGGGTGGTGAAAGGCGTAGGGTGTCGATTGGAGTTGAGTTAGTACATGATCCTGCTGTGATTCTCATTGATGAGCCAACTTCTGGTCTGGATTCAGCATCAGCACTTCATGTTATATCACTCCTTCAAGAAATGGTGGCTCATCAAGGTAAGACAATTGTCTTGACTATCCACCAACCTGGTTTTCGGATTCTTGAACTGTTTGATCGACTTGTTTTGCTATCGAATGGGTGTGTTGTTCACAACGGTTCATTGGAATATCTAGAAGAGAGGATCAAGTTTTCCGGTCTCCAAATTCCACCCCACATCAATGTGCTTGAATTTGCCATTGATGTCACAGGTAGCATTGTCATTCGAACTTCTGAAACTCCCAATATCCATTTCCATCTCAAGGATCATGGTGAAAAGAAGGTAAGTCTTACAACTTCCAAACACAATGACATGGTAGAGAAGTGTCCTTCCTACTCAAATTCACATATTGAGGAGATTTTAATACTAGGAGGAAGATTTTGCAAGAACATATTCAGAACCAAGCAACTTTTTGCAACCAGAATAATACAAGCATTACTAGCAGGCTTTATATTGGGGTCAATATTCATGAATGTTGACAACAACCTAGGGAAGGTTGCTTTACAAACCAGACTAGGATTCTTCGCGTTCAGTCTAACGTTCTTGCTCTCCACCATGACAGAAGGCTTACCAATTTTCTTACAAGAGAGAGCAATCTTAATGAGGGAGACTTCACGAGGAGCATACAGAGTATCCTCTTATGTTGTGGCAAACACCTTTGTGTTTCTGCCTTTTCTCTTAATGGTTGGCCTTCTCTATACTGTCCCTGTTTACTGGCTCGTTGGTCTAAGGCAAAACATGGATGGGTTCCTATATTTTGTCATGGTGGTTTGGATGGTTCTCTTAATGTCGAATTCTTTTACAGCATGTTTCAGCGCGCTTGTCCCAAACTTCATCATGGGAACATCTATTATTGCTGGCTTGATGGGGTCTTTCTTCCTGTTCTCAGGCTATTTCCTTTCAAAAGAGAAGATACCTAATTACTGGATCTTCATGCATTACTTAAGTCTGTTTAAGTACCCTTTCGAGTGCTTCTTAATAAATGAATATGGAGGCAAGGGAGGGAAAAGATGTTTAGAAAGTGAAAGAGGAGAATGCAAGTTGTTCGCGATTGACTTCTTGAGACAGCAAGACCTTAAAGAATCACATAAATGGAGCAACTTAGCTGTGATGCTGTGTTTCATCTTGGGTTACAGAGTCCTCTGTTATCTAATTTTATGGTGCAGATGTTACAGAACCAGAAATTAGGCTTTTCATTCTTTTGTCATTTACAGTTTTCTTTTGCTTCTTATTCTTATTATTAAATTGATTGGGCAAGTAGATGTAGTTACACTGAAGAAGATGGATTAGTCATTGAGATGAATATTTCTTTTCATGTTCAGGGTTCATATGAAATAAAAGTTCTCCCACCCATGTTATAATTCATTAAGTATTAGATCTTAAGGTAAACTGTCCAGGAGCAAACCTACAGCATCAGGAGACTCATTTCTTTCTCATTCACCATCCATGTCCTCAATGTCTTCACGCTATGTTGCTCGGACACTTCAAAAAAGTTGTCGGGTGCGGGTCAAATCCTCCAAAAGTAGTGAGGTTTTTGGAGGATCCGACACGGGTGCGGCATCACTTTTGAAAAGTCCTAGCAACATAGCCTTCAGGCATAGGGGAGAGTTGGTGTGTACTGCTGGTGACCATGTGAATACTATGGCAAGATAATAAATGAGGCCGGTGACCTTGTGAATAGTATGGCAAGGTAATAAATGATGTGCAAGGAGAGAGTTCAAACCATTTGCAGTGTAGTTACACACCAATACTGTAAGTTCCGAGATGAAAGATTCTCTCGTGGTACAATTGCGACATGTACTTAAATAGAAAGAAAAAGGGAAAAGTCTCAATGAATACCTACTCTAATTATACAAATTCTAGGTCATATTTACAGCTTAGAATATAAATGAAGTGAAAAAACTCCTCATTCCACACGCTACAGAGCAAAATCCTATAAAGAAATAAACTCAACAGATAAATGGATGATAGATGTGTTTTACCATGCTGTGTTTAGCTCAGCTATTTCGGTCATCTATTGTCGTGAAAGTCATAGTTCCATGTGTCATTGTTGTGTTCAGAGATGTTGAAGAGGAATCAACTTGTTTTCCTGAGCCAACAGATAGCGAGCCTGATGATGTATTCTTCTGATTCCTGAGATTCATTAGATCTGATAACATGCCTGGTTCAGTTATCTCTTCGTCATCCACTTCCATCTCACCAGTCAACAATTTCACCACAGTGGACATCGACGGTCGGCTCTTGGGCAGGACTTGGGTGCATAAGAGAGACACCTTCAAGAATCTGCAAGCCTCATCAACATTGAAGTCGTCTCCCGATAATGCATCTACTAATTGAATGAGCTCCCCCTTCTTGAACAGTCTCCATGCCTGCATATCAAGTTATCGTAGGTAATACAACTCTTCATATATCTAATTTCTATTTGAGTTGGGTATGTCAATCATATTCATTTTCAATGGTTGGATATGTTTGCTCCATCAAATGTCAAAATTTCTATTTCTTTTTGTTCTGTTCTTAAGCAAGCAATTATGATTTTAACGTTATATTGATACGCTCGCTTGAGAAAAACGATATACGAACAATGAATTAGATGGGCTTCGGACTATATAAGCTGCTCTAACCACATTACTTGCCATTTTAGAAGATTAGGTTGAAGGATGTTGTCGGCAGGAGCGCAAATAAAAATGTCATAACCATGCAAACAGAGTGCCAGGATACTACTTTTTAAAGCAATGACCAAATAATTTAACAACCCATGCTGATCTTCCCATCATGTTCTATGAGCAATCGAGAAGCAATGGCCATGGATCCCTCACATTTAATAATGTATAGATACAACTATGTTCTTCTTAGATATTTTCGTTCTGAAGGTAGTCAGGATCAAACAGAAACAGAATAATTTTAAAAGCAACTCCATACCCGTTCAAGAAGATATTGTTCCTCAATAGGTAATCGCTTGTTTGTGTTGCATCTTCCACTAACAATTTCCAAAACGAGAATCCCAAAACTGTATATATCCGCTTTCCGTGTCAACTGCCCTCTGATGGCATATTCAGGGGCCAAATAACCTCTACAAACAAATAGGCATGTTAGTAATTATACACAATGATAAACAAGTAAATAATGATATGCTGTCTCTGTATAATAAGACCATCAATAGCCTTTCTACATTTTCTTTTACAACATTGCTAGATCAGGCTCAGAAAGGAGAATATATAGAGCTGGAGATGTAAGCATGTAGATGTGAACTAAAGAAGTAGGTATACAAAAGGCCAGTTATAACTGGAAAAGAGCAAGAGCCTATAAATTAGTCAACTACATCACCTGAATGTGAGTGGAACAGACTTAAAAGAGATCAAAGTGTCGTGTCTAAAAAGGTAATGGTAAAAACTATTCTACATTCATTTTCTTGCAAGTTAAACTACTGACACGATTTACTGTCATTAACTCCTCACTACTGCTAGGTTAGACTACAAAGTTGCTCTTCCTTACCAAAATATAGTGATTGAGACATACTTATAAAAAAAGTGACTTACATAAATTAAACATCTGTCAATTTGTCTGTACTTCAAATTTACTTTGTTGCATTACTTTAACATTACCATTGCTTTGACTAACTAGGATAGTAAAGGTGACATGGATTGCAGCACAACTCTTTGGCAGAGATTTGTTCAAATTTCAAGATAGAGCATTCCTCAATTTAGGAAGAACAGTTGTTATGAATAAGGACAAGATGCTCTGACATTATGAAATTACATTAAACATTCAATAAAAATTGTGTAAAGTTGTTGTCATGTGACCAGGAGGTCATGGGTTCAAGCCGTGGAAACAGCCTCTTGCAAAAATGTGAGGTAAGGCTGCGTATAATAGACCCTTGTGGTCCGGCCCTTCCCCGGACCCCGCGCATGGCGAGAGCTTAGTGCATCGGGCTGCCCTTTTTTTTTATTCAATAAAAATTGTGAAGAACCAAGTTAATAATGACTACAATATTTTAATCATATTATCACTCATTATATTCCCAGCTCCATAAGCCGTATATAATTTGTCCACACACCAATTGATCCTAAGACCATCTGAAAATAAGTCTGTCTTTACACTGCAAAGTGCAAAGAAGACAAGAACAAACTCTATGATGATAACCTCAAGAGGACTACTTAGCACTCTCACATCAAGCTCAAGTCGAATACACCACCCAACTCCCAGGCATTGCACATTCCTAGAGTAACTTGCCATCTTGAGCTCAAACAGCAAAAAAATTTGAAGATAATGAAGTCATTCACAGTAGCAGAACTACCCCTGAACTAACACAAACACTAACCAGCCTCAGTGATAACTCCTCAAAGGAACAGTGCAAAAACTAAATGCAACTGAAAATAATTGCTTGTTACAAATGGGAGCACTATGAATAGCAAAAAGATTATACCAACGAATGTGAACAACCAAAAGTATGAAACCACCGCTCTCATGGTTCTTCTAAACTGGAAGAACCATTACCCACACTAAATGATAGAAGAGGAAGAAACTATGTATTAAACTCAATAATAAACTTCCACAGACTCAGTATATTCCTGATCATTCCTAAATGGCTTATAGTCATTTTAATTCATAAATCCAACCTAGAATTCACCAAGAGAAGTTTGTCTAAGAAAACATAAAAAGCATAAGAATATGTAAGCTTACAGAGTCCCTGCCACACGAGTGCTAACATGGGTCAAATCAGCTGGAATAAGCTTTGCAAGACCAAAATCTGAAATTTTTGGGGTCAGATCTCTGTCGAGAAGGATGTTACTTGCTTTAATGTCTCTATGAACTATATAAGGCTGGACTTCTTCGTGGAGGAATGCAAGTCCTCGTGCAACACCAATGCATATTTTAGTTCGTGTTTTCCAGCTAAACTGGAGGCTACTATGGGCACCACCTGTGCGTAAGCAAACTTTAGTATCCATGCCACAAGTACAAACCAAAGAAATGTTAAAAAATAAAAATGACAAAGGACTTCAACTCACCAAGCAGAGTTTGGGAAAGACTATTATTTTCCAGGTAGTTATACACCAATATTCTGTGATCCCCTTCCGCACAACAGCCGTACAACTTCACCAGATTTTCATGTTCTATACTTGAGATCACCTTTATTTCTGTCAAGAACTCCCTAACACCTTGTTTTGATTCAATAGAAAGTACCTTAATAGCAGCCATCTTTCCATCTTTTAGCCTCCCCTAACAACAGAAAATAAAGTTAGCTTATTAATTGAATGGAATTGCAAAATCAAAAAATATATTTTGTAGATAATAAAATACCTTGTAGACAGAACCAAACCCTCCTTTCCCTATTTTGTTCATAGGGCAAAAATTTTCGGTTGCATCGCGCAATTCCTTGTAGCTGTACACCCTTGCATTCTCAATGGTTGAAATTTCTGCAACAGTTCTAAATCTAGTGAGGAACCTTAACATGTCTTGAATTATCGCAACAACTTGAATCATTTTATGAAGGTGGTGTCCAGGCCACTTTGTTTATCCCGGCCTTTGTTTATTCCACCGAGTACATGCTACCTCCCACTAGCACAGGTATCGGGTAACTCTGTCCACCTAGGCCACAAATGAGAAGAACTCACATAGTGTTTTTTGGCCTCCGTTGGATTTTGAACCAGAGAGTGAGACCTCATAGTTCTCCACCCACTTCATTGACCACTAGGCCACAACAACTTGAATCATTATTGAGAGATCACCTATGGAAAAGGCAATGTCTTTCCATGCTTAAGAAGAACAAAGAATCCTAATTGTAACAACTTGCTCAAGTATGCTATACTGCTATAGAAGCTGGCAATAGTTACAAAAAATAGAACTGAGTGGAGAAACAATTGAAATTTTAACCTTCATCAATTTCTGCTATCTGGTTGTGAGGGGGAGATGTTGTCCCTCTTAGGCAGAGACCAAAACAAGTCATTACACCAGTTTTGCTGTTTCAAAGGAAAGACGGGTCAATGCACAGGAAAACAAGAACTCTGCTGCCAAGCCTGTGACATAACAAAACAACATGTTAACACTGATAGAGATATGGCACATAAAGGAGAAAACTTAAATGTTGCACCTGAATTCTACCCAAAAAGAACGAACTGAACAAGAAACGATAAGTGTTTTTCCTCTATATCAAAACCTAAAAAGATATTCCAGAACAAGCATAATTTTGAACCTATTGCTCAGAAGCTACATTTCATCACTGCTAACAATACATCTAAGATTGTATAGACTTAGGACCCGTTTGGTCCTGAGAATTATTCACGTTATCCTGGAAAAAAAATTCACTTTATTTCAAAATCAGCGTTTCGTTATAAAATTTTCAAATCCAACATGGAATTGGACTCCAAATTTGGAAAAGTGCTCCAAACCTGTTTTCCAACTCCATCTTCATAAATTACAAATAAAGTGTTCTCTTCTCTCCTTTACAACAAGTATAACCAAACATAACTCCATCTTCGACTCCAATTTCATAAATTTCAAATATAGTGGGGGAAAAAACAGAAATTCCAGACACCCATTTCAAGAAACTAAGAGGACATAGCAACAAAGAACAGAAAACAATTACAGTTATAACAATTCAAAGGTTTAAAGAAAATGGACCATGCAGTTTCCTAAAATAGAAATGACCCTTTACAACAAATAATAACAATAGTACAACTTTAAAATCAACTCACAGAACAATTAATTGAGAATAAACAGATAAGAAGCTAGCTATTCCCAGTACCTTGAATTAAGAACCACTTTTTTTAACTAGGACCATACAAAAAAAATACAGATAACAACAACATACCCAGTGAAATCCCACAACGTGGGGTCTGGGGAGGGTAGAGTGTACGCAGAACTTACCTCTACCTTGGTAAGTAGAGAGTTTGTTTCCGAAAGACCCTCGGCTCAAGAAAAAGCATAAGCACTAGCAAAAGCAAGAGAAACGGTCAGACTCGGACAAGAAATTTAAAGCGGTATGAAAATGACAATAACAAAAGCGAATAAGTCGTAATAAAGTATCCTGAAAAAAGAAGCAGTAACTAACGCAGGTAAATAAGATAAACAAAGTATACGAAAGAACATACAGCAGCAAAAATCAAAGGACATGAAACTATAAAACAATATTGCGTCTACTAGTATGATAGGCTAAGCAGTGCTACAATAATAACACTACAACTATCAGTATATAAGCTAAGTATGACTACGTTCAACTACCTACTACCCTAATCCGTGTCCTCCATAACCCCCTATGTAAGGTCATGTACTCAGTAAGTTGCATCTGCATCATATTCCGTCTAATCACCTCTCCCCGGTACTTCTTCCACCTAACTCTACCCCTCGTGAACTCGTCCATAGCCAACCTCTCACACCTCCGCATTGGGTCATTTGTGCATCTCCTCTGCACATGAACCATCCCAATCTCGCTTTCCGCATCTTATCCTCCACCGAGGTCACCCACTATGTCCATCATTTCTAATCCTATCCCTCCTGCATACTCATCTCCGCAACTTTCATCTTTTGGACGTGCGAAGTCTTGACTGGTCAACACTCTGCCCAATACAACATAGTCGATCTAACCACCACCCTATAGAACTCGCCTTTAAGTTTTTATAGCACCTTTTTATCGAATAAGACTTCAGATGTGAGCACCCATTTCATCCACCCGCACCAAGATATGTGCATCATCAATCTCTCCATTACCTTTGTATAATAGTCCCGAGATACTTGAAACTTTCTCTGAGTACCGAGCTTCACCGCGTCTGTCTCATGGTGCTCTCATTAATGAACTTGCATACTGACCTGATTGACCAATCAAAAAAGCACAAAAATCTCTAAGATTACTTCAATTAAAAGTAGTGAAAATTACTAGGAATAGAATATAAAGATGAAAAATTCAAGAAAAAGGCAGCAACCTGAATTATTATGTGTGGAGATTTGGTAATGAACAACAGAGAGAAAGTCTTTGGTTGACTAGGGGAAAGGAGTTTGGTTGATTTTGACTACTAAAAAGAGTTGCAGGCAATTGTTGTTACGTTAGAACGTCATTATATGATATATCTTAGAAATATCCCTCCTTTAATAAATTTCAATTGAGTATATTATTATTTTATACGTGTAAAATGTGGACAAATGTAAAAAAGTCAAAAAAATAGTACTATAATATATATTTATCCTAAAACAATAGTGCATTTTTTGTTATCACGAGTGATATGTGCAGCCGCGTTGATTTGACTGAAATTGGAATAGGAGCAATTTTGACTATACGAATCATTTAAAAAATAAATATTTTTCTTTCGTAACAAATATTTTACAAGATCTACTATAATGGGGTATGATTTATTTAAAAATGTGCCTCAAAGCTAATAATCTATGATAAAAGGAGGTGAAATATGTTGTTTTTCCAATTCTTCATTTTGTTTTTAGGCATCATTGATGAAAAAATAAATTAAAAAATGATATTCGATGAATATTCATTTTATATGATATCATTTTTATCATGTTTCTTTATCTTCTAAATCAAGAATATCTTCGTTTTAAATTTCTTTATTTTTTATTTAGATTTGAATGTGAATTTAGACACGATTTTTTTAAAGAAATTTAAATAAAATTTATATATTTATAATCTATATAAAAAGTATTATAAATTATAAGTTAATAATTTTAATATTTTGTAGTTGAGAAAAAAATAGTAGTTGATTCTTCAAATAGTAATAGTGTCTCAATCAAAATAGGAAAGATGTATGGAGTACTTTATATGGAAAACCTACTTTTAACTATTTTTGCTAGTAAAGTAATATTTTAGTTCTTTTTTATTTCTTGAGAAAATCTTCGCATTATTTTGAACTTTTTAAGTCTCTCACCTAGTTTCTTTTCTTCCAGCTAATCCCTCCAGCAAACATATTAATAGTAATAATATTAACTATGAAGCCACTTGTTCAATATATATAGGCGGTCTAGTATTTTATATATATAAAAAAAAGAATCCAGCGGAAAAGATAAGGTGGGATGCATATGATAAAATTCTATCTATTTTTTTTATATCCAGCTTCCTACAAGGTCCTATTTCAAAAGAGACTAAATTACTTCCACCGGAATTCGAACCTACGCTACAGACCTTTAGCTGGATTTTAAGTTCATCTCTTTGTCATTCGGCTATGCCCGGACGACTCTATCTACTCTTTCTTTATGGGACAAAAGAAAACATCAAATGCTAATACAGTGACAAAAAATTTAAATTTATCGTGGAGAACATTAATAAAATTACTAAAATCTACTTTATCAATACTACAGCAGAAATATAATAATAAAAACATGTACCGACATCTTCTTCTAATGATCAATGTTTAAGAATTGAGACTTAAGAAAATTACTGTATTAAGTAATGAAAGCGTCCTTTAGAATCACACGACTACCACTTTCCTTTCGGTCATACCATATGCTTATAACTTACACGCTATTGGAACATGCTTTATTTGGACAACACAATATAATAAGCAAAATATATAGAGGTGTCAAATAAATGAATTGAGTTAAATTTTAACGGGTCAAATTAATCTGAGTTAACAATTGGACGGATTTAATAACCCGCTCGTTATTTTTTTGTTGACGAATGAACCCGCAGTCGCTACTCTTTCGAGTGTGCACAGGGTAAACCCCGGACTGACGCAATAGCCTGCAAATCACGCCAGTCGATTAACCACATTTGGCAAGCCATGTGTGACAGGCTTAACCAAGAAGGTTTATGCAGGGGATCGACCTCGTGACCTTGCGGTCCCGCGCTCTACTGCTACACCAACTTGGCTACCCTTGCGGGTGCAACCCGCTCGTTATTTGAGTTTAGATGGACGGGATTAAAATGGGCTAAATAATGACTCAAAGACCAATTTGTCAAAATTTTACCAAATTTTTAATTTCTTTATTTTTTTTATTATATAATTTGCTTAATTAACTAATAAAACTTTTTTCTTATCATAACTATATATAACATATCTAAGGGGAAAACTTAAAATATTTGATTAGATTTCTTATTGAATAATATAGACTACATAATCAGGCTAACTTTTAGAAAGGTTGAATTGGACAAATCAAAATGCACTGAATTAGTAACTCGACAGACTTGGAGTGGTCATATTTTCATGAGATAATTTATCGCCCCTAAAAATATCTTAACTCGTACTCATACTAAAAATAGAATTTGGTTACAACGTTAAACAAATTTATCCCCTAAAGTTTCATAAATTTCAAGATTGTTGCTCCCTCCGTCACAATTTATATATGAAGGTTGATCAATTTTTGGAGTTAAACCGCTTTTTTCTGACTCAATTTCAAATATAGATTCTTCGAGTATTTTATAATAAAATTTACATATTCGGAAACTACATAAAAAGTACTATAAGTCTGCATAATTAATAATTCACAATATATATAAAAAGATAGAGAAAATCGTAGTCAAAAAAAAGGTTGTCTGACTCTCAAAACGGATCTAGCTCTCATATAAATTGAAACGGAGAGAGTAAATTATAATGTCAGATAATGAAGCTCCAATAGAAACATTTGTCTCAAAGTAAATACAGAATAAGTACTTGTCATGCTACTTTCATTCCAAATTAGTGGCTAGAATTTAACCTCTATTGATGAGGTTGAAATAAGGTTATTCAGTGGGTTGGGACGACCACATCCTGCCTCGGCCTGTCTCGGTTACCGCCTCGATCCGCAAAAAAAATCGGGATGTACAATGTTGGTAGCGGGGTTCGAACTCGGGACAGGACTAGGGCTCATCCCGCCCGTCCCGATCCCATCCCATCCCACCAACGACCCCCCCCCCCTCTTGCAGAACTAACCGTTGCACAGCGGACCACTTTCGATTTTAGCCGTTAACAATGGCTAGTAACTGCCAGTTTGGCCCCCCACACCCCATAAACCCCCTCTACCTCAATATTTATTTTTAACCCCTAAGTTAGTATATTTACACATTAATCCTATTTCTCAACTATAAATACCTCATTTCTCTTCATTTTTCTCACAAATCTTCCTATTATCTCTCTAATCTCTCTCTCTCTCTCTCTCTCTCTCTCTCTCTACAAGTTTAAATTGCACACTAAATTTTATATTTTATTTTCTAATTTCTATCGAAGTTCAAAAATTGGGAGTGAAGTTGGCAACTACCTTAAGGATCATCAAGCAAAGTTTCAATTTTCAACCTCGATTACACGTCGACGTTACGTCCGCGTTTGGTACTTTCGTTCCTTATTTTATTTAAATTGCTATTGTTACTTAATTTTAATTATCGTACTTAATTTCATTAATTTTAATTAATTATTTACATAATTATAATGAAACGAAATAGACGTTTTCCTGGTAGAGGTACTAGGGGTAACATGGGTAAGGGTGCATCTTCTAGTAATCCTAATTATGATGATTTCACTCATGTAGATGAAACTGATATTTTCAATGTTAATATTAATATATTATTAGATCATGAGGTATATTCTGCATCTGAAACAGACTTTAATTTAGAAAATGAATTAGAAGATGGGTAAGGGTGCATCTTCTAGTAATCCTAATTATGATAATTTCACTCATGTAGATGAAATTGATATTTTCAATGTTAATATTAATATATTATTAGATCATGAGGTATATTCTGCATCTGAAACAGACTTTAATTTAGAAAATGAATTAGAAGATAATTTAGATAACACATTCATTAGTGCACCTTCACCTCAGGCTCAGTCTGAGTCTCATGCTAAAACTAAAACTGGAATGCCTCATATTCCCCCTAGTATGAGTCGAGGACAAAAACAACAAAATTAAAATCACATGTCTGGGATTTTTTTGAAAGGGACATTCCTAATCAACTAGCTATTTGTAAAATTTATCGCAAAATTTATAAATTTAAAACTGAAAAAGGTCAAGGTGAGACAGGAGGTTTAATGAGACGTGTAGAAAATTCTCACAAAGTAAGGTATAACCAATACTTGGCTGAAAAAGCGGGTGTGCAAATATCTTTTGAGTCGGGACCAGGTTCACATAGTGTCCCCGCCCAAGTACATGGTCGAATTAACCCGATGACGAGAGGGGGGGGGGGTTATAGGTCCTAAATATGATAAACACAAAGATCAGGAAAATTTAGCAAAATTAGTTATTGTGGAGGGTTTGCCTTTTTCATTTCCTTCATCTCCTGGTTTTATTCATTACATTCGAGAAACATATAATCCTGCTTTTAACGGTTTTTCTAGATCAATTATTAGAAGAGATGTTTTTTAAATTTGCGCACGAATATCAACAATACTTACGTTATTCATTGTATCATTTTAAGAGCAAAGTGGCTATCACTTATGACATAGGCCGTATTACTAATGGTAATGACTATTAAAGTGTTACATGTCATTAGATATATCACAATTGGTCTATGCAAAAACGTATATTAGCATATAGATATATTGATGAAAGGCACATTGGAGTTTTTATTTCAAAAAATATTCATGAAATTAGTGAATATTAGAGAATTACTTATAAAATTATGACTATTACATTAGATAATGCTTCTTCTAATGATTATATTGTAAACATTTTAAAAACTCGATTTACTCCATCTTTTCTTCATATTTTTCATGTTAAATGTGCATGTCATATTTATAACTTAGTTGTAAAGGATGGTCTAAAACTTTTTAAAAACATCCTTGATAAAGTACAATTTGCTATCAACTTTATTTTTAAAGGTAATAAAATACAAAGAAGCAAAAAGTATAAAAAAAAACTTGTCATGATTGTGGATTACCTTATAGAAAAATTCCATAAGAAGTTGCGACTAGGTGTAATTCTTTGTATAAACAATTACTTGTTGTTCACGAGTATAGAAGACTTATAACTTTATTATTTAACACCCATAATCAAAATTCAACGGATATGCTTGTAAATGATAATTGGGATAAAATTTTGGAACTTATTGTATTTTTAGAGAAATTTTTTTCTAGCTACTAAGGAATTTTCTGGTATTTATTATCCTACTATTTTATTTATGTTATTTTATATAACTCTAATATTTTTGTCATTTAATGAATATATGAAAAAAACAACTTACGCTCCAGCTATTGTAAAAAAAATTAAAAATAATTATATTCCCACTATTTATTTTGTTGGTGATGTATTAAATCCTACTATTAAAGTAGACGGTTGTAACACCCTTATTGAAACGGTTTATGAATGCTTAAAAATACTTCCAACATACCCAACTTACGAACCAACTAAAGAAGAAGTTATGTCTAGCATACAAACATAATGTAAAAATATGTATATGTATTACCAATAGCAAAGTGCTAATAATCAACCGGCTTCTGTACCATCTTCTTCTACTTCAATGCAACCTTATAAAAAATATGTGATTTCTGCTTTAAGTATTCAAGGCCTTAGAAATAGAATGTATAGTGATTCAAGTTCTTCACAAATTAGCGAGTTTGATGTTTATGTTTTGCAGGGTGTTTTACCGTTCGAATCAATTGCAAATGAAAATGGACGTGAAGACTTGCTGAAATACTGGAGGGAGAATGAGAAGACATTTCCAACACTATCAAAGATGGTCCGAGATGTGTTGAATATTCAAGCGTCATCAACAACTTCTGAAAGCGTTTTTTTCTGCTGGAAGGTTTCAAATAGGAGAGCACATACATTCATTGGTGGGAGACAGCTTGGAGATTGTAGTTTTATTCAGAGATTGGATTATAGAGGAGCGTAGAAGGTGCGGTCAACCAGATATCAACGAATAAGACGACTACAACTACAACGGAATCTTATCCAAGGGAGCGGGAAGCGACGTCGAACAATTTGACCAACAACTTCCAATTCCAAACGAAGATCCTCAAGAGATTGTGAGAAAATAAGAAAAAGTATGGTTGAATATGTAATTTTTTTAATGACAATTTTACTATGTGATTTGCAATTTTGGAACTACGAAACAAAGTTGCAATTTTGAAATTGTATTACCAAAAAAATCATATTTCTATTAAATAATATGAGAGGCAATGCCTTGGGATGTTTTTCACTATCTTGTTCAATTATTTAACTGTTTAAATATATATATATATATATATATATATATATATGTGGGATGTTTTTCACTATCTTGTTCAATTATTTAACTGTTTAAATATATATATATATATATATATATATATATATATATATATATGTGGGATGTTTTTCACTATCTTGTTCAATTATTTAAGTGTTTAAATATATATATATATATATATATATATATATATATATATATTTAAATTGTCTTGGAAAAAAAATTAAAATCTCCCAAAATCCCCCGACCCGAACCGATCCGTCCCGTCACTCCAAATCCCGTCCCCTCTGCCAGCGGAATGTGAGACAGGACGGGACCTCTTCCCGTCCCCATATCCCGTCCCGTCCCATCTCGTCCCACTGGCCACCCCTATTAACGCATCCTTATTAACGCATCGTCAAGATTAAACAAAGGTTGAGTGAGTCATAAGGAATTCAGTGTTATATTAAGGACATGCTTGAATAAATATATTCACACTCTCATCTGTTACTCGTACTTTTTCCAAATTCATTATTGACTTCAACTTCAATACCCACAGTACAAGTGGTTGAATCAGCTCTATGGCTTCAATAGTCTAGCATGACAGAGGCAAATGAAGTCAACATATTAAATTGAACATGGTACAAGGAAAAGTTGAATTATTCCATCACCATGAACTTAAATCAGCTGGAAGAATTCTCAATCTAGCTATTGAAGGCTTCTCGAGAAGGGACAGTAAGTATCCTCCATGGAAAGTTGGAAACTATTAGCACAGGGACACCAAGTTGATTAAATAATTCCTCTTGTAGTTTTCAGATGTGTATTTGCTAAGTTGCCAACTAAACCACAAGTTGTTATAGATATTATAACAAAATTTTATAGGAAATATCTTGTGAACTTTATGACCACCAGACTATTTTCTTACGTTGATGAATTTCAACTTCTTCTGCAAATAAACTCGATTCAGAATGTTATACTAAAAGATAAAATGTTTTGCCCGCCTTTCATTGTCAAATGTCGACCATATATATATACAGTATACAAGCTTCAATTATGCTAATCATATCTCTAATCAGATCACTAATTTGTGCTAATTAAATCGCTAATCATATCACTAATTTATGCTAATCAATCGCTAATCAGATCACTAATTTATGCTAATCAAATCACTAAATATATACGTTAAATATACACAGATTCTTACATAATCTGTATATATTTCTAATATACCTCTTTAGTCGAAGCGGGAGGCTTGCGTACGTTGAGACTATCTCGAAAATCATCAAAGAGTTGTCGCGTGAGTTCTTTAGTAAAGATATCGGCAATTTGATAGCGTGAAGTAACATGCAGGACTCGTACTTGACCATGAGCTACTTTCTCACGTACGAAGTGTATATCCATTTCAATGTGTTTAGTGTGTTGATGTTGAACTGGGTTGCTTGAAATATATACCCACTAACATTGTCACAATATACCCATGTTGCTTTTGAAACTGGATAATGAAGTTCCAAAAGTAAGTTCCGAATCCAGCAAGATTCAGAGACGACATTAGTCACCCCTCGATATTCGGCCTCAGCACTATATCGAGACAAGGTAAGCTGCCTTTCTGCAGACCAAGATATCAAGTTATCTCCAAGATAAACACAATAACCAGAAGTTGATCGTCTAGTGTCCGGACATCCACCCCAGTCTGTGTCAGTGTATGAGATGAGTTTACTGATTGAAGAGGGGTAAATGTGGAGACCGAATTCGAGAGTACGCTGAATGTAGCGAATGATTCGCTTTAATGCTGACATGTGTTGGGTTGGGTCGTGCATAAATAAACATACTTGTTGAACCGCATATGAAATATCTGGTCTGGTAAATGTCAAATATTGCAAGGCACTGGCTAAACTACGATACTCAGTTGGATCATAGTAGGGATTACTTGAGAAAATATTGGGTTTTGCTTTCGCGTCTACTGGTGTAGGTGATGATTTGCAGGAGGACATACCGGCCCGTTCAATAATCTCTTATGCATATTTCTTTTATGGAAGAAATAAACCTCCTAAATGTCGGGTGACGGAGATACCCAAAAAATAGCTTAGTGGACCCAAGCCTTTCATAGCAAATTCAGAACCAAGTTTAGTTATGATGGATTGTCGAAGGGCATCTGAAGAAGCAGCTTCCATCTTCTACGTATGTGGGAGATTTGTTTATTTGGCCAAAAATCATTCATTTATTCATGTCTCAAACACCTTACTTTGTGTATCAATATCTCTTTCATTCCTCAACGAAATTTGACGATATTTGTCACTTATATCATCTAGCATTTAGTAGATTATGCATGTGCGAAGAAATGATGTTTCAAACATGCGGGGCCTACGTGTTTAAGTCACTAAAGACGGAAAAAACTCAATCCCACAAAAATTTCCAACAATCCCCTCTTGAAAGAGAATTGGTGTACACTGGGTGCCAAAGTTCAGCAATCTTTCAGTGGAAAGATATTGCATCAAGAAAGGTAGCTTTCGGCTTTGAACCTTCCTTAGTCGATTACCATCATATTTACTTACTGCGCGGTGAAAGTGATGTCTTGAACCGTTAGTGTATAGTGTAAACCAAGACAATGATATCAACACAATAACTCCCCTTATTCATTTCTTCTTATAGTTTTGTCCTTTGTGGCCATGGACAACTTCTTGGATTCTTAAGTGCGTACTTTTGAAGCGGCATGTCTTCGCACTTAAATATGTGATTTCCTATAAGGTATCCTGCTATACCCCACTCGCAAGTGTTAGGAATCATTAAAAGTCTTAGAAACTTATCCTTTACCCATTATGCAGGTAGCACTTAATGTCTATCGCGGGAACAACTTTGGAATTTTATTTCTTTAAAGAATAATAATCTGAAGTGCTCTTACTTCAAGTGAAGCGCTAAAACTGAACCTCTACAGTTTAGTTGTCCCATTGAACCAAATTCATGGAATCTCCAGTCAGTAAGGTTGGGTTATCACCATAAAGATTCTTTATTGTTTGGGTTTTAAGCACATTCCCCTAAACATGCAAAATATTTGATCTTTGGGTAGGCCTTTAGCTAATGGATCCGCTATATTATCCTTTGATTTGACGTAATCAATGGAAATGACACCCGTGGTAATCAATTGCCTAACGGTCTTATGTCTCCGACGAATATCTCTATACTTGTCGTTGTACATAATGTTCTGTGCCCTTCCTAAAGCCGATTGGCTGTCACAGTGAATCATCACCGAATGTACGGGTTTATCCCAACAAAGGATATCCTCTAAGAAGTCGTGAAGTCATTCTACTTCTTCTCCTGCTTTATCCAAAGCTATAAACTCTGATTTCATCGTGGATCGGGCAATACATGTTTGCTTAGAGGACTTCCAAGACATAGCTCCACCACCAATTGTGAAAACATACCCACTGGTGGATTTGATTTTTTTATGTCCGATATCCAGTTTGCATCACTATATCCTTCCAATACGGCTGGATATCTTGAATAATGTAATCCGTAAGTCATCGAATATTTCAGATGCCGTAGTATCCGATTTAACACCTTCCAGTGATCATTTCCAGGATTACGAGTAAACCTAGCCAACTTATTGACTGGATAAGCGATATTGCGTCGGGTGCAGTTTGTAATGTATATTAAGCTACCAATGAGCTACGCATATCTCTCTTGGGATACGGGTGCACCTCAATTTTTATCAATTTTATGATTCATATCCATTGGTGACTTCATAGGGGGACTGTCAAATACATCAAATTTCCTCAAAACATCTTCAATATAATGAGATTGAGATAAGACTAGTCCGTCTGATGTCTTAGAAATCTGAATTCCTAAGATAATATCTGCAATACCTATATCCTTCATGTCGAAACATTATTTCAACATATTCTTGGTTTCCAGGATCAAGTTTAGACTACTTCCGGTGATGAGTATGTCATCTACGTAAAGGCATATCATGACAAATGAGTTAGAGTTCCCTTTGATATAGATACATTTATCACATTCATTTATGGAGAAACCTTTTGATAATAAAGTATTATCAAACTTTTCATGTCATTATTTCGGGGCTTGTTTGAGTCCGTACATAAACTTAACAAGTCGACATACTTTCTTTTCTTATCCTGGAACCACATACCCTTCGAGTTGTTCCATGTATATTTCCTCTTCCAACTCTCCATTTAGGAAGACTGTCTTAACATCCATTTGATGTATCTCAAGGTCACGCAAAGTTGTGATGGCTATGAATACCCTTATGGGCGTTAATCTAGACACAGAGGAGTATGTGTTGAAGTAATCGAGGCCTTCCTTTTGTCTGTAGCCTTTGACTACTAATCTGGCATTATACTTGTCAATAGTTCCATCTGCTTTGTACTTTCTTTTGAGTATTCATTTACAACCCAAAGGTTTGCTTCCTGGAGAAAGATCAACCATTTCCCAAGTATGGTTTTGCATGATGGAATCTATTTCGCTTTCTATAGCTTCTTTCCAAAGCGGTACTTCTTGAGTTGACAATGCTTCCTTAATTGTCCTCGGTTCATTTTCAATCATATATGTTAAAAAATTTTGACCAAAGGTTTTGTCCTTTTGGCCATTTTGCTCTGTCTTGGTTCAACCTCTGGAACACCTAAGTTTTGTAGGTCTTGAACATTAAGTTTCGGATATTCAGTAACTTCTGAGTCCTGTAGATCTGGAACGTCTAGTTTCAGATAATCAGAAACTCTCGGGTCTTGTTGATTTTGAGCATTTTGTTCATAACTTCGTTTGCGCGAAACTATTTCTTTTTTCTTTCTAGGAAAAATATGTTCAAAGAATTCAACATTCCTTGATTCCATGATCGTACCCTCGTGGATATCATGTATCTCTGACTTATATACTAAGAAGCGATAAGCACTACTGTTATTTGCATATCCGATGAATATGCAATCTATAATCTTAGGTCCAATTTTGACATGTTTTGGTTTAGGTACTTCGACCTTTGCCAAACAGTCCCACACTTTTAAATATTTGTAAGTGGGTTTCTTCCCTTTCCATAATTCATATGGAATTTTATCCTTATGCTTATGCAGAACTCTGTTGAGAATTGTATTAGAGGTAAGAATTGTTTCGCCCCACATGTTTTGGGCTAAACCAGAATTGATAAGTAAAACATTCATCATTTCCTTTAACGTACGGTTTTTGCGCTCGTCAATACCGTTAGACTGAGGCGAGTAAGGAGCGGTCATTTGATGAACAATGCCTAATTGAGCACAAAATTCTTCAAACGGTGCTACATATTCTTCCCCTCTATCACTACGAATTGCCTTAATCCGTAGGTTTAGTTGATTTTCAACTTCTGCTTTATAACGTTTAAATGCTTCAAACGCTTCATCTTTATTTTTCAACAAGTAAACATAACAATACCTTGTACTATCATCAATGAAAGTCACAAAGTACTTGTTCCCCCCCTCTAGTTTGCATAAACTTTAAATCACATTTGTCGGTGTGAATAAGTTCTAGAGGAGCGGTGTTTCTTTCGACTGAATGGAAAGATGATTTGGTTAATTTTACTTCTACGCATACCTCACATTTATATTGAGGTTTTATGTCGAAAGAAGGTAACAATTCCAACTTTACTAAATTTTGAATAGATTTGTAGTTAACGTGTCCTAATCTATGATGTCATAAATTAGAGGACTCAAACAAGTAGGTAGAAGGTTTTATTTTATTAGATGAACGGATTACAGACATAGTATTCATTTTGAAGAGGTCGTCACATGTGAAGCCCCTTCCTACAAATATACCATTCTTAGTTATTACAAATTTGTTGGACTCAAAAACTAAGCTCTTTGCCTGAAGTCATTTTGAGGATACATTTCCAACTCCTTGCACTTCAGAGGTAGCGTCGTTGCCCATGAACAGTTTTTTGCCCAAGATTGGGGCGTAAGAGGAGAATGCACTCTTGTTAGAGAAGATGTGACGGGTTGCACCCATGTCTATCCACCATTGCCTTGGATTCTCCACCAGATTAGCCTCCAATACTACAGCCGAGAAATCCACAATCATGTCGTCAAGGTTCGAATGATCATCCTGGTCTTGCACAACGTTAGCCTTGCCTTGCCTTTGTTCTTGGATTTTTCCTTCTGCTCTCGCTTCAGTTTGCGACAGTCTTTGATCATATGGTTAGGCTTTCCATAGTGATGGCAGTTTCCTTTGAACTTCTCCGTCATTTAGCTTTTTCTGTCTCCCTAGTACTTGCGCTTTTTATTGGCATTTCCCTTTGAATCAACCAGATTCGCCTTTGCCTCCATTGGCTGCTTTTCCTTAGATATAGCCCTTTTATTGTCCTCATGTATTTGCAGTTTGATGATAAGGTCTTCAAACCCCATTTCTTTTGTCTTTAGTTTGAGATAACTCATGAACTCGTTCCACGAGGGAGGCAATTTCGCAATCAAAGACGCAACCAGAAACTTCTCATTTAACTTCATTCCTTCCAAATCCAGATGATGAAGAATCATTTGAAACTCCTGGATTTGGGACATCACTGATTTACCATCCACCATTTGAAATTTCAGAAACTTTCCAATGATGAATTTCTTAGTACCCGCATCCTGTGCACTGTACTTTTTCTCGAGTTTTCCCACAACTCATTTGTTGTCTTCACTCTGCAATACACAATATAGAGTGTATCCGACAGACCGTTCAAAATGCAGTTTTTGCACATGAAATCACTATGATTACAGGCATCCAGTGTTAACTTCGAGGCATTTGTGACCTGGATATCGTCGCCCACTTCAGTCGTTGTGTTAGACTGAGTGTCTACTGCATCCCCACCAGAAGGAGGATTTTCTGTCAGAAAGCGTGACAAGTTCAACGTAGTAAGATAAAATAACATATTTTGCTGCCATCTCTTGAAATTGTTAACCAGAAACTTTTCTGGACGTTCGCTTTGGAAACTGGCAGGAGCATGGACAACATCATTCCCTTGAGCAGCAGAAGCAGAAGCAAAGTTTGAAATAGAGATCTTTCGAACACTCAAAAAATTGTCTTAAATTGTAGGTAAAATATGGTGTCAGAAAGGTTAAACAAGAAGTAAGCTGAGTCGAGAGATGGCTCTCTGTCTTTAAGACAAAATTGCTCCATATAGATGTTTTTACGGTGATAGACAATAGTTTTCCAAGATAAAATAGCAACAATCAACTATATAAAGCAAATAAAGTTGATTCTGGTGAAGAAATAAATATAGAACGAATTGTTGATTCTAGGAGAGGTTGCGTTTTTGTTTCTGTGTTTTGTATATTATGTATATCGAACAAAATAGAAGAGACTTTTTCGTATGCTTAAAATTGAACAGTAATATTCAATTTATAGGGAAGATGATGGGCTATTGCAACGTTTCCGAACACTTCAGGGACCCAAAAAATGAGAACTGAGACACGGACCGGGCGCGCGGCGCGCGTGTGGGGCTTAGCCCCGAACCTAAGCTCACCTAGGTCCTCCCTCTTCTAAACACATGGGTTACCCCATGGGGTCTCAAACCCTTACTAGAAAATAGAGCTTATATATTGCGCAATCCTTTCATATTCTACCTATGTAGAGATTTGTTTATTTGGTCAAAAATCATCCATCTATTCATGTCTCAAACACATTACTTTGTGTATCAATATCTCTTTCATTCCTCAAAGAAATTTGATGATACTTGGCACTAATATCATCTACTCATTTAGTAGATTATGCATGTGCGAAGAAAAACGATGTTTCAGACATGTGGGGCCCACGTGTTTAAGTCACTAAAGACGAAAAAACTCAATCCCACATAAATTTCCAACATTTATTATCCCAGATATTATGTGTTAATTGTTTGAACTGAAATTTCATGTCTATAAATTGATTACTGGATAATCACAATTAGTATATTCCTTTTTTTTATTTATCTTACAATTGTTACAAAATTGTTTTTTCCACTTTGAACACAATTTTTTCATTCTTGAATAGATAATTATAACAATTCAAAGTAGATTACCAAACCTACTTGAAAATTACATGTGGAATTGTAGTAGCTCATAATTTTATGTTTTCACGCTGGTAAATTTAAATTTATTGAATTTTATATTTTCTATTATAGTGTCATTACCTTCACATGGTGCTAAATTAACTTTTCTCTAAAGGCTCCGATAAACCTTATAGAAAAGGATATTATCTTCAAAGGTTGGCCTCTTACCCCCCAGCCCCTACAAAGATAAGTCATTGTATATACATGATATATAATATGGAAAATAAATCTATCTTTTCATAATGTAAGACTACTACATTTTCCTTATACAAGACTACTACCATAATTATACATATACAAGAATTCTACTAATTATGGTAAGTAAATATACACAATTGCATGGGCCGATATACACGAGATACACGTTACCGTGTATCATCTTTCACACCCTGCAATCATAACGGGCGGTTGTCGTACGGAAAGACACTTAATAAAGATGTCAGCAATCTTAAAATATGTTAATTATTATGAGAAACAAATTCATAAATTTTATCGAGGTTTAATATGTGGCATGTGAATTATAATTTTGATTTCAACAAAGAGGTTTTTTCACACAGCCTAGAGCATTAACTGGAGTTTAGGGAAATTTGAGCAAACCGGTAAAGAGAACATTTGATTAAAGTATGTTTTGAACGTATATTAAAAAGCATGAAGCATCTTAGCAAAATGTCGTTCAAACAGATTTTACATTGAATAAAAATATAATTTTTTTATTTGGGAATTTAATAAGAATTCTTAGTATTGAATCTTTCCTTATTTTAATCATGTAGGAAGTAAGTTTAAAATGAAAATAATATGACTGCGATTATTTCTCATAAAGTGAATATTTTATTTTAAAAAGATATTCAAAAAAATTAAAATTGGAATGGGAAGAAAAGAGAGGATGGTTTGTTTGTGTCTGTTAGATGAACACAAGATTATATTGCTTTGTATCAAATTTTTTAAATACTATCACCCGCACTCTAAAATGAACTGCAATATTACTTAAGAATACAAAAAGGAAAAGAAAACACTTTTTTAGAACTTTGATATGTGAAGAAAAATTTGAGGGGAAATTTAGTAATAAGAGAAAAAGGATGTTATGGAAAGATAAATTTGGACAAAGCCAGAAATTTGAATATAAATATTATCTATTCTTTAAATTTTGGTTGAGATATATAGGTGACTAGCTAAAATATAAACCAAAGTTAGAAGTTAGAACCCTTTTATAAATGATGATAATAGTTCCTTAACTATAACTAATAAAAGGGTGTGTTCGAAAAGCCCTGTATAATTGTCAGGCGAGACAAATAATTAAGATTATCTTATATATATTAATTGTACTAATTAATATTTAGCTTTTAGCCAATAGGAATTTTGAATTCAGTTTGTATTCACTTAAAGTTTTGGTAAATCCACGAAAATTATAACATTTTTGTGAGAACTGAAGAAAAAATATCAGGTAGGAAATTTTGAATTCTTTATTGAGGACTTTTATGAGGCACAATTTTCCAATTTCCCTGAGTTAGTTAAATATCATTAACCTTCATCATTATCAGGAGTACGTAGGTTAAATATGTTCTTTGAGTAATGCATTACGTTTAAATATAAAACTAAAAATAATCGCTAAGCTACACGTGCAAAGGAATTACACTAAACTAGTTTTAACAAATTGGCCATGGACAATATGATCCATGAGCGTGCTCAAACCTTTTGCGCAAGATTGCCTAGTACTGCACTATTTCATTGTGCAAAAGGTTTCATTTCTTTTGGTAATAAAGGACAGTTGAAGCAGATAGATTTACAGTCATCAGAAATTAATTAGTTGAGTATAATTGGGGCCAAGTTGGAGTCAATAACAGTGAGGTAGATAGGCCAATGAATGATGAAACTACAAAGAAATTTCATTAACTCACACAAGTTTTTGCATTCTTGAAGACTTTGAATAATCTAAGGGGATTTTCCTACACTCAAAATATGGTGGGACAAAGGCAGATGTTTATAAAAGAATCGATGGAGAAGACAATCACCAAGTGTAATCAACATCACAAACGTCCATTCCAGAATTCAGTCGCGGAGAATTCAACCATGCACGTTATTAGCATTAAAAAGAAATTTATTGCACCTAATTGTCAAACATCATTAAAAGATGCATATCTTTTTTAAGCAATAAGCCAACAGTCCACAGTCCACACACAACATTTAGCATATCATCAAAAGATGCATATCTATTTTAAGCCATAAGCCAACAGTCCACACACAACATTTAGCATATAAAGTGTTTGGACAAACTTTCAAAATATGCTTATTTTGAAAAGTGTTTTTTAGTTAGAAGTACTTTTGAAAAATAGGGCTAAAATAATTATTTTAAAAAAAAACATTTTAGCTTCCCAAAATCTTGGTCGAACAAGCTATTTGTCATGTCAAACATAATGCGACCCAAAGAGATAATAGCTTCTATTGTTATTGTTTCCCCAAGAGCTCTACATTCGAGATGCAGATTTTCAAGTAAGACGAGGCGATAGCAAGGAAAAGGTCTAAGAAGAGCAAATTAGGATCCAAATTTGTTGCCGGAGCTTGGACAAGAATAGTTTATTCAATGTAATTTTTCACATATTGATGGCCTATCCGATGTAATCTTTCGCATATTGATAGGCGCATTTGACAGCAACTACAGTTTTCAAGCTCATCTGACTAATAGCCTATACCTTTTGGAGGGAGGAGACCAATATAAAAGGCCATGGCCTTGACTAGGAAATTAGCAAGCGGAAAATTCAAATACAGTTCAGCCAACACCCACTTATTTATTACATACACTATATTTTAAGTGCACACCGATGACGCCGTTTATTACACTACAAGTTTACAACTATGGGTGTATAATCCTAAAGACAGTAGACACCGGCAAAATGCTCTATTTAGAATACCATCTTCTTTGCCAACTCTAATGTTTCCTGGCGCCCGATAAACTTATCTGCGATGGCCAGCGCAAACTCCATGGTAGTTCCTGGTCCTCTGCTAGTAACGAGATTGCCATCAACCACCACTCTGTTTTCTGCTTCACTTGGATCGGAGAGCTTATTGCACAAAGCTGGAAAGGCGGTAGCCTTTTTACCCTGAATAGCAAGAAAATGACGCATGTCAACTTACAGAACCAAATTAACAGACAGAAATAAAGCAGTCAAATGCATAAATAGTGTACTGGCAAATCATGTTATGATGCAACAAGAACAAAGCCCCTTGTGCATTTAATAATGTAATACTGTTACAGTTGGTTTATCAAGATGAACCAATATAACCTAGCTCAAACAAGGCTAACGCTCATCAAGACCTTTAAGCTGTGGCTTTTTTATCCTGATAACCGACGTAATGTACAAATTACATTACTCGAGGTAACATTCACTAATAGTTCAACTTTCAAAAGTCAAGAGCATGAGAATGTCTTCTTACCTTGAGCAGCCCATGGTGCTCTAGGACTAGAGCTGGAGATGCACACATTGCTCCATATGGTTTGCTTGATTCTCTCTGCATCTTCAGCATATCAACCAACTTATTTGAGTTGGAAAATGCTTCGGCACCACCAAGACCACCCTGCGTATTTGTTGATTACAGTAAGACAAGAACTTAAAGGAGCTTTAGAAGCAGTGTTTCAGATGGTTGCACTCACTGGCAGGACAATAAGATCGTACGACTGTTTAGCAGCTTCATCAAGGAGCACATCTGCTACTAGTTTAACTTTTCTGGAAGCAACTATCTCCAATGTATCTTCCATAGATGCCACTACTACTTGGGCGTTTGCTCGCCGAAGTACATCGATAATAATAGCAGCTTCCATTTCCTCAGAACCATTTGCAATAGGTACAAGAATCTGTCAAACAAATAACTCTAGATAAATTTGGAAATATTAAGAACATAAATATTAACATGGTGCAGATTCAGCTCCAAAACTTGAAAGAACAATTCATAACATACTATAAGTATAGCATATTGCTGTTACTTCAGAAGTAAAACATTCTACCTAGAAATGGGACACTGCTATTACTTCCCAAGTTAAAAAGACTTCTACTAATGATAGTTAGCATAAAATTTTGCTGATGACGTGGTTATACATGGATGCCCATAGCATACCTCATTCTTTGCTTTTTGAGCATATATAGCATGACTCACAAAGTTCCCCTACGACATTTACCAGCTCATAATGTATGTATCAACATACACATAATAGTAGAAGATCTTAATATATGCAAAGTCCAAGTGGATCACTTGTAAAGAAAAGATTAATATATTAAGTACATAAATGATTGTAGAGAATCAGACAGAGCCGCACCCTCGGCCAAAATCTTACCTGTGGCTTACTCGTGCATGTCCAATTTACTGAATTAAGCTCCGCAAATGCAAATTCCTCACTGTGATTTGGGCGCATCACCTGAATATGAACAATTCCAAAATTTCATAAATAAATGGCACCGAGCAAATACTGGACCACCAGGACTGCAACACGATAACAACATCTACAGGTCTCCGATACCAAAGCTAAAATGATTACTTGACTTCGAGCATGTTGCATAGAAAACTTCGTGACAAAAAAATGGACTATGAACAACAAAAGATTCAATACCAGAAGAAGAACTATTAAGAACTGATTTCAACAACTGTACACATAGAAATAATCATCAGGATAAGATGATTCAGTGGCCAAATTGATATATGATGAGACAAGATATGAGGCCCCAGCGTTGCATTCTGCATCTTGATCTTGTATAAAAATCAACAAAGGTGAGTCTGAGCTCTGATTTTCAACATTATTTGTCATAACCACTCAACTCTCCACCAAATAATTTAGCTTCTAAGTAGAAGACAGCCATTCTGCTATCCAGCCTCCAGCCAGTTATGTACCAGCTTAACACCCGCAATTCCACCAGCAACGTGTTCATATCACAATGACATAGAATATTCAGAAACATCCTTTTTCCCTTTGCAGCATAGTAGGATACACTTTTAACGCTTTAGTTAGTTAATCTCTTCCAAACTGGAATCATACATATAAGTGAAAGGAATCCATTTCTTTGTTTCAGCATATATATTAACATAAGACGCAGATGCAAATCGAGTGTCCTGAATATCCCAAAATTTAGATCTACAACACTATGTCCCAGATCATGCCAAGACATTGCTTCCACTTTTATGATAAAATGAAGGGATGAGATTGGAAATTACCAGTGGCCCAGAAACTTCATTAGCCTTCTCCTTTCCACACAACTCCTCAACCAATGCAACAGCATACTCGATGGCTGTTCCCGGTCCACGACTTGTCACAACTTCCCCATCCTTTTGGACTCTCGACTCAACAGCAATGGCATAAGATGATAATTCCTCCATAAACGACGGATAACATGTTGCCTATCAAAGAACAAAGAGAGAAGGAAATTCTAGCTTTTTAGTCCCTTCAAAAGTAAAACCATCCTTGAATTTTAAGCAGGAAAGGAAATGAATGAGCTAACTTTCAGCCCCTTCAAAATCCCCCATGATCCAAGTGCTACCGCAGGAGCAGCGCATATTGCAGCATAAAATCGTCCATTTTCAGCTTGCTTTTTTACAATGCTTTCCAAAATTTTGCAGTTCCGAAGGTTGGTTGCACCAGGCATCCCTCCCTGCAGAATGACAAAAAATGTTAACCCCAAAACAAAAACAAAAAATAAAAGAAACATAACTAAGGTAAAACGATATCTTCATGTGTGTCTGAATGAGGCTTGAACAGTATGAAGAAACATTTAAATATCATACATGAAAGGGGCAAGACATGTAAGAAGAGATCCTTCTTGCAATATTCATCATTTTCAGTTATTAACCAATATAACTATAAAGGATTTACTTCCTTTTCTAATACAAAGGTCTGGAACATGGACAAGAATTGTGTAGGCATCCTTTTTTGCCTCTTACATTCCCCCGACCCTAAACACTTTGCTTCTTCTTACACCGTCTCTTTTAAACTCATTGAAAGTATCAAAGATAATGTAATGCATATTTGTAAACCCCTTAATTGAATTAAAAAACTTCACAGACTCACACAAATATGTACATGATAAAATAATCATCATATCATCTGCTCTCTTACATTAGTAAACTAGGGTTAGACCAACGAAACAAGATGGAATAAATATATGTAATTGAGGATAATTTTACATTACAACTGATTGTAATGGTCTTGCTAAAACTGAACCACATAATAACGAACATATGCCAATTTAGCATTCAAGAGGAGTTTATCTAGAATCCAAACTAAGAGTCTTCCGCCGAAATATCAGACAAAGGAATTTAACACCTAAGTATTACGAGCTGAAGATGTAGACAATACATGGATTCTTAGACAAAGGATAACACTACTCCCTCATTCATTTCAATGTGTCTTACTTTCTTGTTTAATCCGTTCAAAATAGAATATTGTTTTCTTTGTTTAGTAACTCTTTAATTCCAAGATACTACTCCCTTCAGTCCACTTTACTTGTCATCCTTATTAAGGATAGATAGTCCAAAATAGCTGTCAGTTTAGAAAATCAAGATATAATTGATTCTTCCCATTTTTCCCTTAGTAATAATTATTCTTCGAAGTAATAAACATTGACAAATTAGCATAGAAAACCTAAGTGAAGAGAGATTAAAGAGAGAATATTTATTGAAGAGAGATTAACATTCTAAATTATTAAAGGTAATAAATAAGGCAATGATAGTCAAAAACATAGTTTCATAAGGGTCGTGTGAATAAAAAAAAATGTGACAAGTAAACTGGACTGGAGGGAGTAAATGGCATGCTTAAGATCACAAAATTAAAAAGATGTTTTGATATATTACACACCTCTTTTGTTTAAAAACACAAGATTAAACCTTACTTGCGTTCTTATACTCCGTGTTCAGTCAAATTAAGACTGCATAAATTGAGGAGGGAGTATAAATTATGCAAGTATTAGCTATTCGGAGTGTTATAACAGAATCTAAACAAATGATTTAGGACAGCTCGGCTAATCAATGTTCAATTAAGCAAAGCCTAGGTCTAATTTGTGAGCTTACAAAAAAACATACCGGAAGCGAAATAAGGTCGAATTGAGTATCCGTACAATCAGAAATTAGAGCATCAGCGACGATCTTAATTCCATGCAGTCCTTCAATCTGAAGTTGCTTCTCAATAGAAGCAACAGTAACCTCCGCACCAGCTCTCCGTAAAATATCTATCGGAACTATAGCCTCAATCGGCTCTGTCCCGTTCGCGATCGGAACCAATACCTATGTAACAAACAAATGTAAATCACAACCAATTTCCAATACGAGAAAAAAATAATCGCATAATACGCACCTTCTTAGTAGCAGTAGCCATGACTGAAAATGGAGGGATTTGGGGATAGAGATGGCTAACTTAGCCGGTTTTTACCTTGCACAGCATTAACTCGTTACCAACCTTTGTACCACATTCTAAAAACACATTTGTATCATGTATAAAGCTTTTAGTTTGTTTTTTTTTATCTGCACTTTTAGCTTTAAAAATAATATTATTTTATTATCTTATTATTGCATTGTAAGAATTCATATTATGAATAAAAGATTTTCATGAATTCTATCATGGTATCAGAGCTAAGAGCGCAAGTTAATATTTTTAGCTCGATCCAACTCTGCGGTGAGTTAGTTGGGGGTTCGCATGCAGCACGCCCCTGTATCAGTTAAAAAATTTTGGCTTGTTTTGGAAGCTCGTGCTTGTTTTGGCTATTCATGCTCGTTCTGATCTTGACTTCCACATCTGGGTTTCGTCTTTTTGGCTTCCGCATCTGATTGGTGAGATCTGCCATTTATTATTTTGTTGCTTGTTATTTGAGATTGTTGCTTGTTATTTGGAATTGCTGCTTGTTATTTGGAATTTTTCTATTTAAAATTCATAATGGCTGGAGGTGATGATTCTTTGCAAACTATTGGTGTTCGGTTAGATGAAAAAAATTATTCTTATTGGAGCTATGTTATGACAAATTTTTTTAAGGGAAAGGGGCTTTGGGATTATATGTCTCGAAAAACCAAAAGCCAAAAAATTGGAGATGAAAAAATTGATGAATTATTTAGGACTTGGGAGACCAATAATTCAAAGATTATTACTTGGATTAATAACTCCGTTGAACAAAGAATTGGTGTTCAATTGGCTAAGTTCAAAACTGCTAAAGAGATTTGGGATTATCCATCAAGATTGTTTATGTAGAATAATTTTGTTGTTAAATATCAGTTACAATATGAAATTTGTGCACTAGTACAAAATGACTTGGGCATTCAAGATTATTTATGTGTGATGACCACTTTGTGGGGTCAGTTAGCTATGACGGAATCTACTGAATTGCAAGCATGCGATGCTTGTATTAAATGCAGAGATGAAGATCGTCTTGTTCAACTATTGATGGGTCTTCAGTCAGAATTTGAGAATTGTCGTTCAGGCTTGTTGCACCGCAAACCCTTACCATCTGTTGAAGATGTGGTAAATGAACTTATGGCTGAAGAAACATGTTTGAAGACTCTAAAAGGGGTACATAAGGCTTCTACTTTCGTACTGGCAGCTCCTTCGTCTGCACCGGTCCTTGCAGCCCTACACACCAGTATAACACATTTATCATGGGTAATTGTAATTATTACAAGAAACCAGGACACTGGAAGAATCAATGTCCTGAGCTACGGAAGACGTCGGGTTCTAAGCCTCTACATTCGGGACAAGGACAAAAGTCTTCTCAACCGAAGCCATATTCTGGGGGTCAATTTCAGAACTCATATCCACCAACTCAGGCTGCCTTTGTGCCCTCTCTTGATCACCCAGCTTCAGGAGCCTCTGTGAGTCACATTACTGATTCTGTAGCTGACCAATTTCAGAAGTTCCTCGCCTTCCAACAGTTTCAACAGAATTCTCAGTCTTATGCTCTTTCTGTTCCTTCTGGCTCATCACCATCTATTGGTTCAGGTATCATTTCGTATTCTTGGATCTTGGACTCTGGAACTGGAAATCATATGTCTCCTGATTCTTCTGTCTTTGTATATATGTCTTCTTACCCCCTTCCACTTCTGTTGTGACTGCTGATGGCACACCTATGTCATTGACAATCATTGGCATCATTCATACATCCACTATATCATTACCTAATGTTTATTGCATTCCAAAATTACATATGAATCTTGCTTCTGCTGGTCAAATATGTGACTCTGGATGTTTTATTGGACTCTTTCATAATTCTTGTTATGTGCATGATCTAAAATCCAATAGAGTGATTGGGACAGGGCGTAGAAAGGGGAGAGGTCTCTATGTTTTGGATGAGCTGCATCTTCCTACTCATGTATCAGATATGCATGTTAATCTGTCTTCTTTTCATTTAACACCTTCTTATTCGAAGTTTTATTTGTGGCACTCAAGACTTGCTCATGTATCAGGTTCTCGCGTGCGTTTTATGTGTAATACTGGTGTTCTTGGTGATTTACAATCCGATGATATTTCTGATTGTAGTGGATGTAAACTTGGAAAATTTTCTGCTTTACCTTTTAATCTTAGTACTTCTACTTCTTCTGCACCATTTGATCTAGTTCATTCAGATGTTTGGGGGTCAACATCTATCCCTACTAATGGAGGCTCCAGATATTATGGTTTCCTTCATTGATAATTATACTCGGCATTGTTGGGTTTATTTATTGAAAAGACGCTTTGATTTTGTTCATACTTATGCTGAGTTTCAAGCTTATGTGAAAACTCAACATTCTGCCATTATTAAATATTTTCGGGCTGATTTAGGAGGTGAATATATTAGTGGGGATCTTTCTGGTATTTTCAAAGCTGATGGTACAATACATTAGTCTTCTTGTACTGATACACTACAACAAAATGGGGTAGCCGAGAGAAAACATAGGCATATTGTTGAGACAGCTAGATCCATGCTTTTGTCCGCTAGTGTACCTAGTGAATTTTGGGAAGAAGATGTCCTTACATTTGTTTATCTTATTAATAGGATCCCTACCTTTCATAATTTTGGGATTTCTCCGTATTCTAAACTATTTGGTCACACCCCACTATATTCTCATTTGAGAGTTTTTGGTTCTACATGTTTTGTTCTACGTCCACATGCAGAGCGTACTAAGTTATCTTCTCGTGTCGTCATTTATGTTTTTCTTGGATATGGGGTTGGGCAGAGAGGTTATCATTGCCATGATCCAGTTTCTGGAAAATTGTATGTGTCTAGTAATGTTTCATTTATTGAGCATGTTCCTTTCTTTTCCATCCCACCTACCCTCACATGACATGACAAAATCTGACCTTATTGATGTTGATTGTCCATCTGATTCTACATCTATATCATATGTTCCTTCTCAGTCTTCTGGCAGATCCCATGATATTGATACTCAGCCCCCTCCTACGCCTATTTCAGAACCTCTTGTGGTTGCAGATCCAGATCCACCTTGCTATCCTAAACGCACTCTGCGATCTACTCAGGTATCCGATTTTGATTATTCTTGCTATGCTCTATCATTCGCTTCCTTTCTAGTTTCTATTAATTCTCTCTGTGAGCCTCCCTCCTACTCTGAGACAGCTCGTGGTCCTCTTTGGTAAGAGGCTATGAATGAGGAACTGGCTGCTTTGAACAAAACTGGTACTTGGGATTTGGTTTCTCTACCGACTGGTAAGAAAACTATTGGTTCTCGATGGGTGTAAAAGATTAAGACAAAGTCTGATGGTTCTATTGAGCGATATAAAGCTCGTTTAGTTGCAAAGGGTCTTGCTCAAGAATATGGTATGGATTATGAAGAGACTTTTGCACCTGTTGCAAAGATGACATCTGTCCGGGTTCTTATTGCAGTGGCCTCTGTTCGTCATTGGCATATTTCACAAATGGATGTTAAAAATGTTTTTTTGAATGTGGATCTTCAAGAAGAAGTCTACATGCTCCCTCCACCTGGTGTTTCACATAGTCCAGGACAAGTGTGCAGGCTTAAGAAAGCTCTGTATGGTCTCAAACAAGCTCCAAGAGCTTGGTTCGACAAGTTCTCCATTGTAGTATCATCTCTTGGGTTTATTTCCAACTTTCATGATTCAACGTTATTTGTTAAATCATCCCCTGCAGGTTGTATTTTGCTTTTGTTGTATGTTGATGACATGATCATTACAGGTGATGATATTGATGGTATTGCAAACCTAAAATCTACTTTATCTAGCCATTTTGAGATGAAAGATTTTGGTCATCTACCTTACTTTTTAGGCATTGAGGTAGCTTATTCTGAGAATGGATATCTTCTCTCTCAGTCTAACTACACTGCATATATTCTTGAGAAGGACCGTCTCACAGATACTCATATAGTTGACTCTCCTCTTGAGGTTAATGTTCGATATACACCTACTAACGGAGATCCTCTTCCTGATCCCACTTTATATCGTTCAGTTATAGGGAGTCTGGTGTACCTCACCATTACTCGCCCTGACATTGCATATGATGTTCACATTGTCAGTCAGTTTGTTCACTCTCCTACATCTGTACATTGGGCTGCAGTTATGTGTATTCTTCGCTATCTTCGAGGAACGATTTATCAGAGTCTCTTGTTTCCATCGACCTCATCTTTGGAGCTTCGTGCATTTTCTTATGCAGATTGGGCTGGTGACCTAATTAATCGGAAATCAATTACTGGTTATTGTGTATTTTTAGGAGATTCACTCATCTCATGGAAAAGTAAGAAATAAGATGTGGTTTCTCGCTCTTCAATTGAGGCAGAGTATCATGATATGGCTTCTACTGCGTGTGAGATTGTATGGTTACGTCGGTTATTGGTTGATATGTGTGTCTATCTTTCTTCACCAACATCGATGTACTGTGATAATAAGAGTTCTATTCAGATTGAGCACAACACAGTCTTTCATGAACGTACCAAGCATATTGAGATTGATTGTCATATTATTCGATATCATCTTCAGCAACACACTCTATCATTGCCATTTGTCTCATCTTCGATGCAACTTGCAGATTTCTTCACAAAGGCGCATACCTTAAAGCGTCACCGGTTCTTTCTTGGCAAACTCTCGATGCTGCTGTCTACACCATCGCGAGTTTGAGAAGGGATATTAGCATTAACTCTTTCCTACATTACTTTTGTCCCACATTGAAAACATATATTTGTATCTCATGTAATAGACCCTATATAAAAGGCTTTACTTGCTTTTCTTTTACTTGCACTTTTAGCTCTCAAGAATAGTATTATTTTATTATCTTGTTATTGCTTTGTAAGAATTCATGTTATGAATAGAAGACTTTCATGAATTCTATCACATCCAACATGGGATGCGTTTATTGTGTTGTGTGGAGAGAAAATGTCCTACAAAGGTAGTAACTACAATTTTCTTCAAATTCTATACTCTTTTCAAGTTGGGGTCAATTTTCTTTCAAGTAAATCTTAAAATCGGATGGAATGATACGAAAAGATATTGTATACTTTAATAGCTCATGTACGAGTATTTAAAATATAAAAAAAGTTTACACATAAAGAAGGATTTAATATTTACCAGCAGAGTTAAAATTTCCACCAAGGGTGTTTGTATATGGTGAAAACCGACATGACACGTGACATGATTTTGATATGGAAATAGAAGGAGGCAGCGATGGTCAACATCGGATGCGAGTTGAACCGAGGTGATTCCATGTATCAAAGCAAGACCGGATAGCGACCGAATCAGGTGGCACCGGATAGTGACCGAACCAGGTGATACCGAATGAAAAAATCAAATAGGCTCAGCGCCTACTTGTTCTGGATGTGGCACCAACCTTTACTCTTTGGTCATTAAGTGGTTGTTATTGTCATTAAATTGCATTTAATGAGGGAATAATTCTCGGGCATAAATGTTTTATAATGATAGCTATAAAAGGAGTCCAACCTTCACGTTGGAACGACATCTCATTATTCATATTTGCACGATTTATTTACAACAATTACAACTTTTTTTTGTTCTCATTGTTGGCTCAAGCCCGAAGCAAATCAGTTAAGGATCGGACCAAAATCTTTGGATAGTTTCAATCATGATCCTATTATTTCATGCTAATTTACTTAATTTTTATTTTTATTTGCTTACTTATTGCTAATTATTTATTATACTTATTAACAAAGCGATTCACGTATCTTTAAAACCACTTATAAATTCAACTTTACCTTTTTTGGGGGATAAACAGTTTGGCGCCCACCGTGGGGCTAAGAATAATAGTGGTGATTTGTTCAAACTCAAACTTCACTTGTTTCTTTCGAGATTTTGTGATTTTAGGTTAAAATTAAGTACTACAGAATGGCTAGTAACATTCAAGTTGAGGTTAGCAACCACGATGATAATAACAATTGTGACAATGGTGTTAACAACATTAATAACAACAACGTCATTCCACCCGTTGACCCAGTCCATGATGTTCCACTCGCTGATTCGGTGAATGGCAACAACCCTGTGATCTCACCACAGGGCTCTAGAAGATCACGTCAGAAAACACCGGACGATGATGAGGATGGTGAAATAAATTTGATTCGAATCTTTAACATGTGTGAAGGAGAAACATGAGGCTATAACCCAATTGTTGTTTGCGGTATTTCTAGATGCTAAGCAAGTGTACGTATCGTAATTTGTAATAAATTTCTATAAGACCGAGTATCGTCCACAGAGACTGATTTATCAAGTACCAATTAACTAATCGTTAGTTTCTATTTGGCTAACGAATTTAAGGAATGATTTCTAACTAAAGAATTAACAAACTAACATGAATTTCTAGAATAAAATAGCAATGAAAACACACGAAGTTTAATTCAGTAATGAAGGAATTAGGGTTTCCAATCTCCTCGACTTTCCACTCTATCATTCATTAATGCAAGACTAACGATTCATCTTCTTATTAAGATAGCAGGTTAACTGAGATGTTCTATATTCCGGTTAGGATATATAAAAACTCAACCTAAGTGAGAATTTTTTATATTTCTATGATAAGTTCTACCATATAGGAGGATTAAGATCAATAACCTAAAACGCTACACAGGCAGACGTGATACTTTCGTTCAAGATTAAACTTAAGTCTAACCAACTATATCATATTCAAATCTCCCTTTTCAGATCTCGATTTGAACTCATATAGATAATGAAAACTAATGGCCAATTAATTATCATTCAATAAACGCAAGTTGAGTAGATTTTAATAGATGAAGAAGAACATTAACAATGGATTAAATCATAATAGAGTTTCAAGTGATTCAACGAAAAATCCTAATAAAAGTAATTAGCTCATAGACATGCTAAGAACTCATCAATTTAATATCCAACATAAACTGAATTTAAATAAAGAAAAGGAAAAGAACTTGAACAATGGATGTCTCTAATGGCTCCTTGTTCTCTTGTTTCTTGTCTACAAAGTGTTCTCCCCTCAGAAAAACATTTCCCTCAATATATATAACGAAAACCCCCCAAAATGAACATTTTTGCCCTTGTTAAATTTAGGTTTTTCGCTGCATTGACATCGTCAGCGCCACGGCGCAGCTATTAGAGCGCCGCGATGCTAATTCCCCTGCCAAACATCTTCGCTCACTGCCAAAGGGGCGCCGCAGGTCTTCAGCCTTTTTCGTCCGGACTTCGTTTAAATTGCTTTCCGAGCTTCCCAGGGCTTCTCTGACTAATTTCTTGTGACCATTTATGCATTTTTATCCTCAATAACCACATATTTCCTTTGAATTCGCCTTATTCATTTCTGAATCGCTTAAAACCTGAAAACACACAACACACGCATAATACTGCACAAAATAACTAAAAGACAAATAAAAGACACTCTAAAACACACTATAAAATAGTACTAAAATCTATCTAACAGTTGCAAAAGAAAATTAGCAGAGCAAGTGTGGCGGACAAAGATCGTCTTGTCCGCAACGATGATCCAGGTCGAGATGAGAATCGGGTTGATTAAAATGGCAATGGATCAGGGACTAATAAGTCTTCGGAGGTTTCGAGGTTGCTCCAAGCTTTGACCAAGTGGGCGGATACTAATGAAAAGAAGGTTGAAACCTATAATTCACGGGTAGATCATATTCCTGGAGCGTCTCCGATCTTGAAAGGACAAGACGAAAAAAGATATATTCAATTGTCATTCCCACCGAGTGCAGCATCAAAATTGATACCAAAGGTTTAAGATGCCCGATATCCCAAAGTACGATGGAACTACGGATCCACATGAGCATGTGACGTCTTACACTTGTGTGATGAAGGGCAATGACATGCATCCGGATAAGATCAAATCAATGTTACTAAAGAAGTTTGGTGAAACCATGTTCAAGGGAGCAATGACCTGGTATTCTATGTTGCCTGAACATTCGATTAACTCATTTGAAATACTTGCAAATGCTTTTATAAAGGCACCTGCCGGAGCCTGGAAGGTCCAAGCAAAGAAAGCGAATATATTCAAGATTACACAGAATGATACAAAATTACTGTGTGAGTTCGTGACAAGGTTTCAAAAGGAATGGATGCTCCTTCCTCCAATACCTGATGAGTGGGCAGTCGGATCTTTCACCAAGGGGTTGAATCCTATGAGCTCCACTGCCTCGTTTAAATTAAAGGAAAACTTGTTGGAGTTCCCGGCGGTAACATTAGCAGACATACATAATAGGTACGAATCCAAAATCCGGATGGAGGATGACTAGCTCGAACTCCCACCAGGGTCAGCACGCTGGAACAAATTTTTTGATAAATCAAATAAGGTACTAGAGTTAGAGCAATAGTCTTCAAAAGATAGGTATCAACCCTATGGGGAACCGAAGAGGTCAAAGTTCAGATCGGATAGGGATCGCAACAATCACAACTTCTATCGGACAAGGGAGACATGAGAAATGATCGAGAGTCTACCAGTAGGGGTCTACAATTCAAAAATGATACCGGTGGATCTTCCTCAAATAGTGTGGAAAGCCCTAAGCTATCGGAATATAATTTTAACGTCAATACGACCAGACTTGTTTCGGCCATTGGACATATTAAGGAGACAAGGTGGCCAAGACCACTTCGAACAGACCTGACTTAGAGGGATCCAAGCTTGACTTGTGATTATCATGGAACCCATGGTCAACGAACGGAGGATTGCCGCCAATTGAGGGATGAAGTTACCCGGTTGTTAAAAATGCTCACATGCGCAAATTTTTAAGTGATCGAGCAAATGAGAACTACAGTAATAGAGAAACAAACAACCAAGCAGATCCGGTTAAACCTCAGCATATCATAAATATGATTATCGAAGAGATAGATGTCCCGAAGGGATCCATCATGACTGCAAAGAAGACCAAAGTTTCAATAACTCGAGAGAAAAGATCCAGAGATTACATATCGGAGAAAATAATTTCTTTTAATGATGAAAACGCGGAGGGCATCATTCCAACTCACAATGATGCACTGGTAATTTCTATTTTTATTAATAAATTAGATTAAGCGGATTTTAATTGATTCAGGTAGCTCGACCAAAATTATCCGGTGGAAGGTGGTGGAGCGATTGGGGTTATTAGGTCAAATTGTATCGGCAGTCTGAGTTCTAAACGGTTTTAACATGACAAGTGAGACTACGAAAGGGGAAATCACTCTTCCAGTCAATATAGCCGGGATAATTCGGCAAATGAAGTTCTATTTCATTGAAGGCAAAGTGAGGTACACCACACTATTCGGCAAGCCTTGGATACATGATATGGGAGTCATACCTTTGACATTTACACATAATGCTGAAATTTCCAACACCGGATGGAATAAAGACAATCCAGTGGAAGCAACTGACACAAAGAAGATGTTTGCAGTAGAAGAATCGGTACAAGCACCCAAAGAAATAAAGGACGTGAGGAAAGGCAAGGAAGTTAAATAGAAATAACAGGGTTCGAACTCGTTGAGTCCGAAATATGAAGCGAAAGAAAATATAAATTACGAGGAAGAAGAAGACTACTTTCGTGTCCCGAGGTCATTTGTACTGCCAAATGATTCAGATGCCACGAAGTCAACTGTAGAGGAACTAGAGCAAGTCATTTTGTTCGTGCATCTACCTAATAGAAAGGTATATTTGGGCACCATGGAGCTTAGGCTTAAATTAATTGATTTTCTTAAAGTTAACGCCGATTGCTTTGCCTGGTCCCACTTAGATATGACATGTATTCCATCGAAGATTACGACTCATAAACTGAATTTGGACTCAAGCTTGCCCTCGGTAAAGCAAAAGATGAGGCCTATGATCGATTTCAAACATAAGTTCGTCAAGGAGGAGGTAACAAAGCTTTTAACTATATGTTTTATCTGGGAGGTAGAGTACCCGGATTGGTTAGCAAATGTAGTGGTTGTACCTAAAAAGGCAATAAATTGAGAATGTGCATAGATTTTAAAGATTTGAATAAAATATGTCCAAAAGATTCTTTTCTTTTGGCATACATCGATTGAATGATTAATGCTACGGCGAGACATGAGATGCTGAGTTTTCTTAATGCTTACTCCAGGTACAACCAAATTAGGATGAACCCGTAGGATTAGGAGAAACCCTCTTTTATGACTAGATACGAGACATATTTCTATAATGTAATGTTATTTTATTTAAAAAATACTGGAACAAAATATCAATGCCTAGTTAATCGCATGTTCGAGGACCAAATATGTAACATAATGAAGGTTTATATTGATGATATGTTAGTTAAGTCCCTGGAAGCAGAGAACCATTTAAAGCATTTGTAGGAAACATTCGACATACTCAGAAAGTACAACATGATCTGAATCCATAAAAGTGTGCTTTTGGAGATGGCTCAAGCAAGTTCTTAGGTTTCTTGGTTTCAAACCGAGGAATAGAGATCAACCGGTATAAGATCAAAGCTATTGAGGAGATTCCAGAAGTAATTGAAGATATGAAGGCATTACAAAAACTCACCGGAAGGATAGCCGCACTGAGTAGGTTTATCTCTCGTTCTTCGGAGAAAAGTCATCGGTTCTTCTCTTTGTTAAAAAAGAAGAATGACTTCGAGTGGACACCGGAGTGTCAGCTGGATCTGGGGGATTTAAAGAAGTACTTTTCTAGTCCACCATTATTGCATAAACCGAAGGCAGACGAGTAGTTGTTCCTGTATCTGGCGGTGTTCGAGGTAGCTGTGAATGCAGTTTTGGTTCGAGTAGAGAAAGGTACATAATTTTCTATTTACTATGTGAGCAGAACACTAGCTAGTGTGGAAACTAGATATACTCATTTAAAAATTGGCATTAGCATTAATAACAGCTGCTAGAAAATTGAGATCATATTTTTAATATTACCTTATATGCGTAGTAACAACTTATCCGTTAAAGAATGTAATGCATAAATCGGAATTGTCCGATAGGTTAGCCAAATGGGCAGTAAAAATTAGTAGGTATGCCATATAATATAAGTCAAGAACAACTATAAAGTCTCAGGTTTTAGCAGACTTCGTAGCAGATTTTAATTTCTGAGGTGGAAAGAGAGATTATATTAACCTCAAAAGCAACGTCGGTGGTCTAGACATTGTACACGGATGGAGCTTCGAATGTGAAAGGGTCCGAACTTGGAGTAGTGCTTAAGACACCTACGGGTGATGTTATTTGACAGTCCATAAGAACTGTGAAACATACTAACAATGAAGCCAAGTATGAGGCTATGATTGTAGGTTTAGAATTGGCAAAGAGTCTGGGAGCAGAAGTCATCGAAGCAAAACGTGACTCACTTCTGGTTGATAATCAAGTGAACGGTGTATTCGAAGTGAAAGAAGTAATAATGCAGAGATACTTAAAAAAAATTCAAGTGATATTGCATCGGTTCAAAGAATGGAACATGGAACATGTTTCACGAGAGCAAAACAATGAGGCAGATGCTTTGGGAAATTTTGGGTCATCTGTGGAAGCAGATGAGTTAATTCCGGAACAGTTATGCAACTACTAAACTCCGCGATTGATGATGGTTATGCCAAAGTAAATACAACAAGATTGACTTGGATTGGCGCAATAAATACATCGATTACCTTAGGGATGGAAAATTACATATGGATCCGAAGGAGTCAAGGGTATTTCGTACTAAAGTAGCTAGATTTTATCTGATTGATGGCCAGTTGTACCGAAGGTCCTTTAATAATCATTTAGCGAGGTACTTAGGACCCAAAGAAACTGATAATGTGATGCGTGAAGTTCACACGGGGACTTGTGGCAATCATTCGTGAGTAGAATTATTGGTCCGAACATTGATTAGGGTCGGGTAATATTTATCGCAGATGGAGGAAGATATAAAAAACTTCATCCAAAAATTTGATGAATGCTAAAGACACGCACCAATAATTCATCAACCGACATAATTAATCCATCTAGTTTTATCATCATGGACATTCATGAAATAAGGGATGAATATTGTAGGGCTACTCTTATGGGCACCCGGAAAGGTATGTTTCATTTTGTTTATGACTAACTACTTTTCTAAGTGGGTTGAAGCGAAGGCCTTCAAGAAGGTTAAAAAAAGCAAGTCATCGATTTTCATTTGGGATCACATCATTTGTCGGTTCGACATACCAACGGAGATCACTTGAGATAATGGTCATCAGTTTATTGGAAAGAAGGTGAATGTTTTTCTCGAATGATTGAAAATCAATAAGATAGTGTCGACTCCGTATCATTTGAGTGCGGATGAGCAACCGGAGTTAACAAATAAAACAATTATTCAGAACTTGAGGAAGAGGCTAAAGGAGTCAAAAGGGAAGTGGAAAGAGATTTTACCGGAGGTGTTATGTTCATATAGAACAACGCAAAAATTTAGCATCGGTAAAACACCATTTCCTTTTATTTACGGTGCAGAAGCATTAATTTCGATTGAAATTGGTGAGTCGAACTTAAGGTTTAGCCATGAAACTGAAGAATCAAACAACGAAGCTATGTCAATCTTGACTTAACGGATGAACATCGTGAGTTAGCATTACTACAGTTAGTGGCCCAAAAGCAAAGGATGAGAAGATACTACAACCGAAGGGCTAATCTTAGGCACTTTCAAGTAGTGAACTTGGTTCTACGAAAGGTAACCCTCAACACCGAAAATTCCAACGAAGGAAAATTAATCTTGAACTGGGAAGGTACCTAAAAAGTGTCTGGAATAACCGATAAAGGTTTGTACTAGCTGAAAGCGAAAGAAGGTCAAAAGTCGCCAAATAACTTGAACGTTGCACACTTGAAGCGATATTACTGCTAAGGTTCGTGTTTGGTTAATTATTTAAACTTTATTTGTTCCGATGTGTCTAAGCCTTACATGAAAAAAGTCAGAGTCTATCACTCGAAGACCGAATAGAATTAGAATTAGGTCTGAAAACACGTGTTGCACTCTTTTTTCGATAGCACGGTTTTTATCTTAGAAAGGTTTTTTCTGGCAAGTTTTTTAATGAGGAAATAATGTAAAGCGTGTTACTACATAGTTCAAGTTCAGATAAAGACATTGGGGACTTCCTAATAGTGCGAAGCAAATAGTGTTTGAATTCTCATGTTTCGATTGCAAACAATATGAGACTGCTCTACCTTGGTAAAGAAGGTGAAGAAATTTGAAGTTGCGAAGGAATTCAAAATTTTCTTAAAATTTTAGGGTTGTGAACATTTGTAAGGGTTAAAAGATCGAATGAATCTTGCCCGAGTAGTGTTAATGTTATGACAAATCATGTAAAGGTAAAATGATCAATTGAATCTTGCCTAGTTGTTTGATCAAAGTAAAATTTGAATGAGATTACACTTTGTCCGAAATTTGCCTCGAGAGTTTATCGAATTTTTCTTCAAAAGTTTATCTACATATTCTTGCTTTTGGACAATTGATAAGGTCATCAAGCTTATGAGTTAACAAATTTGTTGAAGTCCTTAACTTGGGACTGTCGTTATAAGAGCATCCAGAGTAAAATTAAGTATTGTTCCAAAAGCATGCTTCTAAGGCACCGGATCAAATGAATCTAGCATGTTCTTAATGGAACTTGAGTTGTCTAAAAAGTTGGGAATAAACAAACTCCAACATTCATGCCCGAACTGAATAAAAGACGTCTTATTCATAAGCATAAAATAAAGTCCTTATATTTAGTCATTAAATGACCCAAAACCAGAAGGAATTGCCCGGTATGAAGTAAACTAAACTAAAAGTTTGCATTTAAAAATTGATTAAGTTATTAACTTTCATCCGAAGTTGGCACAAACTAAATGATGGTTTGTTTAAATTAAACTCCAAAATCGGAGGCAACTAGCCTAAATCGGAGGCAACTAGCCCTAATCGGGTTTGAGGTTTATTTAGCTAAGTTGTTATTCAAAACAAGAAAATAATAACTGATGCTAGAAGATAGGAAAAATTATAATTAAGACAAAAGAAAGATTGAAACATCTTTATTTACAAACAATGCCGAAAATTGGCCAAAACAAAGGATACAAAATCGTAGGTCACCCAGATTCGGACTCGGAGTCTTCCAGCTCTTCCTCGGTGCTATCTCTATTTAATCAACGGAAAGCTTCATCCTCTACGACCTTAACCTCTGCAATCTTGGCATCCAAGTCTTCGATCTTATCTCGAGACTGCTCTAAGGTGAATCTCCATATATTCTAAGTTATGTGCACGATTTTCAGCACTGTCTGGGCCACCTCGGCCTCCACATCAGTTAGAGCTTGGTCTCGTTCAGCCAAGACTTGAGCAATTTTGGACTGGAGTTTCTACATTCCTTTGGACAGAGGCCTCAAGCTCATTTCTTAGTTGTTGAATAGTTTGAGCTTGTTACGCTGAGCCACCTTAAAAGCAGCCTGCTCGGCGACTTGCTTCGAATTAATCTCGACAAGCTCGGTGTTGAGGCGATTGATCTCGAAATTGAGAAAATCTTCTCGATCCTCAAGCTCTAGGGTTAAGGTATGGACATTGTCGTGAGCTCTTTGTTTTCCTCGTCCAATACCTTCTTCTCTTTATTGGCGAGCTCGAGGTTGTTCACAGTCCGGAGGTCGCATTTGACTCTGTCAAGTTCTGCCTTGATAGCAGGCAACTCTTCGGCTTGCTGCAACTGAGCTTCTTTTTTGGTGTAGAAGCCCTTTGAGGTGTTGAATCTCTGTCTTGGGCGTCCATCTCCCCTTTAAGGTGTTCATTTTCATCCATACATCAGATGAATCCCTTACTAACTAGAACGGATGTCTGCAAGAGTATGAGCCAAACCGAGGTTAGAACATAAAAGAAGGAGGGCAAGTACATAACTTGACGTAAAAAAAGGGTGATACATACCCGGTTCGATGCATGCATACCCTCGTTAAAGAGGTATTGCCATGATACATTCTTCATTTTTTCTCTATCGGACTCCGATATCAGTGGTCTCAAATAACTGGCAACCCCAACTGGACGAGACAAGAAATTGGTATATTTGGGGAAGGAAAAAGTGCCAGTTCTCACCCTTCTCGGATCTTCACTCGGGGCTGGGAAGACAGTCACGAGTGAGCATATGGGTTCTGTGTGAGAAATGCAGAAGGCAATATCATATATGCAAAAGAAGAGGAGATATGACATGTAACAAATACTGAAGCAAAAGCAATGGCAATATTGGAGGCAGTTAGATGGTGTAATAACAAGTAAATGGATAGCCATTTGGATAGATGAGAAGAAACTAAGGGAGGGGAATCATGTGATGTTCACACATATTTTTAGAGAAGGAAATCGATTAGCAGATGCACTTGGAAATTAGGCTTTGGACAAAGAAATAGTGGTCGTGAATAGTTCATGGACTTGAAAGTCAAGCTAAGGAGAATCTTGAACAGTGACAAATCATATGTATCATATATATGAGTTCAAACTAGACATTAACATTATATTACACATACCAAAGAACTCAGAGTGGAGAATACAATATCAAACAAGAGAGCAAAAAACCAAGGAAAACAACAACAGAAATGCTCAGAGAATACAAAATATGAAATAATACATTTTTGTTCATGGAGAGGCGTTGTCAGAGCTCAGATAAGGAAGAGAAGCAACAAACAACCACATATCTCGAAGATAAGGACAGATTCAACTCATGAAATGTATGGAAACATAAATTAGAAGCTGGAAAATGATACAAATCATAAGATCGCACTTTTTTAACAAGTTCAACACCATACCTGATTTTGTTAGAGCAAAGATGGAATTTTTTGAAGCTATCTAAGCTAGAGGAGGTGAGTCAGATCCTCTCATGGTGTTTACGAGCATCAAAAGAGGTTTTCGTCACCCTCACCTCACCGGAGAACACATCGGAACAAGAACAATCTAGAGAGAAGGTGGAGTTTAGGAAGAGAAAGCTCAACTTATGTCAAAATATCGACTGAGTTTCCTAAAGCGCCTTACATGTTGTTTTTTTCTTTTTTGATTATTTTTTATGTATTTTTTGGGATGGGTTCGTTTGGGCCTAGATTTGTTGGACGACTTTGCTTTTGTTTTCATTAATAAACAGCCTAAAAACTGACATAATTAATTTTAATAAAAAGACAATCACGAGTTTGGACCGGGAGCTGGCGTGATTCTTTGGAGTTCGGGTGGATTTGGTAAGTTTTTTAGGGATAACTAAATGAGCAAACCTGTAGGTGTCCAAGGAAGCGGTCAAAATCTTCTTGCCCAAAATTTTGCGTCGGTTGTGTTGGTGAAGGAGGAGTTGAAGTTTTTTGTTTCTTAGCCAACGACTTCTCATCCGTGGCTTCATCGTCATCCTCTCTGATGACAGAAACTGATTAGATGCCTTATGGCATGGTGGCAATAGCTGATGCGGCACCGTATGTTGGCACAGCAGCTTCGACAATAATATTTTCTTGATCTCCGGTAGGAACATCCTCTATCGGAGTGATGGTAGTTTTTCTAACCTAAACGTCATCTGGGGAGATGCCAAAAGATCCACCTACTTTCAGAGTTCTTTTCCTCTTTGAAGCAGTCGATGGTGACTTCGGAGGCTTCGAGGATTTGGATTTGGCGATTTTCTTTTTCTTTGATACCTCAACGATCCGGCTAGTAGATGCGGTTGGGTCGAGTATCGAGTTGTGGTTAGTTGAAGCAGTTGAAGGGTTGGACCTTGGCGTCGAAGTGTCATTTGGTAAGCTCGAGGGTTTGAAAAAAAGGGAGAAGTTAAAATATGTACAAAACTAATAGAAGAAAAAGGAATCCGGAGGATACCAACCGTGATTTTATGATAGCCATCATTTTTTGGAAAGTTCTTTTCATGTCTGCGTTTTGTGCGGGTAAGTACTGATGACCTTCTCAACCCATAAGTGGAAATTGTTCACGTGAGTTGGTATCCAACGGACGACTGGAAAGGTGGAAAAAGAAAAAGGCTTAAAGCAAGTCATCGAAAATCATAAGTTATACAAAAGAAAAGAAGAGAGTATTGTTACTTACAGTGCATGTTCCATTCTTCCAGTAAAGGTATGTACCTAGTCGGGATGATTTAAATGGTAGGAACCGCAAAAAAATGTTCTAGCCAACCTCGGTATCAATTTTCATCGACGCTAGAGAGAATAGGAAATTTGCCTCGAGAGCTAAATGATCCCGCCGTAGAAGAACCTCATGATATATAAACAGATCAAGTGATCCAAGGTAAAAGTTTCATCGACCAAATTGGCTAGGAATCGGAGTCATGTTACGACCCTCCAGACAAACGGACCAATTTATACAAGACACAGATTGTAAGTCCTACACATCTCGATGATCATGTTGTTGATTGGAGAGACGAGTTTGAAAGTAAAATGGTAGGTGTATACATTGGAATACCCATATCTGAAGGTGGTAATGTCTTCGTAGAGGACAAAAACAATGATACCAGAGAGGTCGATCCAACCACAATCATTTTGGACTGTCTCGAGGTCGGATGCACTGATAGAGAATGACTAGTTTTTTGCTTCTTCACCTCGGTCATACTTCTTAGAAACGGTCTGAACGACGAACTCGTTGTCAAAATGAAAGGAGAATGAGAGCATATCGAAGGCTCTGGGCTCAATAGCAGCCCGAGCCTCAGAAGATTCACTGGTACGACAGAGTCATCGGTGGTGGAGAAGTTGCCGGAGAAGATTATATAGAGGTAGATCGGGTTGATTTTGTCATGATGATGAAGATATAAAGTTATGAAAGTATGAAGATTTGAAGGTTGAGAGTTATAAAGATATAAATATTATAAGGTGTGGAGTTAAGAAGATTTGTTGGATGAATGTTAGAAGATTTAGAGAATTGGCAGAAAGTAAAAATTGTGAAAGAAAAATATAAGGAGTTTTATAGGGGTGTTGCCATCATTACGAAATGCTTCGGTTCACGAACTGGAGTGACGTTTCAATCAGAGAGTGACACGTGTATGAAGTGGCAGAGTGATAAGATGTGAGTTAGATTATGGGGAAATTGGAAGCGTTTCATTTTCCCTCCTATTTCAGAGTAATTTAAAAAGAAGCTTGTGAAAGAAGACACTGAAGGAATCATTTACACTTTCCATCACTTTGGTAAACTTTGATCCGGAAAGTATGGGGACTATCTATGTACGGTGAAAACCGACATGACAAGTGGCATGATTTTGATATGGAAATCGAAGGAGGCAGCGATGTTCAACATCGGATGCAAGTTGAATCGATGTGAGTCCATGTATCAAAGTAAGACTGGATAGCGACTGAATCAGGTGGCACCGGATAGTGATCAGACCAGGTGATACCGGATGAAAAAATCGAAGAGGCTCAGCGCGTACTCGTTCCGGATATGGCGCCAACATTTACTCTTTGGTTATTAAATGACCGTTATTGTCATTACATTGAATTTAGTGAGGGAATGATTCTCGAGCATAAATTCTTTGTAATGATAGCTATAAAAGGAGCACAACCTTCATGTTGGAAGGGCAATTCATCCTTATTATTCATACTTGCATGATTTATTTACAACAATTACAACTTTTTGTTCTCACTGTTGGCTCGAGCCTGAAGCAAATCAGTTAGGAATCGGACCAAAATCATTGGACAGTTTCAATCAAGATCATATTATTTCAGGCTAATTTACTTGTTTTTTATTTTCATTTGCTTAGTTATTGCTAATGGTTTATTACACTTATTAACTAATTGATCGACATATCCTTAAAACCACTAACAAATTCAACTGTGCCTATTTTTAGGGGTAAACAATGTTCAAAATACTGTGTAAAAGAAGTTTATACATAAAGAAATTAAGACTATTCAACATCTGCGATATACAGATGAAAATGAGTTTTATGTTGTGTTATAATATAAATTTTTGCGTCAAAAAGCGTTCATTCGAACCCTTTCCACCCACTTGGCTCTGCTCCGACAATGCACATGTAGGGGCCTTTATTTATTTTAATAGCAAAGTAGCTATTATCTTTTTATTTGTAAGGCTAATGACCAAATTGGTCACTTTTAAATTACGTTAAGAATTATTTTTATTAAAATTTAACATAAAGGATAAATGGAACCAAAACATAGCCTAAAGACCATTTTGATCATAAGCTCCTTTGGTAAACTTTACTTTTTGATAGGATCTTACTCTGAAATGTAAAATTTTTAATGGGTGATGAAAAAATTATGGGACTCTTTCAGGGCTATTCAAAATTATTCGTCTCTACCTAATTATGAAATTTGTCAATTAATATGTTGTATACTTTCGGGACATATACTTTATATAATTATATTCCTCAAAGTATGTAATAATAAGAATACTAACTTACATTGGTATATACTATTAGGTAGGTAACATGCAAATTATATACGTTCTTAGCGTAGTCCGTTGCGACCTTTTTTGACTTCTCATTGTCATTCATTGTAGTATTGTGTGTTGTGTATTTTAAATTTATGCAATTCATATAATTAAATACATCAAAGGTACACAATGGTAAGAATAATAGAATCACAATGGTATATATTATTCATGTATTTTACATATAAGTTATATACCTCCCTTAATTTAGTCCTTTATGATATTTTTCGCCTTCTCATTGTTATTCATCAAACAAACAAGACTACTCCATCTAAATCAACAAAAAAGAAAATTCAAAAAGTATACAATGTACTTGATTGCATATTTTATAAATATTATTTTCTAAATAGGTAAGAAGTGTAATATGTTCTAAAATTAATATTTTTTGCGTAATTAAGTGCGGCATTTCTGTTAATTTTTCATAGAGCCCATTAATTGAGAGTGCAAAGTAAAGCTAAATATAACATTTTGTAACGGGTGAGTTGCACTAATAGTTACTTTTAATGCTGCTCTTTAAAATCTAATCACAATCTAAGAATTTGAGTAATTTTAGCCAAGCATAAACTTAATCCACTTGTCTTCTCTATCGCATTTGTTTTCTCAATGCCCTTTCTCCTCCTTTTCTTTCTTTTTCATTGAACAAACAGAGTCATCACTATCATGTTAAAATAAGTATAAAAACTAACCCACTTAGTATAAACAAATCGGACCTTTAAGATGAACCATTCCAATTCCAATTAAGCCAAAATAATTGTTCAGCCCACGTAGTAGACATAACCTTAATGATAATTAAATGGTTTGCATTAAAACCTAATTAGGAGGTAATACAGAAAGAAGTTAGGCTTTCGTTTTTTACCTTCAGTTTGTCCATTTAGTTGCCCATTAAATTTTAAGTATTTACTTTCTCATTAAACTTTATATATTTAATTACCTATCAAAATTACATTACTATTCTCTTGAAGTAATATATATTTTGTCTTCAAATATATTTTTGAAATTGTGAGTTTTCATGGTCCTTCCAACTTCAATTTTGTATCTTCTTCTTCGCCTGCCTTGTCGGCCACGATAGCTATGTAGAAGTGATTGACGATCACAAACCTGCATATCAAATGAGTTGTTCTTGCTGCTTCGAAAAAGAAGTATTTGTTGTTGAAAAAGTCTATTGTTCTAATTACCTATCAAATTGGTATGTGAGAGTCCTATTGTTGATAATCCGTAATTTGTTGAATTTATTGAAATTAGTAAGACTGTTTTTCTAATCTTGAATTTTGTAGATCAAGACCCTAGGAAAACTCTTTTTTGAAGATGATAACAACCGACCACAAGAAAAGAAATGTCAGCATTAAAAAAAATTCTACTTCATATTGATAATTTATTTGTTTTAACAGGAGCTTGAATAAAAATCATGTTTTTTGGTTTGAATTTTCTTAGAAATTGACACTTTTAGATGAATTCAATTAATGGTGTTCCACTATTTTATGGTTGTATTAGGTGAGAGTTTGATTTGTTAAGCGTCGAATTTTCATATTCTGATATGAATATAATTTTCATAATGAATTTAGTGAACTTAATTTTGTGGTGAATAGTTACAAGAATTGAAACTACCCAAGAATACCGCTGACAATACCAAGAGAAAAATTATGACAAGGAGCCTATAATTAGTTATTAAGAAGCATAATCATTTTTTAAGTCTAAGAAGACCCTTGGATGATAATAAGAAAGTTTATATTTTATTTATATAAATTTCTATCTTTTCAATATAAGAAAAATATAATTTAAATGATTTTATTAGTATTATAATTTGTAGTTATAAAATGAAATTTATGTTATTTACTAATTTTAAATTTTTGGTAATGCTCATTTTGAATCCTTTTTAATAACCCAAAAGTACAAATTAGTGTATACATTAATTCAATATGAGCATTTTGTTTCATAAAAGAGAGGAATTAGGTTGCACTATTTGGTATGTACATAAATTCTTTTATAATCGCGCAAGCCCAAATATATTCACTAGTAAGTAAGAAACGAAGCCGGAGGAGAAGGAAAGGAAGAGAATGAGGATAAGGCGAAGGACAATAATCAAGCTCCTTTACCATTTATAGCCACCGCCAACCATTACATTATAATTATTATTATTATCGATATCACCATAATTACTAGCTGCAATTGTCACTAGCTTTTGAAGGACGTTTCATCAAATAAATAATATATACAATATCATATATATTCATATTTTATCAAATATTTTTCTAAATATAATATTTATTAGTACTAATTTTTTAATTATATATTTATGTAATTTTTAATTAATAATTTTATACATATTATGTTGAGTACACAAAATTTCAATTATTTAATTTTTAGATCTAGATACGATATATTAATAATCATCAATACTAGTAAAAGCAATGACAATGATCTAGACTAGATTCACTTGAACTCAATAAAATGGAAGCTGGATATTAAAGAAGTTACATAAATTCCTTCTTCGTGCCACACACAGTATTAAATCCGCATAACATTTATTCATTCAAGAAGAAAGAAAGATTGCCAATGCAAAAATGCACAATTAAACATTTCGATACACGTAAAACCTTGTTTGATGGCCGATTAGAAATAAATTATTTATATATTAAAATATTGCATAAATAATATAATATTTAATAACTAATTATAAAATAAATTATTCATATATAAAATTAATACAATATTTAATTTATAATTTATAAATTCCTATAATCTAATACATATATAAATTATGAGTTAATATATATACACCATTACACCCTAACAAACGAACCCTGACTAGCCCAACACATACAGAGAAAAACAGGTAAGCAAGCGGTAAATATTAAAAAACAATTACGCAGTGTAAAAATGAACAAAGAGACAGACAAGCAAATGCTATATATATATATATATATATATATAGCTCACGCACATGGCGGAGAGAAGAAAGTGGATGTAGCACCTGTTAATGGTAGCTAATCTTTTTCTACTATTCGCGATTTAGTCTTCTCGAACCCAAACAAAGCCTTTCACACAGTTGCTCGCTTTACTTGTGATTTTTACAGCAACGACAACAACATGAAGGTAAACTTGCACCGCTTAAAGCCGACCTTATCTTCAGATACTCTTCGTCTTTAACCGCAACACCGCCCTTCAAACCCTAATTATGCTTCGCCGATATGCATTTCCTTATTCTAGAATCTTCCGATTTGTTGTTTTTGTCGTATCGAGTATTTGTGAAGATCCGGAAACTTTGTGAATTTTGTGTTTGTTTTGATTGAATTTTTGCTGAATTATTATAGTAGAAAAATCGTTACTTGTATGTTTTCATTTTCGTTGCTGTTAGCTTACTCGGAACGGTTATGTTAGATTTCAGTTTAATTCCACTTGTTTTTATGTTTCTAGGCATGTGTATAAAGGCGAGGTTTCGATTTAGGATAGCTATGTGCATTTATGATGAAAATTAAAAATGCATTAAATTAGGAAATGTAGTATCTGAGTAGCCAAAGTTCCTGATTTTTTCTGATTTTGTATAGTCTAACACTTCGTGAAATAAGGAAAAAAGGTTTGTAGTCTATAATGCTATCAGGTTTGAATTCCGCTGGAACCAGTGTCTACTTTTAATTTCAAAGCCACTGCACGAACTAAGAAAGACTTGATTTTGACGCACTAATTCCATCCCATGAATTTGATGCTAGATCTATCCGGTGTTAGCAAAAGCGAGAAGCGCAAAAGAGCTCTAAGATCCGTTGTGGGCTTTTTTAAGCGCAAAGTGCAAATAATGTGGACTTTATTGAAAAAGGCGCAACGGATAAAAAATATACTATATAGTATATGTTTACTCCGGGACTAATATTATAAGCATGAGTAACAAATATGGACAAAGAAATTATTTTTATTATGATAAAGTGAAATATCAATTGTTTAGTGTCGCCTCTTCAGGAAATGCTCATTCGCAAGGAAGTTTTTGTCTTAGACCTTGATTACGACACTAAAGCGCAATTACGCGAGGCAAAGCGCTCAACATGTTTTGAGCCTCGCTTCAGGGCTTAAGCGTGCCTTTTCACAACACTGGATCTATTATTAGGAATAATTAGTTTTCCTTAATCTGGCAATTTCGTCGTTTGGTTTCAGATGCTTCCTGCAATGTTTTCTGTACTTATTACGACAGCTGCCTCTTATAGGATTAAGCCTGCTACACAATCTTTTTTTTTCTTTCAGGAAATGAAACACATCTTAGATGACATCCTTTACTTGATAACGATCAAGCCTTGTCTCTGTAACGGGTGAGGCTTCCACGTCCACCGTGGTCTGTAATATAATTCTAAGAATCAAACAGGAACACCATATTCCTTGGTCCATGAAGCACTATTTGCTCCGTACTAATTCCTCCACCCCCTCCCCCCTCCATCTGGAATCTTTTGTATCGTGTCTTAGGACTTGGGGATAGAAATGATAATTTAACCTTGATATTGGGGGTAGCAGGCACTAGTCATTGTGGCTAAATAAGTTTCTAGGCTTCAGTGTGAAAAAGCAATTGGGATTTGATTTTTCAGAATTGCATTATTGTAGTGTGGGGAGAGATCTGCTTGTTGACTCATTTGTCATGGATATGAATTATTGCACTGCTATGAATTTCTTAAAATTGTGTTTCTGTTTCTGTGCAGAAGCATACAAGTGGATATTATATGTCCTGACTACAGATCATTCAGACGATGAGATTTATTTTGTAGCGAGGCTCGGTTTTGGTCTTTCATTCATAGGCGAAGAACTTTAGGATTGTGGAAAAGTAATAATTCAGCAAAGATGCTGTTCAACAAGGACATTGAAGGTCTGCGTGATGATGGACTCGATGGGTCAGTGAATGAGACTCAGATATTTGCAGATGTGTTCTTCGGAAATGAGAGTGGTACCAAAAGGTGTATTGTGACTGGAGTGATCAATTTTGAGGGCGACCTTACTGGCCAGACAGATGAACCTGGACATTTGTGTGGTGAAAATTCCAGTTTGACACTACATCACGATTCTCATGACATAAAGGAGGATTCTAGAGAAGACCCTTGTGAAAAAGAGCTAATCAATAGTCATGTGGAAAAGGAATCTGAAACATTAGCTTCTTTGGACAGAGTACCTGCAGATATATCTCAGCAACCCTCTTCCTGCCCTTCTCTGAGTGTGATATGTCATATAGTTGAATCTTCGAACCAAGGTGTTAAATCAAGTTCTTATTTGCAGAAGCGGTACGCTGTGCTGGACAAAAGTCACGTGTTTGGTGAAATGGATTCATCAAAATTAAGATCGTCTAAAATAGAAGGTAATGGATGGAAAGATGTAGTTGGTAAAGCAATTGCATCACCTGCTTCTCAGGAGAGCTATGCAACCAAGTTTTTGGTTGGCAGTGCTGCAAAGTCGTCAGGAATTCTCCGACCAGCCAAGCCAAAGTGGAGGGACCATTGCTTTGTAGAACTGGATGAAGCTGAATTGTCAACGATTAAGGATTCTCCAAATGACCCTCGCCCTCTTCTCCGGTACCATATCCATCGTTTGCTCAGAGCAGCAGGATGGGTAATTGGTAGGCGTAAAAGAAATAATAAGTTTCATGGAATTGGTGAATATGTTTACAAGTCACCTGAAGGAAGACCAATTCGTGAATTCTGGAGAGCCTGGACCTTGTGCGGACAGAGTTTATTTACTTATGCCGATGGTATTTTTCCAGAAAAGGATTGTAGGTTGTGGTCTGATATGACACAATTTTTGAGTGACCTCTCAGGTACAGTTATGGAGATTGAAGAAAAACTGAATACCTTGGAAACAGCTTCTGCATTGGCTTGGCTTTGGAGTCTCCTCGATCCCTTTACAACTGTGGTGTTCATTGACAAGACATTACGCTCTCTCAAAGAAGGAAAAGCAATTAAAGCAAAAATGACTTTGGCCACCGCTCCTGTTAAAAATTACAGGTTAAAGAATGTTGACGCTGCAGGAAACCTGTTTGCTGAGAGGACTTTGCAGAACCAGCCTTGCAGCTCTTCTTTTGTCTCAGATAGTGCATTGACAAGTCTTGAGACAGATAAATGGATTCACAAGGAGTATGGTGATGAAAGTTCTCTCAACTTAACAGAGTCACAGATGGGTGAAGGAAAATATCTGAATGACGTATCTTATTATTATCCTAATGAAAGATCCATGTGCTTAAGGGATACTGTCAGTGGGGGTGCTAATAAATACAGGAAACTCTTGGAAAATGGTAAAGATGTACTGGATTTAGCTCCTTTACCAGCTTGTGGATCTGAAAGCACCAGTGAGCATGTTGGATCTTGTTTGTTTGAAGTTCCTATTAGTACAGGAAATGCACTAGCCTTGATTGGGGGATCAGATACTGTTATTACTCAGCAAGATAGCAATAAAAGCTTCTCCAGCAGTGATGTAAAGAGTTCTGATCATGTTGATGATTTGTATTCCAGAAATGTATCAGTGAGTGGTCTTGACGTCAGAAAAGTTCCCAATTTGGTGGGATCCATGTTCAAGGAGCCCGTAGTGTTTGATTCAAACCATAGAAACAGTGATACAATGGACACCAAAGGAAATTCAGTCTTGAAAAGGAAGGCCCCGAAGAAATCAAAAAAGTTATCAGAAATGGAATTTACTAATGGTTACCAAGATGACAAGTTTGATCCATCTTATAATCAGAGTGGATTTCATGAAGTCAGTGGATCTGGCATACAAATACAATCAAGAGCCAAGGGATATTTAGTAGACTACATGGGGAGAGCTAGAGGTCATCAAGGGCTGTCCATCCATTGTTCAGAGTCTCAGGAAAATACTGAACAGAGCAATTTCAAGAAGTTTAGGCAGACATTGGCTAGTTCTAAGCAATCGAGTCAGTTTAATGTGAATATGAAGGAGTTCAACTCCGGGAATATTGATGATGATAACCATTTTAGAGGAAATATTGAATGTATAGCGCTTACAAGTAAGCGCAAAATTGGGTCAAAGAAACGTAAGGCATGTCGTCTTAGTGACGATGATCTCTTAATTTCAGCTGTATTTAGAAATAAGACATGCAGATCTGCCAACAAAAGGTCCTCTGGTAAAATCAAACCTCTAAGGAAAAGGAAGAGCCAGAAAAGTGGTTGCAAGTTGCTTTTACGTAGCCTCAACAAGGGTGGAAAGCACTTCACTGACGCAAAATGGCCTACCTTTGCCTCAAGGACTGTGTTATCCTGGTTAATTCATTCTGGGGTTGTTTCACTAAACGAAGTGATCCAGTACCGGAACTTGAAGGATGATTCTGTGGTAAAAACCGGCTTAATTACCAGTGATGGAATATTGTGTAATTGCTGCGGCAAGGTGCTATCCATCTCTGAGTTCAAAAGTCATGCTGGTTTTAAGCTCAATCGTCCCTGTTTGAATCTTTTCATGGAGTCTGGTAAGCCATTCACCTTATGTCAGCTTGAGGCTTGGTCAGATGAATACAAGGCACGTAGAGCTGTTTCTCAAACTGCCCAAGCTGAGGAAAGGGACCAAAATGATGACAGTTGCGGGCGATGTGGTGATGGTGGCGAGTTGATTTGTTGTGATAATTGTCCAGCTACTTTTCATCTAGCTTGTTTATTCACACAGGTTTGTCTTTTGACCCTTTTCACTTGGTTTACTTGTTCGAGCCAATTCGATACTTTTATCTTGCCTTGAATACATTATTTTCTTGCTCAACATTTAAGTTTAATCCACTTGTCAATTGTAAGAGATATCAAAGATCAGTCCTTACGCTTTATGCGTTGGTTCTTATATGGTTTTAGCTGATATTATATTGTGAAAGTATTTTTTTCCTGCGAAGGAAATATACTCTCTGAAACAGTTTCTAATCCGTCTTATTCTTTAAAAAATTCTGATGTATTTTATCATCAGAGTGCTGGTGAACAGCCAGCATCAACTTTCTAAATCAGCTATACCATATGTAGCTACAGGTTCCTTAGATACCCTCAGTGACCAACATAGAGTGGTGGATAAGTTTGATTTTGAAGAAGAGTAATTGGCCTCTTGAAGTTGCTGTTGATCTGTTGAAGGCGAAGCAGTATTATATGCATTTCAGTTACACCTTTGCCATGGACCATTTGATATTCAATGCCCATGGATGTGCTGCTTGCTGGTTTATTATGTGTTTCCACCACATCTTTGTGTATCTGGTCGCATCTTTTCCTGAAAATGGGACATTGAAATACATGTCCCTTTAGGATGTAGTTTTTCAGTTCAGATTATTGATTTCAGTAATTGCAAGGTGGAGTAAGTTATGTAAGGGTTATTTTTCAAATCCTTCCAACAAATGACCCCTATGGGTTTCCTTGCCATTTGTGCAAGGAAAAACGATCAAACATATGTAAAGAGATTATATTTTTCCACTATGGTGGTTCTTTTAGCTCTTTTTTGGTTAAGTAAATACGATTATATTTGAAATAATAAGAGTGAGGAAGCCCATAATTAGACCTACTAAACCTTTAACAAAATTCTTCTCCATGTGTTTTTGTTAGCTTGTTATAAACTGTTGAAAATCGTGTATGGCAACCCTGATCTGATGCAAATTGATCTTCGGCTCTTTGGCAATCAATGAAGTTTAACACGTTCAGTGTCAATCAGTACTTCAAGAATCCAGTTAGCCTCTTTTTAACAATCTGAAAAGTTTATTTGGCTTGGGATGTCCCAGTTTGATTGTTTCAAGGTTATATTTTCCTGCCGCATTATCATTACATGAATAGAAGAATAAGTACTATTCTAAACTTTTGTTTATCTTATCCATCTAACTTAGTTAGGAAGTGTGCCCTCAAAACTTTATTTCAAAAGTAAAGACATCGCTATAACTAACAACATAACATACAGATGAACATTGGTTTACCAAAACATATTCTATCTTTCTAACATTTTTATTAGTATTTATTGAGAAAAAAGTTTTCCTTTTATTTTGGGGATAAAGATAATAGTCTTGGCAGAAAAAAATTGAGAACCAACGGTGGAGGTAAATTTAGGAGGCATGTAAATGTATTACATTTAACTTTCTAGATTTAAAACCTTATCCTTTGCAATTTTTAGTTAATAACATTACGTATAATTTTTTTTATTCCCTTAGATGAGATTGGTAACTGACAGTTCATTGAAATTTAATCTTTGTGAGATCATCAATATTGTACCAAGGGGGATAGCACTTTTTCCTCCTATTAGTAGGTCTTTTTGCCCATTCAGTTCCTCTACTGGTAGTCTAGTTGTAGTTTTGAGTGGGTGAACCCATGTTCTATCTCGTAGTCACCCAAGTGGCAGAGTTTGTAAAGTCAAATGGTCTATAAACTTAAATGTTCCTCTAGGTAGTCTAGTTGTAGTTTTGAGCGGGTGAACCCATGTTCTATCTCGTAGTCACCTAAGCGGCAGAGTCTGTAAACTCAAATGGTCTAAGAGTTGCCAAGATCCATTACGTGTCCAAGGACTTTTGTTCTTCTTGGCATCTGTTATTTTGGCACAACTCTTTTTGGTTCTTAAAAATAAACAGTTCAAAAAGGTTCAATTGGCCGAAATGAATTTCTAGATTCGCAGATTTATCGATATCAAGTTCGTAAAAAGAACCATATTTTGGTTGGCGATTATTTATGATCGCTTGGTTTAGGCAGGTAAGTGTTAAGAGGCTTTTTAATTTTTTCATTAGGTGCAATCAAGGAAAAAAGCCTTCGCCTTCTTTTTTCAAAATGAAAAAGTAAACCACCTTAGTAAGCTAGCTTTGGTTGCTAAGCAAGACGGGCACAACGCTAGGATGTGGATCGATCATGACGAGAATGGACTTCTTCGTTGTATAATAGAAGAGGCAGAGTCCAGTTCCCCTCCCTTCCCGACTAATTCCATTTAGGCGGGTTAGGGCTTGGCTTGACTTGACTCTGTTTTCTCCCGGGTCGGAGGCGAGAACTTGAAAGTGAATCATTCAGTGTGTTCATAGAACAGAAGGCCTCGCCCAAGGAGCGTTAAGTCCGGCTTGCAGAACCGTCTTTCGAATAACTATTAGTCTTAGTCGGTTAACCCATTTTTCAGTTGCTGTAGGTGGTAATAGCGAGAAAGACTTCTATATTTATCAAAGATAAAAGTCTTAATGAAAGTGAGCTTGGTACCGTGGAAAGCCGGGTGGAGGAGACAAAGGGACTCTCCTAAGAGAGACCCCAGCGGAACTTCTTTCCTTATCCCCTATCACATAAATAAAATGCAAAAAGTCAGCAAGCAGCAATAAGGCAAGACCTATAGGTGTCTTTATCGACTTTTTAAGTAAAGAATTTTAAGATAGTTAAATGTTTAAATAATTAATTTAGGGGGGATGGATTTGGGGATGCAGGAAAATGAAGTATTTAGTCATCTAATAGAATATTCTAATTTGTTAGATATTTAACACGAAAGGCATAAGTAATACTCTGAAGAGCAAATGTGTATAAGAGAATCAAAACAAGAGCATATCTGGGCTATCATCACAAGAGATATACGTAGTAAGATGAGCATTTAAGATGTAACTGTAAAAGTACTAGATGATGATGTCTGATTATAGTTGTGAGGATAAATAAATAAAAGAAAGTGTAGTTATTCTTTGATTACAGTGGTTACATCATTTTTTTATTAAATTTCCTTGAAAAGAAAAGACTGATATAAGTGCGTCCATGAATGCTGAAATGTTTTAGAATTCTTTTAACAATTCTTGGAATTTTGGTTATCATCATTTTTTAAAAATAAAACACTAAAGTTGTTGCCAAAAATTAAAGTCCATGTTTACCCATTTGTTTGAGGATGCTAAACTTTCTACATTGGTTATCATAACCGCGTGTTAAGAAATGGATCTAGGGCCTAATTCAACCCCAAAAGTTAGCTCATTAGGGGAGGATGGCCCAAAGACCATATAAGGAGATCACCTATCCCTTTTTCATCCGATGTGGGACTCTTCAGTAATGCGGGCATATTCTCTAGTTGAACTAGATTTATGAGCTCTAGCTTAATTAGAAAGTAAGACAGTTGTATAGAACTCTAGATGTATGTATTATTTTCCTAATTTATCCCAAATCTAAATCAGATCCCCTTCACGATTGTGGTAGATTCAATTTCATCTAATTATTAAGAACAGCCCGGTTTGATCCAGGTTTCAGTTTACTATCGGAAGACACAAAGAGAAGTTCCAACAAATAAGTGGAAAATAGATTATGACCCATATTAGGCCATTGTGGTTCAAGAGAGGAGGATTCAACTTGGTCTGAATGGGCTTTTCTTTCCTTGTTATTTCCTATCCTGATCTTCTGCTTTAATGCTTGTCTACACGTTCCTTGAGAGTTGTGACAGTCAGTGAATTGGCTTATTCATTAGCGATGCTATAAACGTAAATTAACGGAAAAAAGTTTCTGATGATTTTCTTTTATTTCAAGAAGTTTTCATGCTCTTTGCGTGTTTCATGTAGAGAACTAAAGAGGGTAGAAGCCCTTTCTTTTGTTGGTCTTTCCTTATACTTAATTTGTTGATTTCTCACTTAGTTGACATTTGTTACCATGTTTGAAGTCCCATGGGATTATGTTTGACCAGCTTTTTGGTACTTCTCTTAGTTCTAATTTTGGCGGTGTTTTAACTTTTGGTTGAGACGTAAATCACTTTTTTAACTGATAAAATCGATGGTAGTGAGTGATGCTCTGATTCAGATTGGTTTGATAACTTATTTTTACTTTCCGTCTTGATTATTTGTTTTACTTTGTTCTTCTTGCCTGTTTACCGTTCTCGTAAGTCCTTCCATGTTTTTTTTCTACAAACCTGTGCTATATTTATTTACCAATATTGTTTTGGTTTCTGTGTGTGCATGAGGCATGAATGTATGATACTCCTAAAATAATAAATCCGTTCACATGGCCTGGTTTTCCTTTGATTTTGTTGCGTATCATATGAAGTTGAGTGCTTCATTTTGTTTAATGATAGACAAGAGATAATTCTAGTAGATTAACTTTATTATTTCTTGTTTCAGGAGCTTCCTGAAGGGAGTTGGTATTGTTCACAGTGCACTTGCCAGAAATGTGGGGACGTGGTTAAATATAGTGAAGCATTGAGTTCCCCCGGTGGATTAAAATGTTCACAGTGTGAACATAAATGTGCGTTCCCCCATGAACTTGACTTGTTTGGTTGCTATTCTTTTCCCATTGCAGGCATGCAAATGTCCAAATATTGGTATTGGAGCTCTGTGTTCACTTATTACCAGAATGCACAGTCTCAAATAATATTAAGATTCTGCATTTGTCAAACTTCACAAGCCTCAATCATAGAATTATCTTCTTTCACATTTAGTTCAGTTATTGGAGCGGGAAAAGTATATCTTCCTTCCCAAAAGTTTCCTCGTTTTTCTGGTACTAAATGCCTTGATGGCTTTGATGATTTGTGAACAGATCATGAAGCATGCAGTAAACTAAGGATTACAAAAAGTGGACAGGCCTCTGATACATGGTTCTGCAGCGAAAACTGTCAGGAGGTGAGCTAGACATCTCAGCTTTACATTTTTGTTATTAAACAATATGCTCAATGATGTAGGCCAGCAATTTAGGTGCATCAAACAAATCAACTTTTCATATTTTTGTCTCGTTTAAGGTTTTAATGCAGAGTCTTGAAGTGCTATATGATGGTTATTAGTTCCTTTTGCATGTGATATGACTGGGCAGGAGAATGTGATATGATTGTTATATCGTTAATGTATCATCTGAGTCAGTCTATATAGAAGTAACAGCTAAACTAACAACAGAAATTCTTGCACCATGTATAGTTATATTGAAAAACATCTGTTTTCCACTGCCAGAGTACTATTCTGTGGCTTTGAAACATCAGTTATAGGTCTGGCCTTGGATTAAGTTTACCTGCTAGATCTTTTCTTTGACAAGTGTATTTGATTTTATCATGAAAGAACTTCACCTCGTTAAGTCTTCTATTTGATGGTTTCCTTCAGGTCTGAAGTACTTGATCTTATTTATTTATTTGAACTTCATGCACTAGCAAAATGCTTGGAATGCACCCCTGCTGTTTATTGGAGTCATTAGGGATGACATCATGATGGAGTATATAATTCAATCTGTCGACCGAAGATTTTGATTAGTGAGAAAATATGACAAACCTTATGTGAACTTCTTTTAAAAAAAGGAAAATTCCGAAAGATTGGCATTGGTTAATCCATAGTTAGTTTAAGTAATTAGTCCCCTAGGTGGTGCTGTTTTAGTTGAGATCGCAAAATCTAGTAATGGTGAATTCTTCTGAAATAATATTAACTTCATTGCAAGCTTGAACATTAACTATTTTAGTTGTCTTTCGAAAAAACTCAAGTGATGTTCTTTTGCAGGTTTATGAAGGTCTTCACTCTCGCATCGGGCTCGTTAATCCTCTGATGGATGGCTTTTCGTGGACTCTTCTAAGGTGCATTCATGGTGACCACAGAGTTCATTCTGCTCAGCGGTTTATTGCTTTGAAGGCAGAATGCAACTCAAAGTTAGCAGTTGCCCTTACGATCATGGAGGAGTGCTTTCTTCCCATGGTGGATCCAAGAACTGGCATAGATATGATACCCCATGTAATATACAGCTGGGGGTGAGTATTTCTGTTTGCCATCAACTCTTTTCTATCTTGGCATACTACTGTGGTTACCTGAGTGGTGTGGTATAACGCTTAACGCATATTCCTCCACGTTCTTTTAAAGCAGTTTGTGGAATTAGCTATAGCCTACGAGTAGTTTTTGCTGAACTCCCTGCACTCGATAGATGAGGCATTATGCCTAGCATTTCTTGTTCATTCAGGTCTCATTCATAATAATTGAATGGAAGGGTTGAACGGCAGGTTTAACTATAAATTTGTGAATAATATATTTTTGAAATGACAAAAGAACTTTAAAATTTTATCTGAAGCATTATGTTCTAAAGATTATATGACAATATGCAAACATTTGGATGAAGTTTCATCGATTCAATGAGCCAAATAAAGTGGTGCCCTTGTTCCTGCATCCATGGTGTCGTTTGACTATGTTCATATCATCGTTACAAAATACAACGACACTTAAGTGGTGCTGTCAGACTGATCCTTAAAATCTTTACAGATCACAATTTGCGCGATTAAATTATCATGGATTCTACACTATGATCCTGGAGAAAGATGACATATCGGTAGCTGTAGCATCAGTAAGGTAATTCTTTACAATCTTGAAATTGTCCTTTGTCATGCTTATTCTATGAACTCCATACCTCAAGGCAATGTAGATATTCTCGGTGCATATGAATCTTTTTCAATTTGCTATGGTGCTCTTTTACCTTCTGATTTGCAGCATGTTTTCTTTTGTTCATTTTAAAGAAAAAGACAAAAGGAAAAATAAATATATTAGTGTTATTGGAGCTGTAACTTTAGAAGGAAAAAAGATACATTTTGAGTTGAAACTTCTTACAAGTGCGTTAATATGACATCTTCAGCTTGCAATTTCAGTTTCACGGTTCCATCTTGACCTGATCTTTTTGTTTGTATGCCATGTTTGTGTTTCTTACGCATGCCTTCCAATTCGAAATGCATCAAGTATTTTCTTGTCTTTTGAGTATTAAAAGTCTTTTCTCCATCGGTTGCTTAAAGTGAGAGCTAGACAGAGCTAGACAGTGGTTTAGTATCATATGCCTATGCGCATATTGCATATGCATTTTAGGTTGTTTCTGTTGGTTGTGCTTGGTAGACAATTAGGTACTTTTGGATTTTTTTAAAGAATGTTACAACTTTTTTCATCTGGAGGGTTTCTGTATAACTGGTGCATTCATGTCTATTAGGGAAGGTGCTTAGAAGAAAGATACTTTAAGCATTTGTGACTATAAATTTCTAAACTATCACTATCCAATCCCTACATTTACTATATGGGGATGCCAAAAGGAGTTATAGGGTTAGTTTTATTTACCTTACAAAAAAAAGGAGTTCTAGTTTTACTTAGACTTTGTTCCCAAATCCTCAATCATTGATTGTGACTAGCAAGCCGTGGCTCCCCTGCTGGCTGTTTGATAAAACTATCACTAAAATCAGGATTTTTCCGCCACAGAGAATCTTTCACTGAATCAGAATTTGGTTCTTATGCAGGATCCATGGGGTAACAGTTGCTGAGATGCCTCTAATTGCAACATGCAGTAAATACCGTCGCCAGGGAATGTGCAGGCGCCTACTGAATTCTATACTGGAGGTAATTTGACCGGGAAGCAGTGTTTTAAATGCTGGGGGTCCCACACAGTGTTTTACCTAGCACCGGGTGGGACATAAGCCCCGGAAATGGGTGTAAATCCCATGAATATTTTAATTTTACTAATCTATACATAGTATAAAAAAACATAATAACAAATGCATTAGAATTATATGATTAAAAGTTAAATAAAGTGTTGAATTACTTTAACATAAATGCTTAACATGCTAACATACATATGCCATTAGAGAAGTGTAGATAAGATATCATGAGATACGAGTCAAGCTAGAACATCTTAGCAACCCAAATATTAGAAGGAAAAGTATCAGAATTTGTAAAGAAAATGGTATTTGTACCTTCCAACAAGTGAATAAATCTAGAAACATTTTTAGTATGATATTTTAAATCATATTCTTCACTTAAAAGGCAGTACCTATCAATATTGAATTTCTAATTGTAGATGCAACCAGGTTCCGCATAAATCAGAAAATGACTTTTACTCTAATAGGAATAATTACAGTACATGATATAACTCTAGCATTGTGTGCACCCAACAAGTTAATAATTCAAAAAGCAACTCATAGTACTATACTTCACCACTGAAAGACTAATCTCCAAAGGGAATTATTTGGAGGTTGTTGGTTAGCACTTAATTGTTCAATAACATTCCTACAACCAAGGTCCCTAAAAGATCACCAATCTTTACGTGGTATAATCTCCTCTGTTCATAAAAAGAGCAGGAGAGGGGGAGGGAGGTAGCACGAGCTAGCCTCTTTTATGGCCCGAGTCTAGTTTATCACCCCTTGCTTGTTCCCAACTTCCTTTTCCTCGACTCTGTGACTTGCAATGCATACAACAACAACAACATACCCAGTGAAATCCCACAATGTGGGGTCTTGCCATGTATACTTGCAATGCATATCATCTTTTATTTGTAGTAAAGTAAGGTTTTGCCATGTATACTTACTAGTTTCCCTTGATCATGGCTTCTAGATGCTAAAGTCTTTCAAGGTTGAGAAACTTGTAATATCAGCTATCCCAGGTTTAGTGGAAACATGGACTTCTGGCTTTGGCTTTGAACCCTTGGAAGATTGTGAGAAACGAAGTCTAAGTCATATCAACCTCATGGTGTTCCCCGGAACTGTATGGTTGAAGAAGTCTTTGTATCAAGCTACTGATGCAGATCAACCGAGTGGTGAGTATTTAGTCTTTGGTGTTCTTCGACTTTAAAGAAATCTTCTCTTTCTTAAACGCTACTAAGTGGTGAGATGCTAAAAACTGGAACTGATATGTTTCACCCTTGAAAGCACAGTTCATTCGGGAGAAGCAGTATCCTGCCATGAAAATGGCCTCACCATTATCGAGCCCATGCAACATTGTGTGCCATCTCAAGATGCCAATGCAGGAGCTGATGGCAGACACCCACCTCAGTCTGAGAGTTTGCAATTCAGTGAAGATCAAGGCGGTAGTAATCTTGCTGGTCAATGTTCCATGACTTCCCGCGAGGAATCAGTTGGGTTTATGGACAACAAGAATTGTGATATAGAAATTCATGAGCCTGGGCAAGGTTGTGAAGGAAAAACCTTTAATCAATATCCAGAGCATCAAACTGAAACCAGGCTGCGGCCAGACTCAAATGATTTGCAATTAGAGGAAGTCCAAGTTGTTGATGCTCTGCCTGGTGATTGTTCAAAACTCAGAGAGGAGTTTCCGGTTCTTACATATAGCAGCAACGGGGAAGTAGGTTGTAGAGTAGATAGTTTGCAGATAAATGTGGAAAGCCATTTTTGTTTAGATGAAGTGCCGCAGAGAATTAATGTATTGCTAGGAAATGAGAAATGACGTTAATTATTTATACTTTTTGTGCCTACAGGCGGGTAGGCTTTGTCAAAAGGAAAATGAAAATGAGGAAAGAGATGAGGAAAATGAAAATAATTTACTATGTGGGTAGAGAGCAAATTCAAGACTGATCAACATTGTACAAATTTTCTCCCTAAATGAGAAGGTTCACTAAAGCTCTGAAAATTACACCCCTCTAAAAAATTGAGAAGAATGCAATGACATTCTTGAGGGGTTAAAATCTACTGTCTTGGTTCCTCGACCGTTATTTGCTCTTCTTTTCTTCTTTGAAGATACCAACCAAAGACGGCTTGAAAAGCATATCATTTTCTCTCAATCAACAAACTGATGTACTATAAATCATTAAATTGATGTACTATAACGGAGATTAGGATCTCATCTGGCACCCTTTAATCTGATAGGCCATAGAGCATATAAAACTAAACAAGAATCAGCCTGTAGCATTGCCTTTAACAATTGTACTTAGCGTCTCTTTTCTGACTATTCACAACTTAACTACCATTAAAATTGTATGGTTCTCATCTCATCGAAGGATCTTTCTCTTCTATCCTTTTCTCTAGCCCAACCTACTCTCATTCATTACAAAATTGCGGAAAAAGAAGAAACAAACCAATAATGTTACTACATTGTACTAACTTTGTCTCAAGATGTGTAAAGTAGATAGACGAATAAATAGAAGAGATAATGGTCAAAACATACCTGAATTATCATGTTCTTGTGAGTTTTCTTTGTAACTATTACCATTTATTTATCAAAATACACCTTGAAATTGACTAGACCAAGTGTTTGAGTACAATTGTCAAAAGACGCGTGCAACTTAATTTGTCCATAAAATTTCGTCTACATGATAGCTGACTCATTAATTTCACGGTGTGTTACGATAAATAGTTTAAATAGAAAATCCAAACATTTGATAGTTTAGATAGAAACTCGCCAAAAAAAAAAATTAGGTCGTTTTGACCATTATCTCTAAATAGAAAGATTAGGAAACTAAATACATACTTATACTAATTCCAAAAAGAGGACAAATAAGAAGAAAAAATAAAGACAGCCTTAACATATGCAAGAAATCTACAAACAGATTGTAAAATTAACTTAAAACTTCCAAACTGAGAGCTGGTAAATCTCAACTCCCAACATACCAATTTGAAAGTTTACTCTTTTCTTCCCTCTTCCTCCCCCCCCCAAAAAAAAAAAAAACCAATCTAAACCTTTAACTTCCAATCTCTGTAAATTATAACCATTCTTTTTCAACTTTCAATTTAAATTCATTTCAATGCCTTCATCTCCTAAATCTTTCAATGCGTGGCCATCTTCCACATCCATCTACTCCCGCAGATCAACGGTCCTGATTCTCTGTTCTCTCATCGGATTAGCTGGATTTATATTCGGTTTAATTGCAATTTCGAGGCAAAGTTTGGGGTCAAAATGTAAATATGATGAACCTCGATCTGTTTCTGTTGTATGGGATAAAACTGGTAGTAGTAGTAAAGTAAGTGGAGGAGCTATAGGGAAAGATATTGGGCTTTTAGATGAAGGGCAAAAGAGACATAAAGTTATGGGCTTTGTTGGGATCCAAACCGGGTTTGCATCAACGGGTCGTCGGAGATCATTGAGGAAGACTTGGTTTCCATCTGATCATCAAGGACTTCAAAAGTATTAGTCCCAATTTATAATACACTTTCCTTTTTAGTCGGTAAAAAAAATGACATATTTACTTATTTAGCAATAGTTTCACTTTAAACTTTACATTTTTACGCTTACCGAATAAGTTGATCTATAAACTTCGTGCACAATCAAACTACGTATAAATTGGGACCGAGGGAGTAATTTTTTTCTCTATGTAAATTGTAATTAATGTAAATTAAAAAGATTAGGCTTTAGTTTATTGATCTGCTGTAAATTTCGTAAACTTAGCTAACATAAAGACACAATGGAAGGAATAACTGTGAGATTACATTCATTTAGATATTCTTGTTATCTAATAAATATGCATTTACTATGTTAGGAGTATTTATTGTTTAGTGTTTCTGCTAATCATCAAATTAAAAAATTTCTTTTGTTGATTTTATGAATATTGTATTGTTTTTTTACTTTCTGGTAGCGCTGCTATTGTAATTTATCTGCTTCTGTATCATGGGGGCTGAATCGATGTGTATGACATGTGGTTACAAGACATTTTCTTGATTTAGCATGTGGAAATTGAGTTATACAACAACAACATACCGAGTGTAATACCACAAGTGGGGGTCTGGGTGGAAATTGAGTTATTAATAGAACAAGTTTATCGTGCTCGTGTTGAATTGAATTACAAATTTCCTGCCATATATATACTAAAGGGTGAGATCTTTTCTCTCCTTTTGCAACAAAAAATATTTTTTTTCCTGTTTTGCTAAGCACTCAGAGCCAGATATTTTACAAATGAACTTTATGTAATTCCTTTATTCATTTTATATGCAGTTGTACTGCCTAGTCGTTAAGCGTTTTATGAATCTATACTTTGCTAAACTGACTTAAATGGAATTGCAGGTTAGAAGAAGCCACTGGCTTGGCTTTTAGATTTATAATTGGTAGAACAAGTGTTAAATCCAAAATGGCAGAGCTCAAGAAAGAGGTAGTAGAATATGATGATTTTTTACTATTAGACATTGAAGAAGAGTACAGTAAGCTCCCATACAAAACGTTAGTTCTGGCTGCTCTCATGTAATTCATTTTTTTTGTTGCCTATACTTACTCAAGTTGTTTTTACAGCATAGCTTTTTTCAAAGCTGCCTATGCACGTTATGATTCCGAATTTTATGTTAAAGCTGATGACGACATATACTTGCGGCCAGGTAATTTGAATTTTGAAGCTTTTCTGTTCTTACTGTTCTTTACTCGCGGTTCATATTTTGCATTTACCATATTCTATTATTTTGATGTACTTGTGTTGCTTTAATTTTCCATGACAGATCGTCTTTCACTGCTCTTGGCCAAAGAGCGGCCTCACTCACAAACATACCTTGGATGCATGAAAAAGGGTCCAGTTTTCACTGACCCTAAGCTCAAATGGTGAGTCTAATAAGTTGCCTGCATGCTGATATATTCCCAATATAATGTTGTTATCCACCAGACCCCACTTGTGGGACTACACTGTGTATGTTGTTGTTGTATAATGTTATTATCTAGTTTATTTGCTCTATACATGTAGAAACTTAGTCCCTCCATTTCTACCTGAATGCCTCAGTAATATTTTGGAGGACTAATAAGATGAGAATTTGACTATGTTTTGCTTACAAGTAAGTAGTTACAATCTGATTAGGTGGTCGACCCAAGCTACTACACAAACTCACATTACTTAATGTTACAACTTGACTCTTAAACAGACCATGGTAGAGAATCTAAAAGATTGTAATAAATCCTTGCACTAAAAACAGAGAACTATATAAATGGATAAAGGGGGCGAAGATAATATTAAGCACACTAATAGCAGTCCTGTTTAAGCTTAGGACCCCTGGATGGACGATGCGCCTTGCTTACACGCGCTTAAGTGTAGACACTCTAGAGCTAAACCTATGACCCATTGGCTCTATGTGGAAAAGGAGGGCACGAAACAATCATAGATGGAAATGTAATAGTAATTGTTAAGCAACCATTTTGAATGATACTAACTAAGAAATTAGGAGAAGAGATTGTGGAATTAGTTGCTTAATTATTCCCTCAAGCTGATGGGTTTAAATAGCTGGTACATGGAGTTACATAAGGAAAGAAATTAATAAGAATATTACATAATCTCCTAATTGCTTAATTACTGGGATATGAGAATATTTATGTATCTATCTAATAATAACATATATATTTTCATATCTATATATTAATTATACTATATTTAACACTCCCCCTCAAGCTGGAGCGTATAAGTCATATGCTCCTAGCTTGCCACAAATATAGTCAATTCTGGATCCTCAAAGTGATTTTGTGAAAATATATACCAATTGATTTTTGAGTTGACAAAACTTGTGGCGATGTATCCAGACTCAATCTTCTCTCGACTGAAGTGACAATCTATATCAATATGCTTCGTTCTTTCATGAAACACGACATTAGAAGCGATATGTAGTGCAACTTGGTTATCACAAATCAATTTCATCGGTTCAACTCCTCCCATCTTCAATTCTCGGAGAAGTTGTCTCAACCATATAAGCTCACACGTAGCCAATGCCATAGCTCGATACTCTGCCTCTGCGCTTGATCTAGCCACGCCATCTTGCTTTTTACTTTTCCAGGATATTAGATTGCCTCCAATTAAAACCCAATAACCTGAAGTAGATCGCCTATCAAAAGGAGATCCTGCCCATCTGCATCAGAATACCCAACAATGTGGGCATGTCCCTTGTCTTCATATAATAAACCTTGTCCCGGAGAGCTTTTAATATATTGCAAAATGTGAATCACTGCATTTCAGTGACTATCACAAGTAGACCTGTCCAAAGCTCGGGTTGGGCCGGGTCAAGTGGCTTTTTTTTGTTTTTTGCTTGCCCGACCCTGACCCTTTTTTTTAAATTTTCAGACCCTGGCCCTAACCCTTCGGGGACCTACGGGTCACGGGTCGGCCCTGACCCGCTCTACAAAAAAAAACAGTAAGCAAGCACTGCAATTCTACCCAATCCGTTATCCGATATAATTTGTCACCAGTTAAAAATTACAACAAACAGAAACATGAAATCATTAAAAATTACACTAAAAAGAACTGAAGCAGATTCCACAGTTTTAGCCGTAAATTCATAAACAAACAAGAGGCAAGTACAAACTAACATCACGATAATTCATCAACATCATCACTAGATTCTTCTTCGTTTGTCCCTTCACCTATATAAGTAAAAATTAAATATTCATAAAATAAAAAATAATATAAATATTAAAAAGACATGCGGGTCGGGGTCTGGTAGGGCTGGGTCAAGTGGGTAAAAAATTCTGACCCTGGCCCGACCCTACATATGATTGGTTCCCCGCTTTTTCGGGTCAGGTGGCTCACGGGTCAAATATAAGCTGACCCTGGCCCTATTTTTTTCGTGTCGGGTCGGGTCTAATCACAAGGTGATTGCAGAAACTGGCTAACTACACTAACAACAAATGAGATGTCTGGTCGTGTGATCGTAAGGTAGTTGAGTTTGCCAACTAGTCTCCGATATCTGCTAGGATCTTCTAGAGGCTCTCCATGTCCTAGTATAAGCTTAGTATTTGGATCCATAGGAGTGTCCACATGTTTGTAGTAACATACCAACGTCTTCCAAAATATCTAAGGCATATTTCCTTGGTGTAATAGCAATACCATTGCCAGACTGTGCCACTTCAATGCCTAGAAAGTATTTCAGCTTGCCCAAATCCTTAGTCTAAAAGTGACTTGAAAGGTGTTGTTTGAGTTGAGCAATACCTTCATGATCATCTCCTGTGATGACAATATCATCAACATAAACTACTAAAAAGATACGTTTGACATGTGATTGATGCCTATAGAATACATAGTGATCTGTTGACTGACAAAGTCTACAGACTAGTCCAGACTCCCTCTTAGCAACAAACACTGGTGGTTGCTTCATATAAACTTCTTCAGCAAGTTCTCCATGAAGGAATGCATTTTTGATATCCAGCTGAAAAAGAGGCCAATGATTCATTGCTGCCATAGAGATGAGAAGACGGACATAAGCCATTTTGGCGACTGGTGAGAAAGTATCTCCATAGTCAATGCCATAAATTTGAGTGTATCCCTTAGCAACAAGTCTCGCTTTGAGACGATCAATAGCTCCATCTAAACCTACCTTAATTGTGAATACCCAACGACAACCAACAATGGTTTTGCCTTCAGGTAAAAGAACAAGCTCCCAAGTACCATTATCATGCAAAACAGTAATCTCCTCAATCATAGCCTGACACCAACCTGGATGAACCAGTGCTTCTGCTACAGTCTTAGGAGCTTTGACATTGGATAAGCTAGTAATGAAGGCATAATATGAAGGTGACCAACGATGATAACTTAAAATAAGTATGAATGAGAGTTTGATTGGCAGTAGTTCTAGTACCTTTTCGAAGAGCAATGGGAAGATCATCTGATGAGCGCTCGACCGAAGCAGGAGACATTGTTGGAGCAGGTAATGAGTCACCAGGAGTGCTTTGTGTACCTGTATCAGCGTTAGAAATAATAACTGGATTATCAGGCTCAGAAGGAGATTGAGGTCTTCAGGAATAGATCTTAAGAGGCGGAAGTGGAGCTAGGGGTGGAACAATTGGAATTGGAAGAACTGTTGATATGGCCTTCTGATTTTCTGTATTAGGAGAAAAATACGGAAAAGTCTCGAAAAAGGTAACATCTGCCGAGATCAAGTACTTATTGGTAGAGGGATCAAAGCATTTGTAACCTTTTTGTAAACGAGAATACATGAGAAAGACACATTTAAAAGCCTTGTGTTGAAGTTTGTCTTTTTCAGGGGTAAAGTTATGAACAAAACAGGTGCAACCAAACGCACGTGGCGGAAGGGAAAACAAATTTTGGTCCAGATAGAGAACTGAGTGTGGACTTTTATACTGCAAAACAGTCATACGATTGATTAAATAACATGCAGTAATAACAGTATCACCCCAAAAACGTAAAGGGACATGATTGTGAATGAGCAATGTCCGAGCTGTTTCAATTAGATGTCTATTCTTTCGCTCAGCAACTCTATTTTGTTGAGGAGTATTGCACAAAAGACAAGTGCAATATGCCCTGAGATGACATAAAAGAGAGAAAAGTAGAGAAATATTCTCGAGCATTATCACTGATTAACTTCTTAATGGAAAGACCAAATTGATTGCGAATTTCAACACAAGTTTTGAAAGATAGAGAATAACTCAGATCTATTTTTCATTAAAAATAACCACGTGCACCGAGAATAGTCATCAATAAAAGTCACAAAATAATGAAGCCTAAGGAAGAACTGACACGACTTGAACCCCCTATGTCCAAATGAACAATTTCAAACGTAGAGATGGCCCTATTATTGACGCACTTTGATAAAGAGGCACGAGTGTGCTTTCCAAGCTAACACGACTCTCATCTAACAAAGATAAACTAGATAAAATGGGAACCATCTTCTGCAGTTTCAAGAGACTTGGATGACCCAATTGACTATGGATCAATTCAGAGGAAGCAACGGAAGTGAAAGCAACATGTGGTTTTGGGATGGATAACAAGTACAATCCCTGTGACTCATGTCCTTTTCCAATCATATGTCCCGTACTCCAGTCCTGCACAAGAACAGAATCATCAAGAAAGGTTACAACACAATTCAGATTTTTGGTTAATTTGCTAACTGAAATAAGATTATACAGATTCAGGTGTAAAAATGTAAAAATGACTGATTTTAAAGGTATGGAAGGCAGAGGGTGAGCTATACCTATCCCTTTAACAATAGTCTTTGATCCATTAGCCAAAGTAATAGTAGAGAGGGTAGAAGGGGTAATAAGAGTAGAGAGGGTATTTTTGTTACCAGAAATATGGTCAGAAGCACCCGAATCAAGAATCCATTGTTCCTGAGATGAAGATCGTGCAACATGAGCAAAGGAATTACCAAGTTGAATTATGCAAACAGCCGGTGAAGTTGATGGTCGTTGCTTTGATGCTTGGTATTGAAGGTAGTCATTATAGTCTTGCTCCAGTTAAAGTGATAGATTGAGATGATCCAACCCTGACATCGGGAGTAGGCAAAATACCATCTCCATTATGAGCCACTTTTGTTGCGTGTCGAGGGCGATCATTGTTGCGTGGAGGCTTACCTTGAAGAAGCCGACATTCCTCTCTTACATGTCCTCCCTTATTACAATGAGTGCAATATTTGTTGTTCCTCTATTTTCCTTTTCTGTATCCACCTTGAAAATTGTTAGTATGAATAGCCATAATAGATGCATCATAAGAATTTACCTCTGGTGGTGTAGATGTGACACGTAGTAATCTGGAAATACTTCTTCCAAAGTAGGAATATATGTGCTAGAAAGGATATGGTGATGAACTGAGGTGAGATCTGCTCGCAACCCAATCAAAGCCAAAACCGTAAAGAACCTATCTCTTTGTGTCTCTTGATCATCCAATTTGTCAGTAAAAGGCATAAGAGAATCAAATTTATCCTTCAAGGATTCTACCTGACCCAAATAACTTGCCATGTCTTGTTGATTTTGTTGTAGATGAACAATATCTGTCACAACTTTGTAAATGGGTTGTATATCATTTGTATACAAAGTTTTGGCTTTGGTCCACACTTTGCAACAAGTCTTACAAGATTGAAACAAATTTAACAACTTAGGATCAAGTGAATTCTACAGAAGACTACACAATTGTGCATCTATTTTAACCCAAGCAGGTCTATCAGCTGGTCCAATATCACTACTGTTTTTGAGAAGTGATCTTCAAATCCTTGACATGTAAACCACAATTCTACAGAGGCTGTCCAAGAGGTGTAATTCCCACTACCATCTAACTGTACTGTAGTAATGGCAAGTGATGGTGTGGAGGAAAAAATTGACTTTGTAACAACCTGATTATCAATTTTATCACCTTTTTTTTAAAAAATAAGTACCGATGAAGCAAAGAAAGAGACAGAATGATCTTTTTTGACAGAAAAGGAAATGAGAAAGAGATTCAGAGAAAACAACGAGAACCAATTAAACCAGAATGAGTGGAGAGGAAAGAAAGGGATTTAGATAGAATTTAAATGACCTGGAGAAAGAGGAAGTTTCTGTTACTTCTGAAAAGAAATGAATGTTTAGAGAAAGGGTTAAACCCTGGCTTTTGATACCATGAGAAATTAGGAGAAAAGAAGTGAAGAGATTGTGGAATTAGTTGCTTGATTATTCCCTCAAGCTGATGAGTTAAATAGCTGGTACATAGAGTTACATAAGGAAAAAAATTAATAAGAATATTACAGTCTCCTAATTGCTTAATTACTGGGATATGAGAATATTTCTATATCTATCTAATAATAACATATATATTTCCATATCTTCTCATATCTATATATTAATTATACTATATTTAACACTAACTAAAAATAAGAAATTGGATATCTAGTAGAAGAAAACCAGTTGCTAAATCTAAATTAGAAACTTAAAGACGCATCTTTGGGTTGAATTAGAAATTTGAAATGGTTCTTGAACTTGAATCATATGATATTTACTCCATATATTTCACTTAATTGTTGTTTTTCCAATTCTTTCAGCCATATAATTTTTGTTTGGCTTTTATACTTATTTTCCCTTGCATTAGATATATAGTTTTCCCCCCACTAATGTCCGGGCATTAGTTATGCTTTGCATTTAAAGCCTTAGAAGATCTTGGCACTTTTCCATGCCTTTTTACTTTAAACAACACTAACACTAATATAAGGCTCCAAAAGGAAAAGGTAGCTTGATTTTGAGGGTGTGAAAAAACCATAAGTGCTTACTAAAGTATTTGGTGGACTGCACGAAATCCAGTGGGTCTTTTGTGCATATGTTAATACTGACTCCTGCTCTCTTTTAACTAATTACCTCTGTTGAGAAGAGCCTTCCTTTATCCCCAACCCATTCTCCATTTAGATATTTATACTAAGAGAAGGATCAAGACTATTTGAATTTAAGGTTTTGGAGTTGTATCGGATGAACAAATTGCATCAATGATAATGTAGCTAACAAAATGCCAAAGTACATTTGTGCCTTTCACAGTTACCATTGGGAATTTTCTCCTATCTCTTTTTCCTACAAGTAAATGAATTGTGTTGCGGAAAAGGTGGAAAAGACCCAGTATTTACTGGATGACTTACAAATGAATTCATTCTTCTTTTTTGTTTGTGGTGGATGGGAAGGGGATAAAGATATCAATCATTAGCAGTATGTATGTATGCCCGCTGATACATGCTGTGAAGCCTGTGATAATGGTGGGATAAAGAATATAAAGTTTGTTTGGGTTCTGTGGAGAGAAATCAAATATGCTTTGAGAAATAAATCCATACGCAATCTGAAATGCAAAAGTTATATTTAGCTGTCAATGTGGTGTAATCTAAAAAATGTATACAATCTAGATGCAGTGACGGAGTCGCTTACATCCTTAAAAGATTTTAAGTCTGAATCTGTAAAGCAACTACAATAGTGACAACAATGCTCAATGCTATATGAATCCTCTATGCTCGTTCCACTTTATTTGAGGCATTTTCATTCCATACTCATCATTATGTCGTTTAGAAATTAAGGGTTCTCTAAACTTGGAGGTTTCTAAATATCATATATATCCATATAGTGGCATAAAGTTCCGAACCAAACTAAAAAGACTCTTGGCAAACAATGAACTTAATTTGTAATTGTAATTTGTACCAACGCAACTGATACTTAATTCTAACTAGTAAATATTGTCTATTTAAATCATTTGTGTTCTTTTTTGCCGCAAAAACCAATGGATCTTAGATATATAAATTATTTGAGACCTTTTTCCTCTATGTGATTTTATGTCTGCCTTGTCATTTTAACACCTTTAATCACTATAGTATTGCACCTATGTAGTAGAGCATTTAAATGTCATCGTAAGATATGGTTAAACCATCTCAGATGACCATCTCTCGTTTCATTCTCTATATGTGCTAATTTGCTAATGTTGCATGTGATCATATTTAATATTGCTAAATTTCACATGACAACACATCCATCTTTAACATCACAATTACAAAAAGATTCATCTTGTGGATATGTTAGCTGCTCTTAGAGGCTCAACATTCACTACAATATAGATTTGATGCAATATCATCCGCAAGTAACATACACCATGTAGTCTCCTCTTGTATATTATTGGTTTGCTTAATTCACAACTAAGGTAAACATGTATGGTCTCAAGGCAGATCTGGTGTAAACCTACTTTATGTGAAACTCCTCTGTCTTCTCGGATTGTTCTTTCTTGGGATAATTCTATTGTACATATCCTTTGTGGCATTTATAGATTTGATATGAACCCCTTTATTCTGCAACATCATCAGCGGACTTCTCGTGACTCATATGCTTTCTATAGGTCAAAATGCAAAGATCCTTCTTCATTATACTATAAAATTCCATATATCTTTTTAGCAAAAATATAACCTCTGTGAAACTGATGCAGGTATGAACCACTTGGATATATGCTCGGGAAAGAGTATTTTCTCCATGCTTATGGTCCTATTTATGCTCTTTCTGCTGATGTTGTTATGAGTTTGGTTGCCCTCAGGAACAACAGGCAAGTTGGCTTTCTCCATACATAGAAAAGCAGATCATAGATAAATTTTTTCATGCCTTGACTCTCCCTCGGTTCATTCAGAAATCATTTGTCATTGATCTATCCTAAAATGTACACTGTCACTCCCATACGTTTTTATTTTCAGAAATTTAGTAGTAGGTCCTGTTTACTGCTGTTGGGTATATTCCATCTGGAATATGTTCCTATTGGTCTGTGAGGTTGGCCCAGGCAGACCTTTATTTTTTCTCATCCCATAAAAAAAAAAGAGACCTTAACTTCATTATAAACTTAATTTTTTTTTTCACTTTGTTAGGTCTGTTATCTTATAACACTCGCGTAAAACACTCATATTTCATTTTTTTAAATGTGTGTTGCATTTTCATCTATCATGCCATTCTCTTGAAAGACTTACCATAGATATTTAAATTGTCTGCATCAATTAATTCTTAAATTTGAAAATCTTAATTGGTGTGTGAATAATAAATTAAGATAGCATAAGAGCTATAAAAGCAGTATATATATTCCACATCACACGGTTTTCAGCACCTCTTTCTCTATATTTATTCAACCTTGTGTTTCCGTTTATTCCCAGTCAAAAGCATTATAGCTGATAAGCCATCTCACTTGCTGTTAAATTTCCAGTTTCCGAATGTTTAGCAATGAGGATGTTACTATCGGTTCCTGGATGCTTGCGATGAATGTCAATCATGAGGATAATCGACAACTGTGTGAACCCGAGTGTACCTCTTCATCCATTGCTGTGTGGGACATTCCCAAGTGTTCAGGTCTGTGCTCTTATTCTTTCGAAAATCAGTGCTTGACATATGCCTCCCTGTTGATTTTGTGTTGGGGAACGGACAAATAGCATATGAACTTTTGCTTGAACATGCAGCGTGGTGAAAAATGACAAATAAATCTTCCGTTTTGATGCATGTTAGATCATGAATTTGAATGTGCTGCACTCTCGATGGAAAGTTGGAAATTGCTAGTTTTGGACATTTCCTTAAATGACACGTATTTTAGTAAAAGAATATCTGATACATACTATTATCTGTAGAAATATATTATTGATAGTTTTAGTCACAATCTCATTTCATTAGTGTGTTCAAGGCTACAGAATCTGTTGGTGATATGTTTCTTGTAGCATCTTTACACTTGATTTCTTGATCTTGATCTCCTTGTGTAAATGTGAATCTCAGTTTTCCGAAAGAGCTGCACTTGATGATATCTTTAAGAGGCCCCAATTCACTTTTTACACAATCCTTTTACATCTTCTATAAGAGATGCTTGCCCTTTTGTCTGGGCAATTAAATCATCACTACACCAGCTTTATACGTCCTTAAAATTTATTTCACTCACAGCACTTGTTCTTGCCAACTAGCTTATACCGTTCTTGACTTTAACTTTATCCTCTAGGGCTGTGTAACCCTGAGAAGAAAATGTTGGAACTTCATGCAAAAGATGCCTGCTCAAAGAGTCCTACTCTGCCATCAGATGAAGATGATTAGATCTCATTGCCATCAAACACAATAGGCTGGCTGATTGTTTCATTCCTTTTGGTTAATGAGCTCAGTCAACGTTGCTGCTTGAAATTGCCTCCGCTAAATGTCACGTCCATTTTGTAAGTTACCCGTGCAACGGTAGTTCACGTCCATTTTGTAAGTTACCCTGTGCAACAGTAGTTGAGGATATATTTTTTCCGGTTGACGTTGCATTTAGAGATAAGAGTTTTGTAGCAATAGGAGATTTATGGGAGACTATGGGGTTATAGTTTGTAGGAGATTACCTTAGTTCTCCTGTTAAATAGAATGCTGTCGCAAAAATGTTTAAATCAAAATCATGAAGAGATATATATATATTTTTTACTATACATTTGCAAGGAATTGGTACAACGTATTATCCAAGGTTTTTTCTTTCTTTTTGGTAATTGAAAAAATGAATGAAAAAGAGGATGATTTTCACAGATATCTACTGTTAGAGCTGTTGTTTGGAATATAACCAGCGTTTGCATAGTAACTGAAAAATAGTCAAAATTTTTACCACTTTTCTTCTCCGCTTATTTTAATTTTTAACTGTGATTACTTTATATAATTTTACAAACGTTGACTGTATTCCAAAACAATAGCTTTAGTAGTGGTTAAGTAAGAAAAAGAGCTTCTTTTGGGCGTACTAGAGAATTGGGCCTATTGGGTTTCTAGGCAAGCTTTGCTGGAGCTTATTTTCGCAATGACCCTTTTATAGGTTATCATTTAAATTTTAATCCTATTTTTAAAAATTGTGCAGATATAACCTTTTGAAAAATATTCTTCTGGACAATTTTAGATTCGAAATTACTATCTGCTTAAATTATTGTAGTCCTATTGGGTTTCTAGGCAAATTTTGTAGTCCAAAGTCACGTATAAGTAAACTTGGCAGAATAATTTCACAGTGTTAATGTGAAAATGAAATGTTTGATTTATTTATATTTTTGTTGTTTTCCTCTTTAGGGTGGTGAAGGAGGACCCACTAAAATTAAGGAGCAGCTAATTAATTACTGTAGAGCTAGAGCATCCTAAGTCAATATTCACCAGATTATGGTCAGCATATTTATGGTAGCCCAATTGTCAAATATCACATGAGGAATTCTTGAACAACATTTCTCTAAACCTCCATATCTTATAATCCTATTTCTAGGCTCTATTACAAAACAAATGAGGTGTATATTTCTGGTAAAATTCACAAATAGCTATTTTTCAATTTCTATAATTAAAATATATTGATTCTTGTGAAGTTTTAAATTTTACAAGTGAAATATCAGGATATTGTTATGACTATTTATCAAGATAGAGCCGAAAATGGCCAAGTGGCCTATGCACGTTATTTCTACTGAAATTTATATTAATCTATTGTATTAATTTATTATGATTAGTGATAAACTAAGGGAATATGTGTATTGGAGTAAGTAATTTGGTTAAGTGTTTACATCAGGATATATGTTTGTATTTATTGGATAAACATAAAGATATTTTAGGAATATATTTTTTCTTGAATTTGATAAAGTTATTGTAATGTGATCAGAAGTTACGAATTCGAGCTCCGGAAATAATCTCTTATAAAAATACAAAATAAGACTATGTATAATAGATATTTGTGATCCAATTCTTTCCCGAATCCTACACAGAAACTTAGTGTACGAGACTTCATTTTATTTTGTCCTGAGTTGAGATTAAGTCTAATCTAGCCAGTTAAGCATTTCTGACAAACCAACTTCTGTCCTTTGATGTACATACAATTATTATTTTATGTGATCTTTATTCCTAAAAGGTGGATGACTGAACCAAAAAATTTAGCTCAAATCCAACAAATGGTCATGCCAGAGGCATCTTTTCTGAATAACAAAGATTCAGATAAAATATAAAAGTACGAAATAAAGGAGAAAAAGAAGAAGAAGAAACAAATAGTAGATGTGAACAGAGTGGCCAATGGCCAGTGAAGAATACTAACCAAAAAAGCGCTTGACGACAAAATATGTTCACAATCCAAATATGAGGAGCACTCCATTTTCTTGAATAACTTAAATTACTCTGATGATGCCCATACAACCCCCCACCCTACCCACCCCCCCCCCCCCCATCCCCCAACCCCCCCAAAAAAACTCAACCGCCCCTACTCCTTGTTTTAATTTGTTTTTGTGAATTTAAGAGGAATCCAATGAACCCCATGAGCAAGACAATTGGTTAATAACCACAATGGTTTTAGTTTATCCTTTATGTTCATCTGGTGGTTTTTGCTTAATTACTTACATTAGTCCCTCCGTCCAATAATAAATGTCATCTTATCAAAAAATACACATATTAAGAAATTAATAATGTAATGTAAAATTTATCAAATAATTCTTATTTAATAAAAATAAATTACTTTTTTCTTTTGATTAAAGCATACATGAATAGTAATCATTTATGTCTTGAATAGAGAATTTGTCAATAAATATTTCTTGAATAGAGAGTGTGTCAGTTTTTATCTAAGAATATAATAGAAAAAAATAATCAATTTATGTTTTAAATTCTTAAAATAATACTTATTTTGGGATAAATTTTTTAACTAATGTAACACTTATTATTAAATGGAGAGAGTAATAAATCTGACAGAGAACGGACGTCAGAAGAATATATAGTACTACTAGTATAGGCTTAGCTTCTATAGCTATCTAAGTCAAGTGTACAATTAACAAACTGAATATTTCATATAGTTTAAGTTATATGCATAGATAGTTAATTTGAAAGTATAAATTATAAGAAAATAGTTGCAAATTATCTCGTAAGAACACACTTTCTATACTTCGAAGTTCGAAGTGTACTCACATGTTGTATACCATAGGTGTGACTCAACTATTCTTGCTGACGTATATTTCTTCATTCCCAATAGATGTGTCATTGTTTAACTAGACACAAAATTTAAACAATAAAAAAAGACTTTTGAAATTTGTAATCTACAAACAATAAAATAATTTTATTACGGATAAAAATAAAACTTTAAAATTAAATTATTTCTAAGAATAAAAACGTAACGAGACATACTAAAAATGAAAGCGTGTCGCATAAATTGGGACGAAGGAAATTCTATTAAGGTTTAGAAAATGTGAATTATATACTTTGGTTACATAACTGATGTAATGTAATTTTTAGGGGCAAATTTTGTAAATTAGTACATGCGGGTAAATATTTTATTCCTCCTGGATAATCATGTAAAAACTCCTATAATACATATACCACTAAGGGCTATCGTGAGATGAAAGAGATCTCAGCTCGATAAATAGACAAATCATTTGTAGGGAGCAGTTCCTCCTTAATAGACACAAAAGAGTTGCATGGAATCCGCAATGATAACCAAATTGGTGTAGCAGTAGAAAAAAAGAGTTGCATGGACATAAGCAAAAGAAACTCCTTTAAAAACCTAAGAATTAACTATCTTTTCTTTCAAAGAACATTTTTTAAGAAAATTTTGCTATGGAATTTGTGGAGGAGGCGACCCAACCGATTAATTGTACTCTTCCTCAGATGATGATCATTGTGTGTGTAGTTTTTATCTTAGAACTTTGTGAAAACTGTACCTTCTTATTTTTACTTTTGCTTTTATTTTAAGGTTAAAGACATCCTTAATTGGAGCACCCATGTCTCTTTAGCCTTTCGTTCACGTGCCATTTCAGTTTCTTGAAGAAAAAAAAAGGCTACAGTTTACTTTGGATAATGGTGGCATTGCCAGATTCTTGTTATTTATTATGGGACTTTTGGTGATACTATATAAGAATGTACATATCCTTTTCTTGTTTTTCTAGGCGTTGGAGAATAAGATGGAGCTAGCAGAGAGTGGATAAAAGAGGCATGTTATTCGACAGAAATTGAAGTGGTGGATAAAGATAGCTCTGAGAGAGAAAGTGAAAGAGTATTATATATGTGTATATATATAGTGGCGTAGTTATCTTTGTCAAAGAGATATTAATTGACTTCGTTATAAAATATGTTGTGTAGATAAGTAAAAACAAAATTATCCTATATGTTAAATCTTCTTCATTTTTTCATGTATAATTTCTTTATATTTTAAGTTTCTTTAATAAAAAGGGCAAGTTATACATTTGACCGGTCAACTAAAAATAATTATATTCGATAGCTAAATATATAAAAAAAAAATCTATTATGTATCAAAAAAGTACTCAATTCGTCCCAAAAAGATTGTCTGAGATACTATTTGGACAATCAAAATATATTTTTTTCAAATAGTCTCTAAATATTTTGAATTGTAACTATTGTGACTTATAATACTTTTTATGTAGTTTCTAAATATGTAAATTTTAATTAAAAAAAAATAAAGATTCTATGTACGAATTCACACCGAACATTAGTTAATCTGACCTTCGTAATTCAAATCAAGACAATCTTTTTAAAACAAAGTTATATATGTATATTGTACACTAATATACAAAAAAATAATATTTATTGGCTATTATTTTGTTCGGCGTCTATTTATATCAATTTCTCAAAATAAAAATCGGAATCCCTAAACACTAAATAGACAGAAGCCTTTCTGAAAAGGATACACAACTACACAAGTCCCATTATCTTACTCCAAAAGGTGGAATCTCCCATCCCAGGAGCCCCCATACCCCGATCCGACAGGTGTGAAGGAGGTAAATAATGATGACTCAATTGATTTCAAAAGTTAGACCAGTACCACGCTGCGCACAAGAGGCCCTCCTTTATTTCAAGAAGAAACCCCCACACTATCGCTGACGGGATTCGATCCTTGGTCCTCACAAGTCCCATTATCTACGTCCCACATTCCAGAAACCAAAATTAAGAGGGGGGGGGGGGTGTACTATTCATGTTCTTGGGTTATCACGTGCCATTGCAGCACTAGTACTGTTTAATTTACCATTGTCCCTCTCGATCAACTAGTCTTATATATCCAATCTCCGTTTGTGAAATTTTGGTGGTATGCAAACGAAGACTGAACTAGTTAGGCTAGTGGCCCTATTACCAAGTCGTTATTATAAGTTCAATAATGCTATAGTTACATGCACAATTTATGAGAAATATTTTAATTTTCTTCTAGATATATTTTGGGTTGTTCATACTTTTGATGTTAGCAAACCGTGGGTATTTATCTTTGATTATAATAGAACTCTAATTTGAAGTATAATAACTGGTGAGAGGATAATTCTAAACTATGATTAAGGAGCATATTTGAGTCTTTTTGTTGAAATATTCTAATAAAGTTGTAAACGTGTAAATATAGGAAACAATATATTCCTACCTATAATTAGAATATTTCCATATATTGTGTAAATATAATTATGATAAGACTAGGATTCCTCTTTTGTATAGGCTTAGGATTCCTATTGTATAAGGGATGGATATTGTACTCTATATATACCTTGATATTAATGAAAGACTCCCCAAGGGAGATTAATATCATCTAACATGGTATCAAGAGCCAAATAAACAAAACCCTAAAAACCTTTCTCTTCCACATCCGCCGGTTGCCTCTCCTACGCCGCGGCCCTCCCGGATTTTCTTCTTGTTTTTCGGGTTTTGTTCTTCCTTTCTTCTCTTCTCTAAATGGCTATCCCTGATTCTTCCACACTTTCTGACGCCTCTACCTCCACAAATCCCACCACAAAGTCATCACCCCCGTTTCACCCCGCCCTTACTGTTTCCAACATTAAGAACCATATTCCCATTATTCTTGATCAAGAAAACAACCAGTATTCTATCTGGGTTGAACTTTTTCGCAATCATGCATGTCTCTATAACGTGCTTGACCATATTGATGACACTATTCCGTGCCCTACGGAGGTTGATGATTCTATTTGGCATCGTCTCGACGCCGGCGTCAAACAATGGATATATGGTAGTATCTCTCAGGATTTGCTCCTTACTATCATGAAATCTGACTCCACAGCCCTTGACTTGTGGAATCGTTTGGAGGAAATTTTTCAGGACAACAAGCACACTCGTACCGTGTATTTGGAAGAACAGTTCAACAAAACACGTCTTGAAAACTTCTCCAATGTCTCTCGAGCATCGCAAGACTTAAACTTCTAGCGGATCAACTCTCCAACATCGGCACGCCTGTCACTGGCGATAAAATGGTGCTACAAATGATTTCTGGCCTTACTAAGGGCGAATATGATACTTTGGCCACCATAATTCAACAGGCAGATCCGCTACCGAGTTTTAACAAAGCTCGCTCACAATTGTTGCTCAAAGAAACCCGTCGTGCTAAGTAGGATGAGCACGCCCAGCAGGTGTTAGCTGTCGACACGCAACCCCAAGATCAGACGCCACCAGACAACTCCCAACAGCGGCAGGGCCGCGGCGGCAAGGGTGGAAAAGACCGCGGCGGTAGAGGAGGCCTTGGTCGTGGCAAGGTCGCGGTCAATAGAACCAACAGCAGTAACAGCAACAGAGATCGTAAAACAACTGGGCCGCGGCTCCTCAGCAGTTCGTCTACAGCGCCGCGGCGCCCCAGTACAAAGCCGCGGCTCTGAGGCGCCAAGTCCATTCTAGTACCAGCAGCCATACAATCTGTATTCTTACCCCGGTTTGTTAGGCCCCGCTCCAGCCCCACAGCAGGGCCACTTCATGTAAGGTCAGGTCCCGCAGCCCTCCTCCGGCATGACACCCACTGAGTTGGGTCAGGCGTTCAGCACCCTCTCTATGCAACAGCCTGACAATACTTGGTACATGGACTCAGGCGCCACATCTCACGTCACCTAGTCTGCAGGTACTATTCCTAAACTGTTTAGTTTAAAGCATCCTCAATATGTTACAGTTGGTAGTGGACAACGCATTCCAGTTAAGAGTTATGGTACCTCATACACACAACCTTCTCATCCACCATTCTCCCTAAAAAACACCCTATATGCCCCACACATGATTAAGAACCTCATATCTGTCCGCCAATTTACTTGTAATAATTATGTCTCTGTGGATTTTGACCCTTTTGATTTTACTGTGAAGGATCTTCATACGGGGACACCTCTTACGAGATGCAATAGCACGGGGGATCTCTATCCATTCACTTCTACCTCCGCTGCCAGATCTTGCTCTCCCGTCACTCTAGCGGTTGTTTCTTCTTCAACTTGGCATAATAGGCTTGATCATCCAGGAGTCCCAGTTTTTAATTTTCTTAGAGGCAACAATTTCATTGCTTGTAATGGGAAACTTGCCCAAAATTGTGTTTCTTGCTCTTTAGGCAAACATATTCGTCTTCCGTTTAAATCATCTACTAGTGTTACATTTGCTCCTTTTGATATCATACATGCCGATTTATGGACATCTCATATCTCTAGTTCTCTCGGTCATAAATACTATCTTGTGTTGCTTGATGAATTTTCACACTACGTTTGGTTATACCCTCTTAAATTTAAATCGGAAGTGTTTGTCAAATTTCTTGAGTTTCGCAAGTTCATTCAAACACAATTTGGAAAAGGCATAAAATCATTTCAGTGCTATAATGGTCGTGAATTCAACAACTCTATGTTTCACCGCTTTTGTACCACTAATGGCATGATCTTTCGCTTCTCCTGCCCTCACACTTCACCACAAAACAGTAAAGCTGAAAGAATCATCCACACCATTAACAATATGATTCGCACCCTATTGATTCATGCCTCCCTCCCTCCACCCTTCTGGGTCTATGCTGCTAAAATGTCAGAATACACTCTAAATATTCTCCCTACTAGCACTCTTCACAATATGACCCCTACCGAAATCCTCTACCATAGAATCCTCTTATGATCATCTACGGTTTTATGGTTGTCCTGTGCTATCCCAACCTTAGCTCCACCGCCTCACAAGCTCGCTCCTAGGTCCACTCCATGTGTCTTTCTAGGATTCCCGCCAACCATATGGGTTATCTATGCTATGACTTGTCGACTCGCCGATCCACATATCTCATCACGTCCACATTCGACAAGACAATATTCCCGCTGAATCTTCCAAAATTCCAAAAACAGGACTACACATTTCTTGACGAGTCTGCCATATCTCCCCTCATAATCGAACAACTCACATCCTATGTTCCTTCGTCAGAACCGCGACGCCCAAACTTCAGAGAAGCCTGTCAACCTTCTAGCGCCGCGACTCTCGATCCAGGAGCCGCGGCGCCTCCGACGGCTTCGCCCCCACCTTCTCCTTATCCGACTTTACCCCCCGTCTCAGACACCACTCCGCCATCCACTATCCCTATCCATACAATGGAAACTCGTTCAAAGCATGGAATCTTCAAACTCAAAGTCCATTTCAACTTGTCTGCCCAAACCATCTTTCCACTTCCAAAGAACCCAAAATTGGCCAAACAAGACCCTAATTGGAATGCGGCTATGTATGAGGAATTCAATGCTTTAACTAAACAACACACGTGGGATCTAGTACCTAGACCTGAGGGGGTGAATGTCATTCGTTGTATGTGGCTATTTCGTCACAAGTTCAGAGACAATGGGGATCTTGAGAGGTATAAGACCCGTCTTGTGGCTAATGGCACAAATCAGCAGGAGGGCATTGATTGTGGTGAGACCTTCAGCCCGGTTGTCAAACCGGCTACCATCCGCACAGTTTTGAGCATTGTCATGGGCAAACACTGGCCGATCCATCAGCTTGATGTGAAGAATGCATTCTTACATGGGGATCTGAGAGAGACAGTCTACATGCATCAGCCACCAGGGTTCACCCATCCAGCAGTTCCTCACTATGTGTGTCGTCTCCGTAAGTCACTATATGGCCTGAAGCAGGCCCCCCGTGCGTGGTATGATCGCTTTGCCAGGTATATCTTGCAGATTGGGTTTGTATGCAGCAAGAGTGATACATCACTTTTCATCGAGGTTGTAGCACTGCTTACTTATTACTTTACGTGGATGATATTGTTCTTACTGCCTCCTCCGACGGATTGAAAAATGAGATTATTGTCTTGCTCAAGTCCGAATTTGCAATGACTGATTTGGGGAAGCTGAGTTACTTTTTGGGGATATCAGTGACCAGGTCTGCCAATCATATGTTCTTGTGTCAGCGTAAGTATGCAGAAGAGATTGTGTACAGGGCTAAGATGACGAACTGCAAAAAGGTGTCTACTCTAGTTGATTCCAAATCTAAGCTCAGTACTATGGATGATGCTCTAGTCTCTGATCCTACTCTGTATAGGAGCCTTGCATGTGCACTTCAGTATCTCACATTCACCTGGCCAGACATAGCTTATGTTGTTCAGTAGGTGTGTTTATTCATGCATGCCCCCAGGGAGTCTCATTTCACTACTCTTAAGCGTATCATTCGATACATTAAGGGCACTCTTGATTATGGTTTGCACCTATACCCCTCTGCACCAGACATGTTGCTTTCATATACGGATGAAGATTGGCAGGGTGTCCGGACACGCGACGCTCCACCTCCGGCTTTTGTGTTTTCTTAGGGGATAATCTGATTTCTTGGTCTGCCAAGCGACAGGCTACCCTATCTCGCCCAAAGGTTTAGGCCGAGTACAGAGGCGTTGCAAATGTAGTAGCGAGATTTGTTGGCTTAGAAATTCTTGTTAGAACTTGATGTCTTTTGCATCAGGCATCTATTGTCTATTGTGATAACATCTCTGCCATCTATCTTTCTCATAATCCGGTTCAACATCAGCGAACCAAGCATATTGAGATAGACCTACACTTCATTCGTGAGAAAGTTGCGTTAGGCCATGTCAAAGTGTTACATGTTCCATCATCCTATCAGGATGCAAACATATTTACCAAAGGACTTCCTGCATAGCTTATTTCTTGACTTGAGATCCAGCCTCGTCCGCCTCCTCCCGCTCCGACTGAGGGGGTGTGTAAACGTGTTAATATAGGAAACAATATATTCCCTACCCATAATTAGAATATTTCCATATATTGTGTAAATATAATTATGGTAAGACTAGGATTCCTCTTTTGTATAGACTTGGGATTCCTATTGTATAAGGAATGAATATTATACTCTATATATATCTTGATATTAATGAAAGACTCCCCAAGGGAGATTAATATCATCTAATAAAAGTGAAATTTACTTAGTTTATGCTGTACCAAAGAAAACAAAATGCTTTGCTAACAGCAAAGTTATAAATAAACTGAAGTATAACATAGGGTAAAACTAAAATGTCTTGTATAATGAAGGAATGAATTTTAACTTTTTTCCTAAAAGAAAAAGGAAATAACCATTCGAAAGTACAGAAAGTCGTAAAAACATTATATTTTGAGTACATTGAAAGACAAAAAACAATGGACATACACGAAAATACAAACACACGTTCATTTTAAGGACAAAAATATTGACTGCAAATCCGACGAAAATTCGTCACCCTTTCCATCTTTGGACTTCAACAAGTTCAAACTCAAACTAAGTAATTGGCCATTACTTAAATGATATGTATATATAGTATTATAATCTCTTTCTTTCATGTGTAGGATGGAACATGGTGTGTTCTGCTAGATCTCATGATTATTATTCCAAAAGGTGGAATCTCCCACCCAGGAGCCCCCACACCCCGGTCCGACAGGTCTGTGAAGGAGGTAAATCATGGTGACTCAATTGATTTCAAAGGTTAGACCAGTACCACGCTGCGCACAAGGGGCCCTCCTTTATTTCAAGAAGAAACCCCCACACTGCCGCTGACGGGATTCGATCCTTGGTCTCTTATTCCAAATATCTCCCTTGAAACCAATTGAAATTGCCCAAGCGGACAAAACTAAGGTAGGGTAAACTTTTTAAAGTGATCGGTCCCACCGCATTACGCCCCATACCCCGAAAACCCCACCTCCGCCTGGCCCTACGGATTAGTATACACCGCTTGGCCCTCTGGCGTATGGAGGATTTTTGGAGGAACACGCTTCCACTCTCGATCGGAGGACTCAACACGAACCTCATAAAGAATACCCTAATGTATTGGCCACTGGGCCAAACACTTTGGATTAGATCTCATGATTATTAGTATTGGTTATCTATGCAATAAAAACTCACTAAAATATTTGCAAAAATTTCATCCTCTCTTCCACACTAAGGTTTGCCAAAACCAAGACATTCTTTAGTTTAGTTCACACTTCTCCTTTCCATATGTCAATCACATGGCACCTCAGATTTTGGAACTGTCAAATATCTCTAGACAATGAGAGAGCAGGGATTTGAAACTTATATGTTCCAGGTTTTAATCCTTATAATTGTTGAGTTTTAATTAATACTTCTTCCGTTCCATAATAAGTATCATTTTAATAAAAAATATGCATATTAAAAAATTAATAATTCTAAGTTTATCAAACTATCCTTATTTAATAAAAATAGATTATTTTTTCCTTTTGATTAAATCATGTATGAATAGTAATCATTTATGTTTTGAATAGAGAACTTATCAATAAATATTTCTTGAATAGAGAACTTGTCAGTTTTTATCTAAGAGTATAGTAGAAAAAAGTAACCAATTTATATCTTAAATTTCTAAGATAACACTTATTTTGGGACAAATTCTTTTTGCTAAGGTGACACTTATTATGAAACTAAGGGAGTAATTTATAATATAAATACAAAATTTCGTACTAAAGCTATTGACGTACGGCTGAATTCATAATCAAAAGGCTAACTTCGTCCTGCTTTTCACTCTAATAATGCTGATCTATACTCCATATGCTACTCATTATTATTTTAATTTATATGACATACTTTTTTTTAATTTATTCTAAAAAAAATATTCACTTTTTATATTTAAAATATTTAACTTTAATATTTTCATTTTTCTTTAATGGAATAATTTATGGCAAAGCAAATATTTACGTTTCGAAATTTTTTCTTCTTTTGTTAAATTCTATATATTAAATAATATTGCACAAATTGAGACAAAGGGTACTAGGGTTGAACGGGATTAAACCAAGAAACAGAACGTGAAGATAAATAAGGAACTGAAGCTTTGCAATATCAAAACAAGAAACAGAACATGAAAATAAGGAACTAAAGCTTGGAACGTCTGCTGCCTTTGTTATTTCTGTATATGCTTTTGTGTACATACTACCACCATATATATATATATATATATATTGTATTTTAATTAAGAGATCTGAATACACTAAATAAGCTATCCCTTGTCGTTAGGATTACTAGGTAAATTAGAAATTGTAGTCGAGTCAGAAATCGACGAAGTGTGATGTGTTTCAAGAGCCACCAAAAAATTAAATTGTATACTAAATATTTTATGTATATATAAAATAGATATTGAACCTCTTCTTGAAATTAATCTTGCATCCGCACGAGGACGCACGAGGAGGGAGTACCTTTTTTTTCTCTTTTTATACTCTTTTAATTTCCTAGTCTTTCTTTTTCATAGATTAATTGTTAATCAACCTAATAGTTAGGGAGGTTTTGGGTAGCTAGCTTTTAATCGGTGGGCGAAGGATGATTAAGGATTAAAAAAAAAGCTGATTAGGGATTTTAATATTCATGGACCAATCGTTTGGGAGTAATTTAATTAGCTAGGTGATTTAAAATTATTTCTACACATATAGGGACAGTTGGGCATATCAGACTTTTGGTAACTTTCACGTATATTTTCCAATACTAATAAAGCTATAACTCCGTCCCCCGGCATAGCTGGATGACAAAAAAGGGAACTTAAAATTCAGTTAGAGGTCTGCAGCGTGGGTTCAAACGTAGGACCTTGTAGGTGATATCAGTTGCTCTATTCTCAAACTATGGTCATTCAGGCACATCCCGCGATTTACTGGTAATAGTGCTGAGAAACCAGGACTACTATCTTCAGGAATAGTCTGGCGTAAGCCGGGAAGCTGGATATCAAAAAAAATAAAGCTATAACTCCTACTCACCTACAAGGCAACCTTTTTTTTAGTACATCTTTTTTTTCTTACATTAAAATCTCGATAAATGAATATTTTATAAATGAATAACTTCGATTAATGAATAAATTCTTTCGATCCCGACTTGGACCAATGTACTAAATGAATAATTTCACAAAATGCATAAGATAATATTTTTTTTGAAAATCATTAAAGGCCCAACAATAATATAAATGAATAATTGATAAAATGTAAAATAAAATGTTAATTGAAAAGAACACATAATGTTTTTATTTTTATTGATATTACTATGACAACTTCTCAAATTCAACTCTTTTGAAAATATTCATCTAAAGTTTTTTTGTTTTTTCTTTGGTTCTATGTTTAATTCAATCTCATCCTTAATTTTCTGCAAAGCATGCACTACATTTGATGCATCTTTTTCTTGTTGTAAAAAATAGTTATTTAAGGCTTGCATTGCTTCTTTTGTTGATATCATTGGCAAATTCTGACTATCATATGGATCTTGATCATTATCAACAAATGTTTTCATTACTCCTTGAATAATTTCTTCATCAGCAGGAGACTCCATCAGTGCATCATTTTCACTAGGATAGTTTAAAAGGTTTTCCACCTCCATTGAATTTCTATAACCTAAACCATTGATAACTTCATGTAATCCCTAGATGCATTCATCTTCACCAAGTGGTTGTTCAGTATTCATATCTTTGTCTGACCGAATTTCACAATGTCGAAAATAATTTGCAATAGTTGTTGTTTTCAAATCAATATTTCAAGCCGCACTAATAAACTTGATAGCATTCAACACACTAATTTTGTTTGGACTTGTCTCTCTTGACTCATAGAGTTGCAAGCTGCTTGAATAAAGACGACGTCGATAATGAATTTTCAATGCCCGAATAATTCCAGCATCACATGGTTGAATCTTTGAGGTTGTATTTGGAGGCAAGAAAAATAGTTCAACATTTCTCAAGCCTTCAATAATCTTAGGATGGGAAGGGAAATTGTCCACTATCAAAAGAACTTTTCTGTCATCCATTCATTTATTAAACCATCAAACAAATTCTTGAAAAAGTAATCGAGTCATCCATGTTTTCTTGTTAGCTTGATAGTGACAATTAAGGTTATTCAAATTCATATTTTAAAAACATCTAGGATTAGCATACTTACCAATTATCCAAAGTGGCACTTTGTGAGAACCGTCGCCATTGCAACAAACAACAACCATAATTCTTTCCTTGTCCTTCTTTCGTCCTTCCAACTGCTTTGTTGCAAGTGAATGATCTACTTCCAAACGATAAAATAAACCAGTTTCATCCATATTATAGATATCCTTTCATTGAAACTGATCTAATTTAGCTCGTAAACTTGGTAAAGCATCCTCAACATAGCAACTGAACCACTTTTATCAAATCTTCGATAAGATTTAATTTCATATCTCGCCTTAAACCCTTCTAACCAGCCACTTGAGAAATTAAATCATCGATCAAAGCTTCCATACATTTTTTGCCAAAACTTTTTTGCTTGGGCTTGGATCATTTCTCAACTAATATTAAATTTCTCTTGATATTGGAGAAACCATTCATACAACACTTTTTCTAACTCTGGATATTTTGATGACTTGTGCCTCTTGACGTTTTTATTCTTTATCTCCATTGATAAATACTCCGTTGATCTTTTAAGAGTATTTGATATTGTTGATTGGCTGATAGAGATGTTGAACTTTTGCTCCATCGATAACTGCAATTTTTTTTTACTTAAAGTGGGCTTCTCATTTTTATACTCACGTAATGATATTCTCATTTCATCAGTCAAGGTGAATTTTTTCACTCCTTTCAAATTTGAAGCCATGAAGGAGAAATAAAAGAAAAATCTAGTGATTTGAGAATTAAAAGAAAACTAACGTATTTATAGAGTTTGTGTTCATGCATAACATTTAATAATTTTTTTGTTACAATGTACTTTGTTTTATCAATACACAATTCATGCGTTTTGTTTTTTGAAATTGTTTCTTACAAAGTACTTAGTTCAAACTTTAGTTTCTCAATTAATAATAAGTAAATATTAATATAAAGTTCATGCATGTATTACGTATTTACTTGCTTTTTTGTTAGATAATTTAACTTAATTTCATCTTTTAGTTTATCAATAATTATATTTAATAATTATTAAAAGAAAATTCATGTATACGTGATAGTTCATATTCATCCTTTACTAAATTTGTTGCAATGTACTTAGTTTAATTTTTTTTAGTTTTTCAATACATATATTTAAAATTACATGCATGAACTTTAATTAAAATAATAATAAAAATGTATAAAAAATGAATGTCACACAAAAAATATAAAAATATTATGTATTTATCGGCAAAAAATATTCATTTAGCGAGGTTATTTATTTATCGATAAATAAATAACCTCGCTAAATGAATATTTTTTGCCAATCTCAATGATATTCATTTATCGAGGTTGTACTGTATATTGGTATTTTTGTCAAGTTTACTTATTATTTGGTGTGCTAAGCTTTTGCTCTTGCTGGGTTTCAATATACAATATATATGTGGCAAATGATGATTAAGACTTCAATAAAGCTGATTAAGGATTTTAATAACCATGGGCTTGTTTTGAAAACACGACTCCACATATATATAGAACGTCGTTCACATGGCACCACATACTTCAATTTGGAACTTTCAAATTAGTTAATGTTTGGCTATATGAATCCTATATATTCATTCACCTCTATTTGGATTCTTTCATTACTAGGATAATTACTCAAATTAGGAATTATCGATAATTATTAGAAAAAATTATGTTAGCTACAAGCTATTTTGCGATAAAATTTGAATCTAATTTTAATATGTTTATAATGATAAAATTATATATATATATATATGTATACATTCATAATTTTATATAAATTTTATCTTAATTGTCAACCAACCGCAAACACTTTCCTTTATATATCCAGCCTTGAATTCGGTTATGTAGAATTCATATAGGCAAAAAGGATAGATACCAGAAAATGAGATTTCTTGTCCATTTACAAATTGAATAGAAGAAATAAATTTTTTTAATATTACAAAAAGACTATAAAACTAAAAATAAATTCGTAACGGACTACAAAATCATTTCTCCCGATACTTTTCCTTCATACTAATTTTATTTATTTTGGTTTTATTAAATATGCTTTCTGTAGTCCTAAATCGTTTCTTCCTCTAATCTTAAACAATTAATTAAAACTTATTACCTAGGAGAATTATAGAGTTCATTACTTTTTTTATATGCTCTTAATGTGTGGGCGAAGAATGATTAAGTATGCCATGAAAATTAAATAATTTTTAACTTTTTTTAGAATTGTGAAGTTGGAATTGATGTTGGAGTTGTGTTTGGTTATAGTTTTTGCAAAGAATTTTAGTTGTTTGAATACTGAAAGTAAAAACATATTTTTACGTATTTTTTAAATTTTAAATACAAATTGTATTTGAATTTTTCATGTCCAAATGCCAATTTTCAAATAAAGTGAAAAAAAATCTTTCAAAAGTAAAAAACTTCTCATGGTCAATCTGTCCTAAGTTTAAAAAAAAATTGTAGATGATAAATAAGTCTACAATATTTCAACATAAAGTATAGTGCAATCACATGGCACCACCTTTGGAACTTTCTAATAGCTAAATCTTTCCACCTAAGAATACTACTCCAAATATGGTACTTCTTTCCTTTTCTATCTTTTTTCTACTCTTGAACTGTTATTTTTTAGCCATAGTCTTGTACTGTTAATGGATTATATTACTCTAATTATAATGTGTGCTAAGTTTTTTATTACGTTTTATTCACTAGAGAAAGATGATTAAGGAATCAACATTAATTGATAAGGGATTCTAACTCATGAGCAAATTTACAGGTAATTCTTAGGTAATTAATTTAAGACTAAGATTTCACATAGGTACTATCACATGGTACCTCAGACATTTTTAACATTCTAAATTTCTAATATTCGATTCTTTCTACTCTTGTATATGCTACTCCTACACCACCACTACACTTTTTTCTTTTTGTGCACATTTAATTTTCTAATCTAAATCATAAATTCTTCTATTCCCTAATTGATGGATGTAAAATGCTATGGGAAATAAAAACAAGAGATAGAAATTAATCGAATGCCAATTCTGTTTTCGAATGTCGGCAATTATGTCGTCTGACAGTAGTAACAACACTTAGCAAAATAGAAATTTTAAAGAGTAAATGCAAAGGAATTTAAAGAACACAAAGGTTTAAATTTTCATAAGTTATATCTATTATATAACTTATGATAGTCAATGACCAAATGTATTGCATATATATTATATACAAAAGTACAAATTCCTTTCTTTACAGATTTACAAGATAAAACGGAAAGGAATTAAAAGTTGAAGTCGAAGATGACTTCTGCCTGAAAAATCTAACTAAGTAGACATAGACAACCTCTCATTACAATATCTCCATACAAAACTAATCTAGAATCTAAACAACAATTGTAATGTTTGACAGAATGTTGTCAACACACTCAGGCAACACTGGTGATCCAGATTCCTGATATGAAATCCCTAGAGCTCTCTTGGTATTTTTACTTTCTAGCTCTGAATTTGATTCACTGTAGTAGCCTCTCTATTTATAGTAGAGAGTCTATCTTGAAAAACTCATCGATCGGTTGTGGAGGTTGAGGGAAAGGTGGGCAACTGATAGGATTGGTTGGAGACGATTAAGGAGCAAAAACATCTAACAACTTTGACTTGTTCCGCATGAAAAGCAGCAGCCTTGACTCGTTCTTCACACGTGTTTACCAACTCCTTTTTACCTTGTCAAGTCATATTTACTGCATAGTAATCATTACGTGAAGTAAGACAAAATCAGTTCTGAAAATATTGGTCCGAATGTTGTGCAACATTTGTCCCAACATTCTTATACATTCAAATCAACACTTCAGGAGATATGTTGGGTCAAATGTCACAACATCAAATCCAACATTAACAATCTCCCCCCTTTTGTCTTTCTTCACAAAACTCGCTAAAATGTAAAGTTGACTTATGGTGTTGTCACAAATATTGTCCGACATCTGTGATCAACAATTTTTATATCATGCTCCCCCTTAACCTGTGATGGCATACAAGCAAACATGTGTATACCAATTCATAGGATTAGAAAACAATATGAGCACATATATACATATATCATCCAATATATACAAAACACGAATAGAAATAAACCATTGTCAATAAATATCCACACCAATCCATCAAACCATTGAACAAACATTTACAGCTTAGGTTAAGCAACATCATTCAGTTTCTTCCTTGCTCATCATACAACAACAACTTTCTACCCATGCATAACATCTTCAGCTTCCTCTGCAGCATAGCAGCTTTAGCTTCTTCCCCCTATATCAGCATCATCTCCCCCTTTTTGTGAAGAAAGTAGCATCATGAAATGGTATCTAGCTTGTATCAGGGCATTCCTCGCAGCATCAACTTCAGTAATTTGTTAGTTGATTTTTGCAATTTGATCCACAAGCCACTCTGTAGACAGTGTAAACCATCTTGGACTAGTGTTGCCCAGAATGTTGGTGACATTTCTGGCAATATTTTCACTTTTAGCTTCCTTCTTTCAAGGAAAGTCGATGACTTTGTCCTTGCTCTTCAAAATTATTTTGTTTACAATGTAAAGCTCTGGAGCCTTCCCTAAAGTGTCTTCTCTCTTAGGCTCAAAGCCTTTGATGGTTAATACTTTGTAGACCAGAGAGGGAAAATGAAGGATTGAAGTTGATTCTTTCTCAGTCAAGTTGGCAATTTGATGAAATATCATTTTTCCCAAATCAACTTTCAAACATTTTCCAACTTTATACAACAAGGTGGCTTGTTCAGATGTCACAATTGACTCATTCATTGAAGGAAGTCCATTGTGAATGGCAATTTTGTCGAGGGTGGAAAACTGGATTGTTAGTTTAGAGGCTGGACATCTAGGGATCCACTTCTTCATTATACCTCCAGTGAGATATTCAATTACTTCATCCTTATTATCTATCACTTGTTCAGCTTATCTAACATTATCTCCAGCATTTTGGCCAATACATTGATTTATGATAGCAGGCGTAAAAAGATATACCTTCCCAAATTTCTTTGAGGAGGTATCCTCTTTAGCAGAGCTTAAATTAGCATAAAACAACCTTACTATCTCATCAACATATGATTCTTTTTCAGTGACAGAACCAAGAAGCTGTATGTCCTTTAAGAATTATACCAAACCATATTCAGTACAGAAAGCAATATCTAACACTCTCTCAGCCTAATTACTCTATTCTTGTAAAAAAATCCCATATATCATGGTTAGCTTTAGAATAGAATTTATCTGAGAAAGCAGATACCTCAATGTCTGAATCAGACATGTCTGAACTGGTGGATTTGGTACTGTTGGAGAATGTTGTGGCGTGTATCTCTTCGGATGTTAGCTGAAATGTTGATGAGATGTTGTGGCATCTGTGGCAATATTTGGAGCAGCACTTGTCCTTGTAGTCCTGGGAACTTCCTTTGGAAAAAAATATTTCAAGGGGGTTTCATCTGGGATTTCCCTTTCTTGAGGCACACTGTTGTTCAGAAGCAGATGGTTCTTCCTTAGTTGAGAAAATATAGTCTATATTTTCACTATCACTGCTCGAGTAAGCAGGTTTATATGTTTCACATTTAGTCCTTTTGCTACTCGAACATTCTTATACTATTTTCTCAAACACTCTACTCGATCGGCGAGTAGAAAAGGTAGATGACCTTGGCCTTTTACCTAGAGATGAGAAATCAAGAGTTTGATCAACATCTATAGGGTTATTGTTATCTCAAGGATAGTTTATATCTAAAGGTTCATCAAAACTTTTAAACACTATTGCTTTAGAAAGATCCTCAAAGAGATTTGAGGAAGAAGACTGGCCCAATTGCTGAGGTGTATTCGACGGAGGGCTAATGCTCATGGGAGTGTTGGATGGAATGTTGGTTGACATTTGTTCTGACATTGGACAAGTTTCCATCGGTGAGAAGTGAGGAGAGGGTTTTGAAGAGTTGGGGTTTCTGATTGAGATGTGAGTTTGAGTTGGTGAGTCCATCGGGTAGGTAGGTAGATGTATACCCGATGTGATTTTCCTTCCCCCTTTTTGCATTTTTGGGAAAATCAGAAATGATAAAAAAAATTTAGCAAATGAGAGGAATATTTATATACATGGAAAACCTTTTCTTAGCAATAAGAATCCCTTAATTTTAGGCGTTTCAATTTTACACAATAACTTACAACTAAAATATTGGGATAAATATCACGGTAGAAATAAAATATAATCTTATCATTTTAAATTTTGAAATTCCTGTAAACAAGGCATATAATATGGAGTAGGATATGATATTTCAAAGATCAGATAAGAACAACATCCCAACACATATCACATTCTGAAAATGTCAACAACAATGTTGGCAACATTTTGGACGACACAAGTATTTTGATCCCACAAAACTTTTTATTTTGGCAACAAATCAAGACACGTTTTATACATATTTTATGAGTTTGACCACTAGGCCAATATAATATTTTCTCATCGTGTCCTTGATCTAATCATATAACACATACAAAAGAATTTTTTGTGTCAAAAATAATAATACTTATTTAGTACTCTGAAAATCATTTTGAAGCACTCGATACTCCTATAGAATAGGAACGGTATCGCAGAGAACGGTATCACTTTGATAACATATTCTTATTGAAGGATCATGTTTGTGTGACCAAAAGTTATGCACCATACAACAAAAATAATCAGTTAGTATATAACATAGGTAAATGTCACCCAAAATGTTAGAAAACATTTCAGCCGACATTCACCAAAAATGTCTTTTTAGAGATTACAAAGACCAACGGATTTATTTAAACTAGAAAATCTCTCAAGGTCCAAAGCTTTTGTAAAAATATCAGCTAGTTGATGAAGAGTGTCAACATGTTCAATTTGAACTAGTTATTTTTCAGCTAAATCTCTTAAAAAGTGATGTCTAATATCAATATATTTTGTACGTGAGTGCTGAACTGAATTTTTGGAAATATTTATAGCACTCAAATTATCACGGTACAAAATCAAATTGTTGCTAGTAACTCCATAGTCGTCTAACATGAGTCGTAGCCATATTAATTGCGAGCAACAACTTTCAGCTGCTATATATTCAAATTCAGCAGTTGAAAGTGAGACACAATTTTGTTTACGACTATACCATGAAACAAGGTTATTGGCAAGATAAAAATATCATCCACTTGTACTCCACATCTCCAGCCCAATCTGAGTCACTAAATCCTATCAAGTTAGGATTAGTGTCTTTGAAAAACCAGATTTCCAACTCATATGTGCCAGCAACATATCGAATAATACGTTTCACGACATTTAAGTGGATATTTTGTGACAGGCTTGAAAATGTGCACAAACACAAACACTAAACATAATATCTGGGCGATTAGTAGTAAGATAAAGAAGGTTATCTATCATAGATCGATATAATGTTGGGTCGACATTTTCACCAACATTATCCTTACATACCTTCTGTGATGAACCCATTGGCGTTGTCATCTGTTTAGCGTTCTCCAAACCAAATCTTTTAACTAGATTCTTGGCATATTTACACTGTGAGATGAAAATTACATATTCACTTTATTTTATCTGCAATCCTAAGAAAACAGTTAATTCCCCAATCATGCTCATTTCAAATAAGTCAATGACATAGCTTCAACAAATGAATTTAGGTACGACTATGAAGTCGATCCAAAGATTATATCATCCACGTAGATTTGAGCAATTATAATATCTACACCGTGTTGTTTAATAAACAAAGTACGATCAACTTTGCCACGGTTAAAACCAAATTCAAGAAGAAAGTTAGTTAAATGATCATACCATGCATGAGGGGTTTGTTTCAACACATACAAAGCCTTTTTAAGTTTGTACACATAGTGTGGATGGTAAGGATCTTCAAATCCTTTTAGTTGTTCAACATATACCTCCTTATCTAGATAACCATTTAAGAAGCACCTTTTACATCAATTTGGTGTAAAGTAATTTTCAGACAACAAGCAATAGCAAGTAAAAGTCTAATCGACTCGATTCTAGATACAAGTGCGAAGGTTTCATCAAAATCAATTCATTCAACCTGAGTATAACCTTGTGCAACTAGACGTGCTTTGTTTCTAACAACAGTTCCCGATTTGTCTGATTTATTTTTTAAAATCCACTTAGTTCCAATTACATTTGTATTATTTGGACGTGTAACTAAGTTCCAGACTTCATTTTGAGAAAATTGTTCAAGTTCTTCTTGCATTGCTTGTATCCAGAAATTATCTTTAAGTGCTTCTACAACATTCTTTGGTTCTAATATAGATATAAAACAAGAAAGACTAACATCTTGGTATATGGTTGATATACACACATACCTTACCATTTCTCTATAGTTGAGTGGTTCTTTGCCTCTTGTTCTAATTCCTTCAAAAACTCCTCCTATCACTTGGCTCGTTGGATGATTCTTTCTAATCCTTGATGTGGAGTCCCTATGAACTTGATCTAACAATTCAGCACTTGACTCCTCATCTGTGGCCTCTGTGGTCTCTATTGTTGTTTCGAATGTTGCTTCAGGTGTGGCAATATTTGTGGCAACATCCGAGTCTTCTACAATCTGTGGACTTTCCACTGTATCTATAATGTTATTTTCAATAGTTTTTCATGAAACATCAGAAAGATCATCAAAGATAACATTTACAGACTCTTGTACAGTTCTGGATCTCAGATTGTATACTCGATACACATGACTATTTTGTGAATAGCCAACAAAAATTCATTTATCACTCTTAGAGTTAAATTTCGCCAAATGATCCCTGTCATTTAAAATATAATAAATACACCCAAAAACATGAAAGTAACACAAGTTTGATTTCTTTCCATTTATAATCTCATAGGGTGTCATCTTTGTTCTTGGTCTCAAATAGACTTTATTAGCGATGCGATTAGCAGTATTCAAGACCAAAATATTTAGAACTAAGCATCACTCTAGCCATTTCTTGCAATGTCCTATTCTTCCGTTCTGCAACCACATTCTGTTGAGGAGTTTTGCGGGCAGAAAACTCATTGAAAATTCCCCTTTTCTCACAAAAATTTGTGAATGGACTATTTTAAAATTCTTTTTCATAGTCGGATCTAATCTGAAAAATCAGAGAATAAAATACAAGATTTTAAACATGTTAAACGTTTGTGATTTTTCTTTCAAAAAATATATCCAAGAATATCTAGAAAAATAATCTACTATCACAAAGGAATACCTCATGCCTCCTAGACTGTCTACTTCAATTGGACCCATTAAATCCATATGTAGCAATTGAAAATAGTGAGACGTACCTGAATGTTGTCCGCGGTGTTGGACAACATTATGAGAGACACGAGTTTGCTTACCTTTCAAACAATCTTCAGATACAATTTTACTTTTATGGCTAAGTTTAGGTATGCCTCTAACCACTTCATATGAGACCAATTTTTTCTATGCCCCAACTTTTGATGTCATAATGTTGTGTCATCGACTTTAGCATTATTGCATGTTTCTTGTTTTACAACAAGATAGCAATTGTCACATGTTCTTGTACCTGTCATGACACATATATTGGCTTTATTCGTAACTTCACATGCATTCTTATTAAATTTTACCTTAAGATCGTCATCACACAATTGACTAATACTAATCAAATTAGTCATTAAGCCCTTAACGTGTAAGACATTTCTTAAGGCTGAAAATCCAGGAACATCCAAGATCCCTTTTTCAATTATTTTGCTTTTACTACCACCTCCATAAGTCACGTTTCCTCTATTGAATGACTCATAGTTCTTTAGAAACCCTTTTGTACATGTCATGTGGCGAGAACATCCACTATCAAAGTACGAAGAACCTGAAATGTTAGTTCTTAATGCAGTTATAGCAACATTACATGTAACATCCTTTTTAGGAACCCAAACTCTCTTAAAATATTTTTTACCTTTTGGCTCAGAAATATTGCTTCGATTGTTATCCGAAATGTTGGACAACATTTTAGGCAATATTTTGCTCACGGAATCTTGAAGTTTGAAAACATTATGGTTTTAAGTGTCCAGGGGAGTTACAATGATGACACATAAACTTCATATTCTTTGACATATATGAGAACCTATTATTCATCTTTTTTTTTCTTTTACAAAGCATATTTTCTCATTTTTATCAAAGAGATTAGAGCATATGATTTTAAGAGAGTTTTCGTACCCAATTCATGCATGTGAAGGTTTACTAAAGTTGAGTATCTCATTCAATTTCGAAGTCCCCATGTTGAGCTTACGGAAGGTTGCTTCGGCTAAATTCAATTTTTGCACGGATCTTACCAAATTCAATATCATTTTGGTAAGTGCAACCTCAAGTCGGGTTATCGTGTCTTTTAATACTAAATTCTCATTAGTTAAATATTTTACTTTTTTGTCAAGTTGATTGGATTCTATGATTAAGGCTTTACAAATACTTTATAATTCATTAATCATATCATCTTTGGTACGATATGAGTTTGTTATTCTTAGTTGATTTCTTTTTTGTACATTTGGAAGGAATCTAGTGGACTTTTGATTGAAGACTTAGTTTTGGTGCTCTTTAGATTTAGATTGATTTCTTTCATTGTTGAACTTCCTCACCATCGAATTGTATTTTCGAGTGAGTAAGGCAACATTTGCACCATCACCAATTTCTTCAAGATTCGCATCCTCTTCTTCGATTTGACTCTCCGATAATTTAACTTGAAGTGCCACATTCTTGCTTTTATACAATTCCTTTTGATTCTCAATGTTCATCTCATAAGTTTTGAGATGCTCATCAAGGTATGAAGGTCCATTTGGCAAGATTGTGAGCTTCTTCAATAGCACAAATCTTTAAATTGAACTTTTCAAGAAGAGAACGGAGAGCCTTTTCAACACGTTGAGTGTTGGTTAATGGTTCACCAATCACTTGACATTCATTTGAGATGTCAATCAACTTTTCAAAATAAGATTTAATATTATTCGCTTCTTTCATCCTTAAATGTTCATATTTACTCATGAGCATGCATAGCTTTGTTCGACGAATACTTGAGCTACCTTCATAATGAATTTGTAAAGTATCATATGTATCCTTAGCCGTGAGGCAGTTTTGAATGAGTTTGAGCATCTACATATCAACCCATCCAAAATTTACATTTAAGACTTTTTCGTTAAAGCTAGCATTATTGATTTCTTCTGTAGTCCATTCGGATTCAGGTTTAACAAGAATGTCACCTTCTTCATCCGGTGGCAACATTGGAACAACATACCCATTGGTTATAGATCTCCATGTCCTAACATCAATTTATTTGATATGAGAACGTAGGCGAATCTTCCAATAGGAATAATTTGATCCATCTAAAATATTAAGCCTACCAATAGTTAGATTTGTCGGATCCATAGCTTATGACAACAGGACCAAGCACTTATTGTGTTAAGTGTCGGCTCTGATACCACTTGATGGGTGTCAAATGCTATGAGAAATAAAAACAAGAGATAGAAATGAATCAAATGTCAATTCTGTTTCCGAATGTCGGCAATTATGTCGTCTGACACTAGTAACAACACTTAGCAAAATAGAAACTTTAAAGAATAAATGCAACGGAATTTAAAGAACAAAAAAGTTTAAATTTTCATAAGTTATATATATTATATAACTTATGATGGTCAATAACCAAATGTATTGTATATATATATTATATACAAAAGTACAAATTCCTTTCTTTACATATTTACAAGATAAAACGGAAATGAATTAAAAGTTGGAGTCGCAGATGACTTCTGCCTGAAAAATCTAACTAAGTAGACATAGACAACCTCTCATTACAATCTCCCAGACAAAACTAATCTAGAATCTAAACAACAATTGTAATGTTGGACATAATGTTGTCAACACACTCAGGCAACACTGGTGATCCAGATTTCTTAGATGAAATCCTGAGAGCTCTCTTGGTATTTTTATTTTCTGGTTCTGGATCTTGATTCACTGTAGTAACCTCTCTATTTATAGTAGAGAGTCTTCCTTGAAAAGTTCATCGATCGGTTGTGGAGGTTGAGGGAAAGGTGGGCAACTGGTAGGATTGGTTGGAGACGATCAAGGAGCAAAAACATCTAACAACTTTGACTTGTTCCTCACGAAAAGCAGCAGCCTTGACTCGTTCTTCACACGTGTTTACCAACTCCTTTTTACCTTGTCAAGTCATATTTACTGCATAGTAATCATTACGTGAAATAAGACAAAATCAGTTCTGAAAATGTTGGTTCGAATGTTGTGCAACATTTGTCCCAACATTCTTATACATTCAAATCAATACTTCAGGAGATATGTTGGGTCAAATGTCACAACATCAAATCCAACATTAACACTAATCTTACATTGTTAATCAACTTATCATTACTGAGAGTATTAAGGAATGCCCTAAGGTTTTGTCTAGGTTTTAATCTGTAGGCGAAAGATGATGAAATCAACAAAATGCTGACTAGGTATATATATATCAAGCTTAGAGATCTGTTTAGTATGTGGAGGAAAATATTTTCTCTAAATACTCAAAGTTTTTTAAAAATTAGAAAAATGATTTTCCTAGTTAAAGTAGTAAAGAAACAATTCATAAGTGGCAAGTTGTACGGAATGTCTCCTTTTTACCCACGAATACCCCAACCCCACCCCACTCCTCTATTCAAATTATAATTGGTCACAAGATCAATGTCAAGCTTAGGCTGAAAGGTATTGCTATTACTATTATTATTAATAAATGGACAAAATTAAAGATGATTAAGACTCCAAAATTTATTGCCTAACTCAACCCCTAATTTATTGCTTAATTAAATGAATGATGGATAGACTATAGGGAAGGAATCAGATTCGTATGCATATATGATATATGTTTGTCCCAGATAATTCTCAACATAATTCTTTGACGTGGAAAGTAAAAAAATGATTTGATTCACAGGCTGTAAAATTCAACCTTTATTTACTGGAATTTCTGCCTTTATGACCTTTAGGTATACAAAAAATGACATGACTTTTCACTTTTAAAGTTCACGTCAACACTTTATGTTGTGTTTTTGGTCGCTGTTTCATGGAACATAAAGATTATTGATGGTGAGTCCAAAAATGTAAGTGAAAAGTGTTACCACGCTTAACGAATATGAGGGTGATGTTCTTATATATAATTCAACTCAGAACCTTCAGTACTTCAATTGGTGTTCTTCCATAAAAAGAAAACATGAGTTAAGAAATTCAGATAGCAATCTTGATTCAGGTTGTTTATTAGAACGCTCATATATAACTAATAGAATACTTAAAATGGTCATTACCTGCTAGGCTGCTACGACAGGAGGGTACGTATTTTCATTGTCATGTTTCTTAGAGTAAATGAATTATCAATCAAGGCTCTAAAGCTGGTGCTAAATGCTACTTTTATATTGATAATATCATGGTCAACCCAAAATATTAACGGAAAGTATATCTTACACTATTTGCATAATTCAACTGTAAATATGATCATTTCCCTTTAGAAATATTGAAAGTACTTCAATTTAATGGCTGAAAATAAATCCAACACTGATTTTCATTCTCTTTTTCTAATCAGGTATAAGAATATAAAATTTGTGAAGCATGCATTAGTTTAGAACTCTCTTCATTCACGTAGTAACATTTGTAAACCCAATGGATATTGGTTTTATTTATAAACATATACAATGAACGTACCTTCCCAGAAGATACTGAAGTGATTATATTATTTATATATCTAGATTGAACATGCATTTTTTCTCAAAAAGTGTCCACTTACTGAATACTGATTAATTTATTAATCTTCTCCCTATTGTTTAGTCTATTCTCTTCATTTCTTACGAGGTCCTTTTAAGGCTATATCTTTTCCTTGAATTGCACTAAACATAACTGAAAATTTGTCTCTCTTTTTCTTGGTCTAATTAAAAAGATACAGAAGGCAAGTAGAATTCACTATTTCAATTCCTTTTTCTATATAACGAATCTGTATCTACGTTTTTGGTTCAATCAACATGAAACTAATTTGTTAACACACACATATATAATATAAAACTCAAAAACTTTAATCTACAGACTTTGAATATTGGATTCTTTTTATCTACATACAACGAATAGAGAACTTTTAGCTGCCACTTGTATTCCAATATTTTTCTATTCGAAATTATTTCAGAATTTCACCAGTGATGCATTAATGAAACAAATAAATATCCTTAATTCTGCATCATGAGCAGGAATTTCATTCATTTTATAAAAATATATGTTAAGAGTCCCGTATCGGATATGAAACGAGAATATGGACTCCTTATATTGACTTGGACAATCCTCACCCTACAAGCTAGCTTTTGGGGTTGAGTTAGGCCCAAGATTCATTCTTTACATGGTATTAGAGCAAGACTCATTTCAATTCTTTATTCACCAATGTTGGGCCCTAAAATTATATTATTCACGCTCTAGTTAACAAGGTCTGGGCACGCGGAGAGTGTTAAGAGTCTCACATCGGATATGGAATGAAAACATGGACTCCTTATATGGACTTGGACAATCCTCACCCTACAAGCTAGCTTTTGGGGTTGAGTTAGGCCCAATATCCATTCTTTAGATGGTATCAGAGTCAGACTCATTCCAATTCTTTGTTCACCGATGTTGGACCCCCAAATTATATTATCCACGCTCCAGTTAACAAGGTCTAGGCGTGCGGAGGAGTGTTAAGAGTCACACAGTGGATATGGAATGGGAATATGGACTCCCTATATGGACTTGGACAATCCTCACCTTACAAGCTAGTTTTTGAGGTTGAATTAGGCCCACGATCCATTCTTTACATTAGAGAATGCCCTAAGGTTTTGTCTAGGTTTTAATCTGTAGGTGAAAGATGATGAAATCACCAAAACAATGAGTTATTAATTCTCAGAATTAACGTAAGCTAACTAGTAATATATTCACATTGATAAGCTCTTTAACTATTTTCTAACAATAATTCAATAATTAACTTATACAAATTTGGTTCAATTTAGCTTTCTCTCTAACTCAAACACTGTAATTTATTATTGTTGACCTAATTCTTACTTTGGATAGCTTATAACATCTTGTAAAATATCAAGTTGATTGAAATGGAACAGGCAAAATCAATCATTTATCATCACCTAGAACAAATAAAAATATAGCAAGTACTAAGTATGCCTGTTGCTCCCTCGTATCATTTATACAAAATGAATAAATAAAATATGTGACACGCACACATACAATTTTTTAAACTGATCTAGTAAATTAAATTCAAACTCCAAATTGGCTGTATGTTTCTACCATAATGACAATATGAACTATATTAATGTTTAATGAAAACTTAAAGTTATTAGCAAGCCATAACTATCTTTAGAATGTTACTTTGCTAAGTGAAACACTTCTATATTTGTACTAGGACTTATAAGCACGAGCATAATAATAAGCACTTAATAATGTTATTAATTACTTAGGCATACAATATGTTCTGGATCATCATAATATAAAAAGTAACTCGCTTTTACGAGTTTAAAATTCCTCACCAATGATGAGTGAAAATACAAAGAACATGATATAGAAGAAAGGGAGTAACTTATTTTACATTATCAACAACAATTTTTGTTTCTATTTTAACAAAAAAAGTTCCAACCGACTGTCGTTGTGACTTTGATTAAACAAACCTTTTTTTCTTATCTTGATCAAATTTCTTATCTTGATTAAATAATAATTAATCATAATTGTGTATATTCTGTATATGGTAGGTATATATTTAGTGATTCATTATCTTAACTCTAGCCTAGGATTATGTTTGTATTATGGGTATATTTACTACCACTTTGGAATGAAATAATCAAGAAAAATATTTCTTACATGGTATCAGAATCTAGGTAAAGTTCCTAAACCCTAAAAATACACTCATTCACCGTCGCCCCCCCCCCCTTTCTCTCCGCCGCCGACTCCCCTCTTCTTCCATCAGCCATGTCTGACTCAAAATCAAATTTTCATCCAGCCCTCACAGTTTCAAACATTAAATATCATATCTCTATCACTCTTGAGATGGAAAACGTCCATTATGCGACGTGAGGGGAGCTTTTCAAAATTCACTGTCACTCACACCGGGTTATCCATCACATAATTCAGCCGGAAAAAGGTAAGGAGAAGGTGTTGAAAATCGATAATGAAATGGAATTATGGTTGACCCTTGATGCGACGGTTCTCCAGTGGATTTATGCCACAATTTCAAGTGATTTGCTGCATACTATTCTTGAACCCAACTCCATGACAATGGAGGCTTGGGATCGCTTACAGGACATATTCCAAGATAATAAGAATTCTCGGGCCGTCACACTTGAGCAAGAATTCTCCACCACTGACATGGCGGATTTTCCCAATGCATCCGTATATTGTCAATGATTCAAGATTTTGTCGGACCAACTCAAAAACATCGGGGCGTCGGTAACTAACAATCGGGTCATTTTACAAATGGTTGTCGGCCTCACCGACGCATATAGTGGAGTAGGTACTCTCATTCGCCAAAGCAGCCTTCTTTCGCCATTTTACCAAGCCCGTTCTAAGCTCATACTAGAAGAAGCGGGTTTTTCCAACATGATAGCCACCGTGTCGAATTTCGCCATAGTTGTCGCTCCGTCCGATGATAACTCTTCATAATTTGAAAGTTTGCCACCAAACTGTCGCCAAAAGGGACGAAATGGAAATAATAGAGGTAAAACCCAAGGTGGTGGCAAGGGCGGTGGCTACCAACGTGGCAGAGGTGGCAATAGTGGCGGCAGATGTGGCGATAGTGGCGACAGCCAGTGGCAGCCGAGGGCCCAGTGGGGTAGTGGACTGGCACTGTGGGCCTGGTAGTGGCCTTGGGTCGTGCCTCCCTGCCCCTTTCCCTCGGGCAACTAGGCCAAGCCAGGCCCATGCCGAGACCATCAGGCCATTAGCAGCCCAACAGCCAACAACCAGAAATTTTTGGGCCACTGCCGAACTAATGGCAGCAGGCCCACTCGACAGTAGCAACCCCGACCAACATCAAGGCCGCAATGCACACTCTTGGGCTTATTTTGCCCGACGCAAATTGGTACTTAGACACCGGAGCAACGTCACATATGACGTCATCACAAGGTAATATCTCGTCTTATTTTAAATTGAGCAATAATCATGTATAATTGTCAAAAATGGTCATTCAATTTCAATTCGTGGTTATTGTACTACAAACCTGTCTCCCCCGAACCCACCGTTAACTTTAAAGAATGTCCTCCATGCTCCTTAATTGATTAAAAATTGATTTCAGTTAGAAAATTTACTACTGACAATTCAGTTTCTGTTGAATTTGATCATTTTGGATTTTCTGTGAAGGATTTTCAAACGGGGACATGTCTAATGAGATGTGATAGTCGGGGCGAGCTTTATCCAATCACCACAACTACACATCAAGCCACGTTACCATCCACTTTTGCAGCTTTATCTCCTTCTTTATGGCATGAACGTTTGGGTCATCCGGGAGCACCTGTTTTTGCCTCCCTTAAACAAAATAAATTTATTTCATGTACTAGAACTCGTAATTCTCATGTTTGTCGTTCATGTCCGCTTGGAAAACATGTTAAATTTCCTTTTGTTGCCTCTAATTCCTGCACTGTTATGCCTTTTGATATTATTCATAGTGATATTTGGACATCTCCCGTTTTGAGCTCTTCGGGCCATCGATACTATCTTCTTTTGTTGGATGATTACTCGAATTTTTTGTGGACATTTCCTTTATCTAAAAAGTCACAAGTTTTTCCCACATTTCTCTCCTTTAGAACCCGTTCTCAATTTGAACGGGACATTAAAAATATTCAATGTGATAATGGTAGAGAATTTGATAATGGGCCATTTTTGAATTTTTGCAAAGCTAATAGTTTATCTTTTCATATCTCTTGTCCACATACCTCATCTCAAAATGAAAAATCGAAAAGAAAAATCTGAACTATTAATAACATTGTTAGAACCTTACTTGCCCATGCCTTTCTACCACCACCATTTTGGCATCATGCATTATAAATGGCAACATATCTCCTTAACATACTTCCGAGCAAACAATTAGCCTATAAATCTCCTCTCAAAACTCTATATCTAAGGGACCCATCTTACTTTCATCTACGGGTATTCGACTGCTTAGGCTATCCTCTTTTTCCTTCTACTACCATCAATAAACTCCAACCCCGATCTACTCCGTGTATTTTTTGGGATATCCGTCAAACCATCGTGGTTACAAATGTTATGACTTATACTCTAATAAAATAATCGTGAGTCGCCACGTGGTCTTTTATGAATCAAATTTTACCTTTGTCAAATTGCATTGTTTCATGCCTCCTACCTACAAATTTCTTGATGATTGCATGCCCCCGTATTTGGTCCATAAATTGGCCTCCCACATGCCCAATTTTTTCCGGTGGCTCGGCCAGCAGCTCGGCCCAATTATCGAGTCCAGTGGATGCCAGCCCAACTGAGCCTCTCGCTGGCAACCCACTGCCGAGAGGCCCAACGCCTGGCAGTCCGCTGGATCATGGGCCAACTTCAGGCACGGGGAGCCTAGCTAATGCCAGCCCACTTCCGAGCAGTCCATCCATGTAACACCCCATATTTTTGGGCGATGGTTTGAGCATCTAGATATATGCAAATAAAGAGCTTAGTATATATAAGGACTCGGTCCCGAAATAATTTAGGACTTAATAAGTATGACGATGGGGATTAATAATAATAGTTGTATGTCCCCAAAGAGGTTATGACTAGTACTATATCGCATGAATATGACATTGAGTATATGAAGATTTTATAAGTCATTAAGATTTAATTGAAATTGGATTAAGAAATTAATTGTGCGTGTAATAGACTAAATAGGAAATTGTAGTAGAAGATGAGATATATTAATTAATAGACATATTGGGTAAGTGTTATTTGTGGGTGCTTTCCACGTGTGATCATGATATGGGGGTGTATGACTAATCTTATAATCAAGAGATGTGGCACTATATTGATAAAAGAACAAGGTGCTACATTTGGCCAAGGACACGTTTTGGTCTTAAGTAAGGACAAGAGATTTACTACTTAATGACTAGAAGGAGAAGTCAAAAAGATATAATGTTGGTTTCATTCGAAAACAAAAGAGATTTGTCTATCTATATATTTTTCTATACGGTACATTTGGAGAAAGTTATAGAAATAAGAGATTAGTTACATTTGGAGAAAGTTATAGAAATAAGAGATTAGTTTGGTTCTTTCTCATAGTAATTACAGAGAAGCACATTTGACATATGCTTAAGTAGCAGCCAATATTTTATTCTTTTTAGAATTCGACAGAGCAATAGCAAACATATTTTCCCTCTTTTCGATTCAATTAAGTGCAACAAATATCCCTTTCTTTCTCCCAATTTCAACAAGTAGCAAACGTTCTCCTTCTCTTTCTAATATCAAGGTATGTTAAGGCAAATTCTTATTTCTTTTGGCATGTTCTAAGTACTAAACGTAAACGTAATATTGTCCCATAAATAATTTTACTCTTAGTAGTTAAGGATGTTCATGTTATTCATTCCTATTGTCAAAGCATGTCTAAATATGTTCCTAAATTCTTATTGAGGTATGTGGAAAAGATGTTAGTATTCATAATATTAATCGGAGGTGAAGCAATATTACATCACTCCGACAAACTTATAGTGTCATATTGTCATATCATTCATGCATTACATTCATGTACATATCTTGACCTCAAAAGAGTTATATACTCTACTATATGTATGCATTATATATATGTATGGGATATGGGGAAAGGGATACGGCGTTGTATACGCATACCACCTGCAGCTGGAACAGATATACACGATGATGATTATTCCCATAGAGGCCAAAATGATATGATGGGAGACGGCGTTATATACGCATATGTGCATGACCGCATTGTGCATGGCATTTAGGCATACTATGGCCCTCAGAGGCCTTCTGCACAGACATGATACTTATATTATGGCCCTTAGAGGCATTCTCTACTAGTTGGTTGTTTCTTGTCTCAAGTTACTTGCAGGTCTCTATTATGCTATTTTTCATGTCTAACATACTCGGTAGATTAGTCGTACTGACGTCCCTTTTGTCGGGGGACGTTGCATTTCATGACCGCAGGCTCAGGTAAAGAGGGTGACGGTCTGCACTAGTAGGATGTTGGTTCAGCTGATATTGGAGCACTCTACTTGTTCCAGAGTTGTAGTCTAGTCGTGGTACGATGTTCTTAATATGCATAGGGGTATAGCGGAGCCCTGTCCCGAGCTCATGATGTCATGTACTCTTTAGAGGCTTGTAGACAGATGTCCTGTGTATAGTTGTCATGTATGGCCTTGTCGGCCTTGGTATGTATATGTATATAGGTTAGGTTCTTCCATTTGCAAGGGTTTACACAGTACCTTTCCAGTTTACTATTTTCATATGTCAGCAGGGTATCTCGTGGACCATGAGAAATTACGGTTATATGTTAAATATATGATTAGTGGTACTCGGCAAATAAGGTCTGTGTGCCCGTCATGGACCCCCGATTTGGGTCGTGACAGTCCCATTCAGCCCCCGGACCCATCTTAAATCTCGGCCCAACGGCCCGTCACTCGTAGTTAACACGTAACACGGATTTTTCAAGCCAAACAAAAAATATGGTCTTCACATCCATGTTATCAAATTATTGTTGCCCCGTAATCCTGTGTTTTTCCTTAATGACCCGAATTGAAAAATGGCTATGGATGATGAATATAATGCTCTTATTAATAATAGGACGTGGGATTTGGTGCTCCGTCATCTTGATGTTAATGTGATTTTGTCTATGTGGATTTTTAGTCATAAAGAAAAATCTGATGGTACATTTGAGAGGCATAAAGCCCCATCTTGTAGGTGATGGGAAGACTCAACATGTTGGTATGGACTGTAGTGATACTTTCAGTCCGGTGGTTAAACCAGCAACTATCCACACGGTACTAAGTCTTTCTCTTTCGAAGGCATGGTCGCTTCATCAGCTTGATGTAAAAAATGCATTCTTGCATGGAGAACTCAAACGGTGTACATGTATCAGCCCATGGGTTATCGAGACCCCACTTATCCTAATCATGTGTGCCTGCTGAAAAAATTATTGTATGGGCTCAAACAAGCTCCTCAATCCTGGTACAAGAGGTTTGCACATTATGCTTCTAATATTGGGTTTTCTAACAGCATGTCTGATCATTCTCTATTCATATATCATCGGGGTAATGATATAGCTTACATTCTTCTGTATGTGGATGATATTATATTAACTGCCTCATCAGATGCTCTTCGCAAGTCTATCATGTCAATTCTTGGCTCAAAATTTGCAATGAAAGATCTAGGGCCACTAAGTTACTTGGGGATAGATGTAACACATTATGTATGTGGTTTATTTTTGTCTCAAAAAAAGTATGCAAAAGAGATCGTTGAACGAGCTGGCATGTCCTCGTGTAAGCCGTCTTCCACTCCTATTGATACTAAACTGAAGTTGAGTGATTTTTCCAGCAAGCCATATGCCGATCCATCACATTACCGCAGCCTTGTAGGGGCTCTGCAATACCTTACTTTCACGAGGCTCGTCATATCTTATGATGTGCAATATGTGTCTATTCATGTATAACCCAATAGAGGATCATATGCATGCTCTCAAACGCATTGTGCGCTATATTCAGGGCACTCTCGATCATGGCTTGCATCTATATCCCTCTTCAACAACCACTCTTATTTCTTACATAGATGTTGATTGGGGTGGATGTCCGGATACCAGACGCTCCACGTTTGGTTATTGTGTGTTTCTCGGTGACAATTTGATATCTTGGTCCTCCAAACGGCAAACTACCTTGTCCAGGTCCAGTGCCGAAGTAGAATATCGAGGAGTTACCAATGTGGTGTCTGAATTTTATTGACTACGAAACCTTCTTTTGGACCTCCACTGTCCGATTCCGAATGTGACATTTATTTATTGTAATAATGTTAGTGCAATTTATCTCTTAAGGAATACAGTTCAACATCAACGCACTAAACATATTGAGCTGGTTATTCACTTTATTCGCGAAAAGGTTGCGCGTAGACAAGTACATGTCTTACATGTCCCGTCACGTTATCAGATCACCGATATTTTTACAAAAGGTCTTCCGCTGGTTCAATTTGAAGATTTTCGGGACAGTCTCAGCTAGGGATGACAACGGATCGGATCCTACTAGATCCAAAATCAGATCCGTTTTTCATACCTGGATACAGATCCGGATCCAGATCCATCGGGTCCATAAAAATTAAATCCAAATCCGGATCCATCGGATCGGATCTGGATTCATATTCTTGAGTGCATTTTCGACGCAATAATTTGCATGTTGCACATGGAGAATTGGACGATGACATCTTTGGCCTCCCTATATTGTTGTAGACAGATTAATATGTCCTTGATTCTATAACAGCAAAAAAAATCAGGAAGTCTCATAAAATGATAAAGATCTAATTAAATCTGAGAAACATGTACATATACTTGTAACAAAATGCATTTTTCAGTATGATAGATAGAAAATTAAATAAGTAAATAAGAGATAATTTGAGTATGTTAAAAAATGCTTGGTATTTAAAGAAGATGTTTCATTTAATCATTTTGGAGTAGAAAGGCATTAAAATCATATTGAAGCAAACATGGAAAGTAAATATCTTACGGCACTAATTTATATCTATAGAATAAATTAAGAGGTCTGTTAATTTATTTATTCAAGGAAACTAAGAGGTGTGAGAATGGAAGTTGGGGGTGATTAGTGGAGTAATAAAATTGTTGTTCCAGCCAATTCTTCCTAAAATTTCCAATATTCATTACTCCAAACCTGAATGTAAAATATATAAATTATGAAAAAATTTAAGAAAATACTTATAAAATTACATTATAGGTTATGCATATATTTAATAAAGAACGAATTCACGGGTCAGATCTGGACCGGATACGGATCTCAAACACAAGATCCAGATCCGATCCGTCAGAAACGGATTCGGGTCCGATCCGGATCCGTCGGCCAAATTTTGAAGATCCATATTCTATAAAACGGATCTTGATCCACCGAATCCGGACCGGGTCCAGAATCCACTGACATCTCTAGTCTCAGCATACGCCGACCTCCCGCTTCGACTGCGGGGGTGTGATAGAATAGGAAATAATAATAAGACATAATTGTGTATATTTTGTATATGGTAGGTATATATTTAGTGAGTCATTACCTTAACTCTAGCATAAGATTATGCTTGTATTATGGATATATTTACTATCACTTTAGAATGGAATAAGGAAGGAAAATATTTCTTACATTATCGTCCGTTAATTACAAAAGTGATATTGTCTTTTTGGCTTTTCGAGCCGTTACATTAGTCTGTAATTAGAAGCAAACAATTTTTAATTTTATTTAAGAAAGCCCCTGCCGTTTTTACCATATCACAATTAACTTTGTTTGCATGACGGCTCCTTATATTAAGAGACACAACGCAATTATTGTTTGAAAAATTATCACTCAAAATGTCGTTATTAACCAAGAGTCATTTCCACTGATGAATACAAAATGTTAAGCAAAAATGATGCTAATTGCAATTAAAAGACACCACCTCAGTTGCTTTTAAATTTCGCCGCGATTTGACTTTCCATACACAAGTTTTTTTTGTCCAAAGGTGAACGTTAATTAATTTCCCTAGCAGGATGGTATATGTATTTTTTTGTTTTACTATATGGTGTCCGATACTCGGATCAGATTAATCTGAATTCATGACTTGTAAAATTCATTAAAAGGGTATTTAGATTGGTTTTTTTTAAGTAGCTTATAAGCTAAAAACTAAAAGACATAAATTGGGATATCCAACTTTTAGCTTTTAGCTTATTTTTATATTTGTTTTACCTAAAAATAAGTATTTAAAAATACTTTTTACATTTTTCAAATAACACAAGAACTTAAAAGCTATTTTGTCCAAAAAGCACTTTAAAAAGTCAATTGAAATATAAAAATTAAATGTTTCACTAACATTTTTAATAATAAATACTACTTTAACTTAAAATTGAGTCCACAACTAGATCAATTGGGCCTTGGTTAATGAGGCAAAGATATATGCACTTATTCCACGTTGGAAAAGTCCAGCTGTAAGCCACATCAGGACCATGTGGCCCAAAAGCAGGATGGCGAACACATGGCCACCTTGTTGCCAAATCACCACTCCCATTTATTTATTTATTACTTGTTAAGTTCTTGTCCATGTGCTCACCTTTATTCACTCAATGACGCGTTACGTGTCAAGCAACAACGCTATCTTCACAGCTTCACTCACGTGAACCGTGAAGCACTAGATAATTGTTTCTAAGTTATGACACAATCTCTCTAAGGCCTATGATTAAGAACTTTTATAGTCAGACAACTATTATTATAGTATATTTAAAATTATAAAATTAAAAAAAATTATAATCATAAAATATTAATCATGTTCTGATCATAAGTTTTAAGAAAAAATTATAAATTTTGTGCTTAGTTAAACTACGTTGTATAAATTGAAACGAAAAATGTAATTTGAAGCGTTTAGATTAGCTCATGTCTCTAAGGAGTCGTTTGATTGGAGGAATTCAGCCAATTTTCTCAATATAAAATTTGAGATTGTATTTATTTCATGTTTGATTATAGGTATTAACTAATGTTGAATATTGATAATGAATTCTATATCAAAATCTTGATAATAGCTATTATATATTGAGTTTGGGATAATAATCTAGGATTATAGTCCCGATAGATTTCAAAATCAAGTCATACTAGGATTATAATCCTGGAACCTTCTATATGAATAAAGTAATCTAATGATAGTACATATAAAATTTGTCTTACTTTTAGGAAATACCTTCACCATATAAAAAATAGATTTAGTCTCTAATTTTATATAAGGATAATCCTTCGAATTAAACGACCCCTAAAATTATTAGTCCCGGAATACTCTTATTTGGAACCAAATGGCCCCTAAGAGTGCTTGTGCTGATCTGGCAGGAGATCGCCTGGTCATCATTCCACGCCTCTGCCACCACCGAGTGATGGCTATTGACTACTACCTGTTGTCCCCATCGTTAGCCTTACGTTACGCCTCCATCAACTAACTGGATTTTATCCTGTACTCAACCAACCATGTACTAGGTTCTTTTGGACAATAAGTTTAAATTGAACCAAAGAAGTACTAAAAGTCGAAGTTAAAAGAATTGTAAAAGCGGTGATTGTGTTTAACTATGAATTTCATGTGGAAAAAAAAAAAGAATTTGTAGAAGTCGAATTACATGAACGTAAACCAATATTCCACTTTAAATACACCTTTTAAAATTGATAAGACGACAATAACATATTCAGTGTAATTATATAGGTGGAGTTTGAAAAGATATAATGTATGCATACTTTACATTTAATTTTGTGGATAGAGGTTATTTTCGATAAACATTCGACTCAAAAATTCTCAAATAGAGTTGTAAGATAAAAATATGACAGTAAAATAACAAGAAAATTGATAATATGAAAATTTAAATTAAAATTTAAAATATTTAAAGAGTCCAATATAACTATAAATACATGATTGAGTAGAGTAAAATTAATGATAAGAATTGTGATAGTATGAATAAGATTTTTATATTCTTAATTAAAAAATTTAAATTTAAGCTCCGAGTGTGAAAAAATTACTAAGGGTAGGTTCTCCTTAAAGTTAAATAGGCCTCATATGTAAATCCGAATTGATGGGAACTCTAATTACCATTTATAGAGAAATAAGAAGAAAAAAAAAAGCAGAGTAAAATCACAATAACGCTGTCGCACCTCGGCGTTATCTGCTTAGCTGGACGCCACTGTGAACACCTAATATTTTCGTGAATGGCCCAGCTGGCAATATGCACTTAGGCACATGGCCAGCTACTACTGTCGAAATTATGGAAATCACGTAAATGCCAAGTAAAAGGCTTTTGTTTTGATCCGTCCCTCTCCGCATCTCTGAGGTGAACATTTCCCCGTCACTCTCTTGAGCTCATCGAAGTGACCATGTGGAGCGACTTGCCTTTTTTCTTTAAAAGATTTTTTTACTTTTATAATTATCTCACCGTTTCATTTTATGTGATTGCTTGTAGAGTAGGAAAGTCAAATTACTGTAAATTTCAATATGAATTATGGGTATGATATGTGCAACTCTTATAAATAAGATTTACATGTGTAAAACTACATAAAAATAATTTTATAAATCATAATAATTAAAATTTAAAATATTCTAACAGCTTTAGTAAAGAAAAACTTATCTAACGTCTTAAAAAGTACTTCGTTCATTCCATTTTATTTGATGCATGAAGTGAAGTCTAAGAAAATATAAATATTTTTAAAAATTGTGATTTAAAATAAGTCACAATTTTTTGTATGACTATATATGTTGGAGATAAAGCCGTACGGGATTGGTAAATAACTATTACAAGTGTTTCGAAAGGATAAACAACAAAGATTACAACAATAAGTTGTAAATCTTTTAATCTTGAACTAGAACTTCAAATCTGGATCTTGTATTCAGAAATACAAGAACGTGAACTGCTACACTTGTGGTTTGTAGAACCGTTGAGAATTCGAACGGTTAGAGTTCTTTGAGTTTCAAGTTCACACCTGAAACACTTAGCAACCAATTAGATAATCACAACACCACCGTCTGAGTCGAGATATGGTTCTCTGTCTTTAAGACAAGATTTCCCCCATATATAGGCTTTACGAAAGTGTGGAAAATAGTCTCCCAAGATAAAACGACAAACTATCAAATTGCAAAGCCTACACAAATGACCCCAGCGAAGAACACGAATAAAGAAGATTGCTAAGAGAATGATTGCTATCAGGAAAATCTGATCTCTTTGTGGTGTTGTTAACTTGTGTGTAAGTCTATAGAATTGAGTCAAATGCCTCAATTTATAGGTGTGCAAGATGGCTCTTCATATGCATATGTAATGGCCCTTCAATGCCAAGTAATGGACATTGAATCCCCATGATGACCAGCCAAGTAATGGCCATTTAAATGCCATGTAATGACCCTTTAATTCACCAATTAATGCAGCCAAATAATTACTGATTTATGGAGGAAAAACTGTCATTTTAATGCTCTAAAACCTCTCCATAATCAGCCAAACTTTTGGAATTCCGTCCGGGTGGTGTCGCGGCCCTTTCTGGTGCCGCACCATCTTACACTTTGCACAATCCTTCCTTCGTTTACCGAAGTGGAACACTTGTTATTTAGCCAATAACCGTCCATTATTCTATGTCTCAAACATTTACTTACGTACCAATATCTCTTTCACTAACGAAATTTACGATACTTGGCACTATGAGTGCACGTGTGTGGAAACGACATTTCCGACGTGCGGGGCCTCAATTGTTCAAGTCATAAATAATGGGATAAACTTAATTTCACATTAATAAATTTCCAACAATATATCTGTTCATTAAAAATAAAATAAAAAGTTTAAGATTATATCATTCTTTTAAAAAAAACTAAATTAAAAATATATCACATAAATTGAAATAAAGAGCATGAAATTAAGGAGTATATATTTTGAGGCATATGTGATGGAGTAATGGATTTGATAGAGTAAAAGAGAATATAGTCTTTGGACAAAGTGGAATGTGCATCAAATATAATATAGTGCTAAATTGCTCAATTATTAATTAAACTCCTCCTCCTATCTTAACGGAAAGAATTACTTTGCCTTGAAGCTTTTTCTTTTTTCTCTTTTTGTATAAACTTATAAAAACACGGAAAATCCATTATAAGTTAAAGATATCCACTTTAAGGGAATATAATCACATTTAAGGAAAGAATGATCAATACTCGAGGTTATATATTTAGCAAAAAAAGATTTAGTAAAAAATAGCTGTCCTCTCTTTCCTTTTCTTCTTCTTTTTGTTTTTAAAATTTCCCCTTTTTAGGTTTTCAAATGATGAATTTGTAGCTATAATGGAAGTTTTTGTTGGAAATTTGCCTTTGGCGGGAGTTGCGACCGATCAACTTTAACGGCTTAAACACTAGTGTTACGTATGTTGGAGAATTCAGTTCTTCACACATGCATGATCTACTAAGTACGTAGATAACCGTAGGGCCAAGAATCGTCAAATTTCATTGAGAAATGAAAGAGATATTGGTCCACGAAGTGAGGTGTTTGAAGCATGGAAAGTGTGGTGTTGTGTTCAATTCTCCCTCATCGGTAGAGGAAGAAAGAATTGTTGTGTATATAAGACTCGAAATTGGTTTGGGGTAGCATTTGAGTTTCCTTTGCTCAAGTGTTCCATTGTTGTTTTATCTTGGGAGACAAATTGTCCAGGACGTATAAAGGATACATAGGGGCAATATTGTCTTAAGGACAGAGTGCCACACTCGACTCAATAAAACGATTTCCATTTTAAAGTCTTGACAAAATTGTAATTTCAGTTTTGTGGTTCTATTGTAATTTTCAGATTTCTAGATGAATTATTGAATCTTTGTTTATCCTTTCGAATACTTGTAATAGTTATATACTTCCCGTACTGCTTTATAAAGTACCATAGAGTAAAATCTCCCAACAACTTAAGACAATGTGTATAGTATTACTATTAGTGTTCGAAAGATGTCGGTCAAAAGTTGTGTGACCAAATCTGGATATGGCAATGGTTTTCTGGTAGAAGAGAGTGATGATGATGAACGTGTTCATGGTGTCACCGCTTCTGAGGCCAGTTGGAACAAGCGCTCACTGAGGCTGAGGATGTCAGCTGGGACAAGAGGAGAAGGCGAAGATGTACTTCTATCTTCTGGCCCGAGAAGGCATGTATCTATCCCGGAGACAAAAGATCCGAATAATGGTGAGAAGGAAATGGACACTCGGTCGATGAAGTGTGAAGTGGCGAGAATCCGAAATTAGGATAAGTATTTTTCTTACTTGTCAAGAATAAAAATTAAATGATAAGTATTTTTCTTACTTGTCAAGAATAAAGATTAAATGATATGCGATTAAAATGGATTAAAGTAAGGAGGAATATGAAAATAATTTATATTCATACGCTTTAACAAATCGAAGTTTAATCTCATATTCTTTTAGTTTAAAGATTGGGTTTGTAGCGACTTAAAAAGATCAGTTCTTTTAAGTGTAATTATTAAAGTGTGTAAAGTATGTTTGCGTCTGAGGGAGAAAGATCCATTGTTGTCAGAAAGCGTTACCACACTTAAGTAAGCGCCCGAAGAATTATCGGGCACGATCATAACGGAAGAAGTCTAAAAGTTAATGGCGTGGGCACTGTCATATTAACTTTTGGCGAGGAAAGATCCTTCGTAGGATGATATTGGACACTTTCAGTCATACAAAGCCTCAGGATTGTTGGAGTGGGCCAAAATTCCTTTGATATGATGATATTGGACACTTTCGATCATATAAAGCCTCAGAGCGACCGGAGTGGGGCGGAATTCGCCATAGGAAAAGTAATAGACACTGGTAAGGTGGGCGGAGTTTCGGTCTTAAGCGTCGAGAGGCTAAGAAAGCGAGAAAAAATTGGACACTCGATGCCAGCAGCTGGAGTGGGCGGAGTATCAAATCACATATGATGCAGTTCGCATACTAACTCACGAGCGAAGGTTGTTCGTGTGAGCACGCCGCATAAAGTAGAAGGGGTTGGAGAGGTTGTCCTCGATAGGACTTGAGGAATGAGATCGCTCAAAAATAGGTGTTATAGATTCCTAACTTGGTTTAAGGGACCATTATTGGTCAAGCTAGTTTGAGATTAGTCAGCCAGTCTGTAATAACTAAGAATGGTATGAAATACGTCATGGCCAGAATGAATGATATATTTGTAATCAGGTACTATGCCATCATAGATTAAGACACGTTAAATAGCAAGTCATTTAAAAGCTAGCGAAGTTGAGATTGTTGCCTTAACTTTCTACATAAACCCTCAAAATATGAATGTGAGGTAGGCGAAGAGCAAAATCACCTTTCAAATTCAGTCGAGAATAGCGAAAGAAGCAGCTCATAGAACTTAGTCACACTACTTGGGTGATTTGAAGTTTAAACAAAATAGAAGGGGAGATAAATACGTTGTGATCTTCATTGATGATGGTACAGCGTATGAAATCCTTTGTTTGTTGAGCAAAGATGAAGTTGTTGAAGGCGGACCGTACACAAGCACAAGTTGGAAATCAACTAAACATGGATTACGAAATTCATAGCGATAGAGGAGAATGTGAAACATCGTTCATTAAGCGCTATTCATTACTACCTCCAGGTCTAACGGTGTTAACGGCGCAAACCGTCGCTAAATTATGTGGGCATGGCGATCACTTCACCGTGTCACGATTCTCAGTGAACTCGCGTAAGGACAAGGATAACTAAAGTGTGAGACATGGAAAGGATCTCACATACAAAAGTTGTGATGTGGGGGTGGCTTGGTAGAAGTTGGACTAGAAGCAGGTCAAGTTAGGCCTAAGGGCGTATGGTGCATATCAGCGGATGCTGTAAATATGTAGTACTTATCGTCTCTTGGCGTCAAAGAATCTTTGAATTCTTATAAGATAACTTTCCTTGAAAAGGAAAAAGGAGTAATTACTCAAGGTTAACAAGAACATGAGGGCTGACTATCGGGAACTAGGCGTTCCGTATCTCTGAGACTCAAAGTTCTTTATATCAAAACTTAATATTCCCGGATCTAGAACTTCGGGGATTCTAGATGTTGAACCAAGAAGGATCAAAGAGGGGACAAAGACTTGTTCGATCCTTCTAACTTGTATGATTAAGAAACGAACCATGGACATGATTAACAAATAATTGTTATCTCCCAAAAGCGTTGCTTTGGAAAGAAGCTAAAGAGAGAAATATATTCCATCATATAGAACCATACTTGCGTAATGGTTGATCTTCCTCAGGAAAAAGAACGCTTTGGGTTGTGAAAAAGGATACTCAAAGTGAGTACAAAGTAGATGAGATCTTGACTAGTTCAAAGCCTCGGCTACTTGTACATGTGCTCGAGGTAGGGTAGCTTAACATCATGGGCCATTGCGGTCTTGCGTGGCATGAATGTTGAAAGCAGCCTTCCCAATAGGAGAGTTGGAAGAGAGAATCGAGTTGGTTTTTGTCTTTGTTGAAACCCAACTACGAACTCTCGTCTTGGTCCACGAAAATGTTTACATTTTGGTCTGAAAGTTTAGATAAAGCGAAATAATGAATCGACCACGAAACATTGACCCTGAAGTTAGAAGCCAGCGGTTGGAGAATCAGCGATGCACGAAAGTAAAGTCATATTGAAACAAAGTCTCGATATGAAAGATATGGGTATCACGGATGACATCTTAAGAATTGGATTTCTAAGACATCTAGCGGTTTGATCGATAGTTAGCCAGTCGTTGAAGCCACCAATGGATATGAATCATTTAACTAATTGAAATCATGGTGCACCGTAGACAAGGAAGCGATATGCCGCAGACGTATGTAGTTGATGTATTGTACCTTTCTAATGGCATGGTATCGTCCTACAAACGGATCAGTTGAACTAAGTTTCAGCATTGATCTTAATACATGATCGATAGAAGCGTTAAGGATATGGCGATATACGAATTGACCGCTTAAACATCTTCGGATTATAGTATTACGGATGTCAGCGGTTACGGGGAGAACACGATGATACAAAGCCGGACATCGGATCGGAGAACACCAAAGCAAAGTAAATATGTATGGTGGGTCTTGGAAAATCCTCTAAGCAAACTTGCGTCGCGGATTCATGATGGTATCGGAGTTTATCGCTTTATACAAAAGCATGAAAGAAGTTGAAGTAACCGACTTCATTAGAGGCGTCAGTATTGAGGAGCTTAGTGTGTCTTGTTGATTATTTCTTTGTGGCTAGCCAGGTCGGCCGGAAGGACCACGAATGGCGGCGTCTGGACATATCTGATCGGATCATCTGGAGACATAAACCGTAGGCGATTGATCATCACGGGTGTCACTTTCTTTATTTACTAACTAAAGGGACAGGAGATCAAGTGTTACGCTGTCTAGGGAATGGGCTTAAAACCCAAAATATATGGACCAATACGATTGGTAACTGACCTTACTAGCTTGGAGATCGATAATTTGGTTCAATGGGAAAACTAAAGTTTGTAAAGGTTGATTAATAAACGATTGGAAGCATGAGCACTTCGAATAGTGATTTACGAAAAGAAACACCAAATCAAAGTTGTTCCCACGATAGGCGTTAAGTGCTATCTCTGATGTGGGTAGAGGTTAAGTTTTCAAAACTTGTAATGCTCGCCAACTTGGTTGAGGTTAGGTTTCGGGAAACTTTTAATGGTTCCTAACACTTGTGAAGTGGGGTATAGCGAGGATACCTTGTAGGAGACCACTATTTAAGTGAGCGGGCGTAGCCTCAAAATGAGCACTTAGAATCCAAGGCGTTGTCCATGGCCAAGCGGACAAAGCATTCTGAAGAAGAGAGTAAAGGGAATTTGTTGTGTTGGTAATTGACTTGACACTAAACAGCGGCGGTTCAAGACATCCGCGTTAGCGCGATAAGTAAGTCGATGGTATTCAACTATGGAAGGTTCAAAGTGGCTTACCTCTCCTTATCGTCGGTCATTTGAAATATTCTTGGAAATGGAAAATGCACCATGTGAGTGCGTAAAATCTCTTTCAAGAGGGGATTGTTGGAAATTTGCCTTTGGCGGGAGTTGCGACCGACCAACTTTATGACTTAAGCGCTAGTGTTCACGTATGTTGGAGAATTTGGTTCTTCGCGCATCGTGATCTACTAAATGCGTAGATAGCAGTAGGGCGAGAATCGTCAAATTTCATTGAGAAATGAAAGAGATATTGGTCGCGAAGTGAGTGTTTGAAGGCGTGGAAAGTGTGGTGTTGTGTTCAATTCTCCCCATAATCAGTCTGAGGAAGAAAGAATTGTTGTGTATATAAGATTAGAAATAGGTTTGGGGTTTGGGACCCAGGGTATCCCGTGGTAGTGGGTCGTGAAATGTAGCCTCGATGTGTATCTTTTTAGGAAATTAGAAGAACTTTGCGGAAATGCAGTTTGATCCCGAGAAAAGTTTTAAATATGCAGTTTGGACGAGAATTCTTTGGATGTCTGATTTGGTCCACAAGTTTCAAGATGTGATTTGGTCACGAAGTTTTGAAATCCAATTTCAGCGATTAAATGCAAGAACGCCCAAGCACTCAATTGACCATTTATTTTGCGTTGAATTACTCTCTATAATGGCCAAATCCTTTGGTCTTTCACCATTTATTTTGGTGGCTTTATTACCTCCCTTAATGGCCATTATTTGACCCGATAATGGTATTATGGGGCGATTAAACAGCCCTCCCTCACCTATATAAACACCACTTTACACCATTGTTGAGCACTACAAATAACAGTTTATCTGACTCGCGAAAATACCTGACCAAAATAGTTTTTCTCTGACTTCCAGCGTCATTTTCGTTTACTCGATATTCTTCACGGTAGCATTTGAGTTTCCTTTGCTCAAAGTGTTCCATTCTTTGTTTTATCTTGGGAGACAAATTGTCCGGGGCGTATAAAGGATACATACGGGGCAATATTGTCTTAAGGGCAGTGCCACACTCGACTCGTAAAACCGAGTTTCCATTTTAGTCTTGACAAAATTGTAATTTCAGTTTTGTGGTTCTATTGTAATTTTCAGATTTCTAGATGAATTATTGAATCTTTGTTTATCCTTTCGAATACTTGTAATAGTTATATACTTCCCGTACTGCTTTATAAAGTACCATAGAGTAAAATCTCCCAACAGTTTTGCCCCTTTGTGGTCATAAAAACTTGGCTCACTGAACAAAAGTTGGTCAAAAGTTGAATACGAAAGGGAGATGGAAAAAAGCAATATGTTCAAAATACAATAATTAATTTCATTGTTTAAACTTATTAAAAAGTTTTAATCAAGTTCTAACTTTGAACTTATGAGTATGATAGAAAAACCTAATGGAAACCTTTAAATTTATAGGAGATAACCTTATATATATGATGGATTCAGAGATAAACATGCAAACTTAAAGAGCAAGGAAATTACGTTGCCTTTTAATTTCCTCTTTCGGCGGGCACCAATATATTTCTTATTTTTGTTCAATGTTTTTTGGAAAATTTATTACTCCTACTATTACTAGCTAGTGAGAAGAACCCGTGTTAATGCACGGGCCCAATGTGTATTCATAAATATAATTTTTTTAAACAGTGTTAATTAAGTGATTTGAGTAAGAAATTTTAATGTTTTATGCAAATATTAAGTTTAAAGCATGGAAGACAAAGTTTAATTACCGAAAGTCATGAGGAAGTTTTAAGAAACATTTCCAAGCATATGTGCTTAATCAACATTTTACAACTAATCTGAAAAACATATACTTTCTCTGTCTCAATTTATGTGTCATTTTCGTTTTCTGAGATTTAAACAGCATAAACTTTGACCAATATTTTAAGATGATTTTTTTCATCAAATTGATATGAGAAAAATTACAAATTATAGCATTTTTATGCAGTTTTCAAGATATAAATTTAATTTTAAAATATTAAGTTAATTTAATCCAAATTAGCTACTCTCACTTCTTATATAGGAGAATATATAAAAATAATAATAAGAAATAATATTACTTTATAAACAATAACACTACTTTATGAAATAAAAAGAAGCAATAATACTACTTGAAACTACCTTTTCAAATATAAAACTGCATTATTTCGAATTAAAACAACTTTTTCAAATATACAGAAAATTAAAATTAAAATTTGAAACTCAAATTAAAATTGAAAAAGTATTATATTTGGAAAAGTAGTTTTAAGAAACAATAATACGGAATACTACTTTATAAAATAAAAAGAAAACCAAAAGTTAAATGTCAAATTGAAGGTCATTCACTGTGGGACCCCATTGAAAGGTAGCAGAAATTAGCGCGTGGCATTCCAAACTGAAGTGGGCCCCATCCTGTCAGCGAATTCATATAATCATGTACAGGTGATAATGCTATTAGTACAATCCCTTCAAAGCAATAATTATTGAATTTTCTAAACTACCCTCCACAGCTTGCAGGCATGTCAACGAAGACATGTCTGCTTGAGCCGTACCACACTCACTTCTTATATAGGAGAAAACAAAAGCTGAGAAATAAGTCAATAACTACAAAAAGGTGATATACGCATTGAAGAAGCACATGATATTGAAGTAGGGATACATATAGGAGTTCAATTATACATAGTTCGAACTAAAGTTTATTATTTTTCTGTGCTGAAACGATAAGAAGAAATACCATAAGATTACACTTAACGACCTAAATTATTTGACGATCTAACAATTCTTAGGTGATGTGTGTAATTCCTCTGTTTCAAATTATTACTTGTCATATTTAGCTTCTCGAAGATCAATTTAAAATATTCAAAATAAAATTAGATTTGATATACTTAATATTTTACAATTAAAATTTAGAGATTAAAAAATTATACTAAAAGTACAAGTTGGAAATGTTCTCATATTAATTATTAATATAATTATTATTTTTTAAAATATTAGTTAAAATTTAATAGTTTGACTCTCGACAAGCGAAAGATGACAACTAATTTGGTAAGGACGGACTAATATATAAGAAAAGAGAAATTTTAAGAATGTAAAGAAGATATTTTATTTGTGAGCTTAAACTGAAATTAATATGTATAATATATCAAAAATATCTCTCTCTTTTGTAGTCTTAGATATGTCATATTAAAATCATCAAAATAAATGTAGATCTATTGAAATTTAAAATTTATTAAATAATAGAAAATTACCTTCTTTTTTAAATACATTAACAAAAATATACGCATAAATTGGACGAATGATGTAAAACAAATGGTGTTTGTTATCATTTGTACAATATTGGAGGCAACACGTATTTGACCGAACAGTGTTTTGAAACGGATGCACGGTTACTAGAAGCCCAGTGAGGCTGATGTGGTGTTGTCATGCCACGTGCTAAGGGAAGGATCTGAAATTTTGTCCAAACATTTTCGTTTATCAAGGGCACTAGTGGGATTTTTCGGACATCGCGCGTATCGAAAACTTAGTCTATCGGGTTACTTTTTTTAAGGGCATTAGTGGGGTTTCTTTTATCACTCGACATCTGATAATCGTTTTAAGATTTGATTAATTTAAATTTACATAAAAGAAATATTTATAGTTAATGGATAAAGTTTTTTTAAATTTTAGTTTCTCATCTGATGTCAAGTATTCATATTGAAATCTGATTAAATTCAGCTTGTTGCAAAGTACATTTTAAAGACAGCGCTCCCAACAATTTTTTTTTTCAAAATTCAATTTTGAAATCTCCAATTAAGAATGAAAATGATAAAGTATCCTTTAACAAAGATAATTTCATACTCAAATCAAAATCTCTAGTTAAATATGAACAAAACTTATTATGCTTTGACCTTTGAATGGTAGTGAGGGTTAACAATCAAATGTGCCTGAATTAAAGGGCACCTTGGGATTTGAATGGCCCATACCACGCTTCCGTGCGAAAGTGACCATAAGAAAATTAATTAAAAAAATATGTGTATTTAACTTATATACATCGCTAATATGTTAGTTATTTTTTTATTAAATTATTAAAAGAATTTATATACATTGATAATATAAACTTTAATGATTTGTTTAGTTATTAGTTTAAGTTTTTATGTGTTAGTTATTATTTTTATTAAATTGTTAGCTAATATTTTTCTTAAATTTTATGAATAATTAACTCAGAAGTAATTCAATTGGGTACATATATGTTTCTATACTACCACCAACGTTTAAGAAATAAAGGTTAAATTTAAAAAAAGATTAGAAAAAATGATAATTCAATATGGAAATCATTGCTAATTACGAGTTAAGTTCACAAATAGCGTCCATAAAGGATGGTCTTAATTGTTTTTATTCTGTTTAACAAAATTTTTAAAAATAGCCCCCGCTTCAAAAAAATTGCTAGACAAATATTTTGTTGCATATGAGGCATAAGTCATGGACATAAATTAGTTTTTCTTATAAGGCATATGTTTAGGATATTTCAAGACAGTGACCTTGCTCAATTCACCACAAGTCTGCCTTAAATGCAAACGCTAGAACTTATTCCTGATGAGTAACAAACACAAATTTTTTGTTGCCATCAAACATAAGTTATAGTTTTTGCCTATGAGGCAAAACTTCAGGATATTCAAGACAACGAACCTGCTTAATTGACCTCAAGTTGTGCCTTATAAACAAAAGCCAAAACTTATGTCTAATAAATGAACAACAAAAGTTCTGCCCAATGATTTTTTCAAGTTAAAGTTATTTTTAACAATTTTTTTAAGCGGGGACAAAAATTCAAGATCTGACACTTTTGAAGACATCGTGTGTCACCTGGTTAATTACTAATTAGGGCTAAATTACTACGAAAGAGGAATATATTACGTGGGTCCAAGTCAAACCTTAGTGTCTAAGTTAGGTTTCTGTTAACAACAGAAATTAAGGGATGCATCGTCTCCAAATTCCATAGCAAATTCAGTTTTCTTGTTATTTCTTTTTAATTGTTTCTGAAATATATGTGTGTTCTTTTTTAAAAAAAATCTAACTAGAATTAAATCAAGAACAATAATTTAAAATTAATTAAAATTTGATATTTGATAGTTTATTAATCTAAGTCTAGTTAGAATTTATCTATCAAAGTCTAATAGAAATATGTTTTGTAGTCCTAGTCTATTTGGATTTTATAGTATTATAAATAGGGGTGTCTGCTACCTATTATCTCATGCTGAGAGGTAGCTTAGCTTGTTGCGAGATACAAGAGTTTTGAGTTATTGAGTAAAGTTTTCTACCTCTTCTTTCTTGTTTGATAAATTTCTTCTATATATGCATTGTTTGAGTATTTTTTTTCTTCAAATTGAAAACCAATATTAATAATTTAAAATTAATTAAAATTTAATATTTGATAGTTTATTTAATCCAAGTCTAGTTAGAATTTATTTATCAAAATCTAATAGGAATAGTTTTCTAGTCCTAGTCTATTTTGATTTTGTAGTATTATAAAAATGAGTGTCTGCTACCTATTTTCTTCAAGTTGAGAGGTAACTTAGAGGTAGTGAGATTCAAGAGTTTTGAGTTATTAAGTAAAGCTTCCTACATTCTCTCTCTAGTTTGATAAATTTCTCCTATATAGTTATTGTTGGATCTTTCACTTATGCTTATATTGTTCCTTTGAATAATTTTATTTCCTTCAAATTGGTATTAGAGCATGTGTGAGATTCGATCAAAGCCTTGTGTGAGATCCGACACATATAAAAGAATATAAATAATTCGTATTTATCAAATTGTCCCATTTTTTTGTACGATGGCAAAAATAATTTTGAGAATTTTCTTCAATATTATTGGACTATGGTCCATTATTGATACAAGGTTCGTGGAAACTCCAGAAGGCATAACATTGATTGGTGAAACTGCTACACAATTGGAGAAAAAAAATAGACAATTGAATTATAAGACATTCTACTACCTCAACAGCAAAATACAATTGCATTTATATAACAAATATATGCATACAGAATCACCAAAGGAGGCTTGGACAATTTTGGTGAAATCATATTGATGTCTTGCAGACATGAAGAGAGAGAAACTTCAAGAGCTTTGGAAGCAGTATGAGTTGGCCCAGATGAAACCAACGGAATCTGTCAAAGATTTTTTACAAGAATTAGAGAAATCGTTAATGATATGTAGGTCAATGGAGAAGTTCTGAAAGAAGTTAAAGTTGTTGAAAAGATATTGAAATCTCTAATATTAGAGTTTCACATCACGAAGACAATTCTTGAGACTATCCAGGATCTTAATACTTTGAGATTTGATGATCTAGGAGATGAATTTGTGATATATGAGATGTCCCTGAATCAAGAAACATCTTAGGTAGTGAAGAAGGCATTACATACAAAGGATGATCAACCAAAAGAAAAAAGAAGAGTCATCCAATATGACAAAAACAAATGAATAATGTCAGAACTCAGAAATAGTGTAGAAAAAAAGAGAAGATAGAGGTAATTTTTATTGTGGTGTAGATGTCTTTAATTGCAAAACATGCTCTAATAATGTCTAAATTAATTTATCAATGATTTTTTAGATGACGAAAAATGATAATTTAGTTGGAATTGATGCACTTTCGATAGAAGTTACTAGTATTTTAAGTAATGAATATGCAATAGACATGATTGATATATACAACATGGGTCTATTAAAAAGGAATAGAAGTACTCATCATTATCAAACAAGAAAAAATGTTTGAAGGTATTGAAGATGAATCTGGTGATGAAAGAAGCAAAAGAGTTCACTAAGAATTTTTTTTGATGATCTACCCAAGATTGTGGAAGAAATAATTAACAGTCCAGATCCACTATTGAAGTGTATGAATATTGAGGATGCAATCAATTTCGAGTCATTGGTCAAGATTGTCTGTTTTGAAGAACATGAAAATATTTTAGTTGACGATATTACTTTACAACATACAAAAAGACAAATTGAAGTTGAATGAGCATGTAAAGTCAAGTACAAATAAATTGGAGAAGCATATGATTTTAAGACGAGACTAATTGCTCAAGGATACAAGAAGAAGAAAGAAGATGATAAGATATTTTGAAGATGTTTAACATAGAGAAAGTCAAATTAACTTTGAATCCTGTTGAAGAGAAATTGAAGCTGACTAAAGATAACACCCGCAATTTTATTGATGCTACATATTTCAGAAAATTGTTCGAGAGTCTAAGGTGGTTGACTTCTACAAGTTATGATATATTTGTTCATGAAACGCTCAAGTTTGAAGATCTTGGTTTAAGGGAGGTTATGTTGGAATTAAACCAAGATTAATAATTTAAAATTAATTAGAATTTGATATTTGATAGTTTATTTAATCAAAGTCTAATTAAAATTTATTTATCAAAGTCTAATAGGAATAGATTTTTTAGTCATAGTCTATTTTGATTTTATAATATTATAAATAGGGGTGTCTGCTACCTATTTTCTCATAGTGAGAAGTAACTTAAATTATAGTGAAATTCAAGAATTTTGAATTATTAAATAAAGCCTTCTATCTTCTCTCTAGTATGATAATTTTTTTCTATATAATTATTGTAGTATCTGCTTATATTGTTACGTCCAGTAATTTTATTTCCTTCATAGACCCCTGTTATATGATGGACTTGAGATGCTTTATTAATGCGTATATTTAAAACAGTAACTTATATCATGTCAATAGATTGAGGTTAATAGTTCGTCTAATGATTATGTTTTGTTCGTTGAATATAAGAAGTCAAGTCGTGAATAGTATCACCCTGTTATTTTTTAGAAAATTAAAAAGTTGAAAACCGAGCAGGAATAACAATATTTAACTGTTTTATTGACTATAATCATCATGTGATTGACAAATTTTTCGTTGTCACTCAAAGGGTGTTTGGCCTCCTTTTCTTGTAATGTAAATGTTCCATCTGATGCACAAAAAGATGTTGTAATATATTATGTTGATTGTTAAACAGCATATTATACTTGGACTATCAAAAAATTATTAATAAACCAGATGAAAAGTTATATATATAGTTGTAATTCTTTTTTATATGAGTTGATTAGCATTAAAATAATTATCAAAATGCAAAGAGTTGACTCCCAAATAAAGAAAAAATATGCAAAAATATCTGTAAGATTGGAATAATTTTCCTTAAGGATTCCTTTCATTAATCACAATATATATAGTTGTACATAGGTTGATTCCTAATACAATAAGAATCATAACGTACCTTAAATTGTTGATTCACAATACAATAAGAATCTTAAGTTACCTTACATATACATCTATCATAATTACAAAATATACTGTGAATATTCGGAGAATATTCGCTAATACTCCCCTCTCGGGCGGGAGGAGGCGTAACGCTAAGAATTTGGATCGAAAGTCGGTGAAGAGTTGTCTCGGTAGTCCCTTTGTGAAAATATCTGCATACTAATAGGAGGAAGGCACGTGTAATATTTTGACCTGACCAAGGACAACCTTCTCTCGTACAAAGTGAATATCCATCTCAATATGCTTAGTCCGCTGATGTTGGACCGGATTGTGAGACATATAAATGACAGATATGTTGTCATAATAGACTATAGACGCCTTTCGCAGTGGACGCTGAAGCTCCAAAAGAAGATTTTAGAGCCAACAGATCTCAGCAACGACATTAGCAACTCCGCGATACTCTGCTTCAGCACTCGAACGGGATAACGTGGCATGCCGCTTGGCAGACCATGAAATAAGATTATCCCCAAGAAATACACAGTAGCATAAGGTGGAGCGACGTGTGTCTGGGCATCCTGCCCAATCTACATCCGTGTAGGAGAGTAACTTGTTTGGGGCAGAGGGGTAGAGATGTAGTCCAAAGTCCAGTGTGCCCTTAACGTATCTGATAATACGTTTGAGGGCCGCAAAATGGGACTCTCGAGGGTCGTGCATAAACAGACACACCTGCTGAACGGCATATGCAATATCAGGCCCAGTGAATGTAAGATACTGAAGGGCACCTGCAAGACTCCGATATAAAGTGGGATCAGAAACTGGCGCACCCTCATTGGAACTGAGCTTGGATTTTGAGTCAACTGGAGTTGGCATAATTTTACAATTTGCCATCTTAGCTCTGTACAATATCTCTTCTGCATATTTATGCTGACACAAGAACATAGTAGCTGCAGATCTGGTCACTGATATACCCAAGAAATAACTCAGCTTGCCCAAGTCGGTCATAGCAAATTCAGTTTTGAGTAGATCAATGATTTCATTCTTCAAACCGTCAGATGAGGTAGTAAGAACAATGTCATCCACATATAATAGCAAGTAAGCAGTGCTGCTACCTCGATGAAAAGTGAAGAGATAGTTATCACACCTGCTACATACAAATCCGATATGTATAAAATACATGGCAAAGCGATCATACCAAGCGCGGGGTGCATGTTTCAAGCCATACAATGACTTTCTGAGATGACATACAAACTGCGGAACTGCCGGATGAACAAAGCCAGGGGGCTGATGCATGTACACAGTTTCTTTCAAATCCCCATGAAGAAATGCATTCTTGACATCAAGCTGATGAATCGGCCAATGCATGCCCATATCAATACTTAGAACAGTCTGAATAGTAGCCGGTTTAACAACCGGACTGAATGTCTCACCACAATCAATACCCTCCTGCTGATTAGTGTCATTGGCAACCAGTCTTGTCTTATACCATTCCAAGTCACCACTATCTTTAAACTTGTGATGAAATAGCCACATACACCGGATAACATTCACACCGTCTAATCTAGGTACCAAATCCCAAGTGTTCTGCTTGGTTAAAGCGTTAAACTCCTTGCACATGGCCGCATTCCAATTAGGGTCCAGTTTGGCTATTTTTGGATTTTTTTGGAATGGGTGATAAGGTTTGTGTGGAGAGGTTGAAGTGAACCTTGGGTTTGAAGATTCCGTGTTGGGCTCGAGTCACCATGCGGTGGGTAGGCAACAATGGGAGGTCTGGGTGTGGAGGTTGTGGGCTGTCGGGTTCGGAGGCGATGAGTGTTCTTTGGAGGGCGGGAGGCGTGGCTGGAGGCGACAAGAATCTTGGTGGGGTGTTCGACCGAGAGTTGGGAGTTGTTTGGTCGGAGATGGTGTCGGACAGTGGCAGGGACGAAGCTGCAGGATCTGTCGGAACAGTGGACTGTCGGTGGTACAAAGATTGGATAGCCGGGGACAGACTCGATTCATTGAAAAATGTGTAATCGGTGGTCTGAAATTTTTGGAGATTTAAAAAAGGAAATGTCATCTCGTCAAAGGTGACGTGACGGGAGACGATGATTTTGTGAGTGGAAATGTCATAGCACAGGTAGCCCCGATGAGTAGGAGAGAGACCAACGAAGACACAGGGCATGGTGCGATGGGCAAGTTTGTGAGGTGCAGTTGAGGCTATGTTGGGGTAGCATAAGCAGCCGAAAAATACGGAGATGGTCATAGGATGAGAACCTACGGTATATGATTTTGGTAGGGGTCTTGTTTTGGAGAGTGGTAGTCGGTAAAATATTAAGAAGTGATTCTACCATTTTAACAACATAGACCCAAAAAGGCGGTGGAAGACATGCATGAAACATAAGGGTGCGAACCATGTTATTAATGGTACGTATAATTCATTCAGCCTTTCCGTTTTGGGAGGAAGTAAATGGACATGAAAAATAGAAAACCATGCCTTGTTTAGAGCAGAAATTGTGAAATGCCGAGTTATTAAATTCACGTCCATTATCACATTGGAATAATTTGATAGATTTTTCAAACTGTGTTTTAATAAATTTTTGAAATTCAAGGAACTTGGCAAAAACTTCAGATTTGAATTTCAGTGGGTAAATCCAGACAAAATGTGAAAAATCATCTAAGAATACTAGATAAAATTTGTGACCCAAAAAGCTAACAACCGGAGATGTCCACAAATCAACATGAACAATATCAAAAGGAGAAAAAGTAACATTGTTGGATGACATAAATGGAAGACGAGTATGCTTTCCAAGTGGGCAAGAAAAATAGTGTTGGGCAAGTTTTCCATTATTACATTGAATATGCTTAGTATTCCTAAGAAAAGTAAAAGCAGGGTCTCCGGGGTGCTCGAGTCTGTTGTGCCAAGTTAAGGGAGAGATAGCCGCAAGGGATAGAGGTGATTGCGGTCTGATAGCGGAAGATTGAGTGAAAGGGTAGAGGTCTCCCACACTATTGCAGCGCGTAAGAATTTTCCCCGTATTGAGATCATTCACAGAAAAACTAAAAGGGTCAAATTCGACACACATAATTATTACTAGTGAATTTTCTAACAGAGATTAAGTTTTTAATGATGTTAGAGGTGTAGATGACGTGATTTAGGGAGAAGGGTGGGTGGGGATGTTTGGTATGTGTGTTACAGTAACCTTCAATTGGAATGCGATGATCATTGCCGACAGTAATAAATTGAGGACACTTTAACCGAAGCAGTTGAGATAAGTTACCTGGCGATCAGGTGAGGTGAGATGTGATTCCGGTGTCCATGTACCAATTTTCATCGGGCTATTGAAGGTTCATGGTGTTGAAGGCCTGGCCTAAATCAGTGGGGGCCAGGCTGCTGCCTTGCGGGTGCTGAACTGCTGCTACTAGATGGGCCTACTGCTGCTGCGGGTGGGCCTGCCTGTTGGCTGGGGAGGAGCCCAATAGGCGGGGTGACCAAGAAGCCTGCTGGAACTGGGCCCCTGCAGTTGGGTATGGGCATGCAGCCGAGGCCCAGTTCCCTTGATTGGGACACAATGGTTGTTGTCCAGACCACGGGAGATAGGGAGCAGGAGTTGGGCCTGGCTGTTGGTTGCGGTTGCCCTTGCCGCGGCCTTTCCCTTTATTATTGTTACCGCGGCCTCTGCTGCCACGTCTTCCACTGCGGGACTGCTGCTGCTGGTGGTCTTGCGGTGGTGGTTGGGTGGTGTTGGTCGCCGGTAGTGTCATGCCGTCAACGGCTAATGCCTTGTGATTGTGCTCCTCTTGTTTAGCACGACGGGTCTCTTATAACAAAAGTTGTGAATGTGCTTTGTTGAAACTTGGGAGGGGGTCGGCCTGTTGAATCATCATTGCGAGTGTATCATATTCACCTTTCGGTAAATCAACAACTAGTTGAAGCACCATCTTGGTTTTTGACACAGAAGTTCCTATATTGGAAAGTTGATCGGTTATGAGTTTCAGTTGTTTACAATATTCAGACATGTTGTTAAAATTCTCGAGACGTGTATTGTTGAACTGCTCTTCCAAATACACGGCCCGAGTATTTTTATTATCCTGAAAAATTTCTTCTAGTCGTACCCAAAGTTCACGTGCCGTAGCACTTGTTTTCATGATAATGCACAACAAGTCCTTAGAGATGGTGCCGTAGATCCATTGTTTGACGATGGCGTCAAGGCGACGCCAAGTTGAGTCTGCAACATCGGTTGGACGAGGAACAGAATCATCAATATGGTCGAGCACATTGTATGCACATGCATGAATATAGAACAGTTCTATCCACATGGAATATTGACAATCTTCTTGGTCAAGAATTATAGGGATAAAATGCTTGATGTTGTTAACGGCGAATGCCGGATGAAAAGAAGATAATGAACGTTGAGGGGGGGGGGGTTGTCAAGTGTGCCAGTGGATGAACCGGAATTAGTGTGGGAAGTGGGGCGAGACATGGTGGCAAACTTGTTGCCGCCGGCCGAGAGGAAGGGAATTTTGGGTGGTGGTCAGCCGAGAGAAAAAGAGTAGGGATTAGAGTTTGGCTCTTGATACCATGTAAAATTGGAATAATTTCCCTTAGGGATTCATTTCATTAATCACAATAAATATAGTTGTACAGAAGTTGATTCCTAATACAATAAGAATCCTAACTTACCTTAAATGATTGATTCTTAATACAATAAGAATCCTAAGTTACCTTAAATATACATCTATCATAATTACAAAATATACTGTGAATATTCGGAGAATATTCGCTAATAATATCAATGCGGCATGGCATATGTAAATAAATAATTTTAAACAAGTGGATTACATGAAAGTTATTTTGATTTAAGAGTTCTTAGGATTCCATAATTTTTTTGGTGCTATACACAATATAAGGATACACAGCAACTTTCCAGTATGAGTTTATGTTCTATATTGTTATTGTGCAAAAGATATTTACACAGTCAAGTAAAATTTATAAGATAATTGCAAGTAAATTTATAAGAAATAGTAATCATCTATTGTCACAAATTAAACTATAACGATAATGTACTTTAAAAAAAAAACTGTTACAGTATACAACTTAAGTCATTTTAGTATATGTATATATCAACCATTAAACTAGTTCTAATTGGTGAAGGCTTATCAAATTTCACTTTGTTGAATACGTTATCATTGTGTCTATTACGAGCCAGAGCATCGACTATGCAATTGCTTTCTTTGAGTTATACGTTCACATAGGAGTCCAAGATTCTAAGACATCCAATAATAGTGTGGTTGGAGACTTCTATATATATATATTGTGGTCGGAGACTTCCCATTAATGTAATATATATATATATATATATATATATATATATATATATATATATATATATATATATATATATATATATATATATATATATTTACAGTTACAAGCCTAATTGTATAAGAATATTTATTTTACATAATTACATCAAATTAATAATTACAGAATATATGGAGAATATATACATATTCTCTATTACACCCCCTCAGTCTGAGCGGGAGGAGACCGGACGCTCAGATTGGATCTGAAGTCAAGGAACAACTACCGAGGAAGTCCCGTAGTAAATATATGTGTGTACTGATAGGAAGAAGGAACATGTAACATCCGAACGTGACCTATGGAAACCTTCTCATGAACAGACTGAATATTCATCTCAATATATTTGGTTCGCTGATGTTTAATCGGGTTATGAGACAAGTAGACAACAGATACGTTATAATAGTATACTATAGATGCCTTACGTAAGGGACAATGAAGCTCTAGAAGTAGGTTACTGAGTCAACAAGTTTCGGCAACAACGTTCGCAATGCCTCTCTATTTTGCTTCTGCACTCGAACGGGAAAGCGTGGCTTGCCGTTTTGCAGACCACGGGATGATATTATCACCCAAGAATACACAATAGACGAAAGTATATCGACGTGTATCGGGACAGCCACCCCAATTAGCGTCCGTGTAGGATATTAGTCTTGTCGATACAGATGAATAAAGATGTAATTCATAATCAAGAGTACCCTTAACGTACCAAATGATATGTTTAAGAGCAGTAAAGGTGATGCTCCCTGGGAGCATGCATGAATAAGCACACATGTTGAATGTCATAGGAAATGTCGGGCCTAGTGAAGCTAAGATACTGAAGTGCACCAATGAGACTCCTATAAAGAGAATGATCAAGCACCGAATTTCCATCGTTGGCACTAAGTTTCGACTTCGAGTCGACTGGAGTAGGCATGATATTACAGTTTGCCATTTTAGCCCCGTAAACAATCTCTGCATCATACTTACGCTAACACAGGAATATTGCATTCTCGGATCTGGTCACAGAAATCTAAGAAATAGCTCAACTTACCCAAGTTTGTCATGGCAAATTTGGATTTGAGCAAGGCAATGATCTCATTTTTCAGTACATCAGAGGAGACAGTCAGAACAATGACATCCACATATAGCAAAATGTATGCATTGTCATTACCTCGATGAAAAATGAAAAGTGATTTATCACTTTTGCTGCACACGAACCCTATATGTATAATGTAAGTGGGAAATTGCTCATACCAAGCCCGGGGGCTTGTTTCAAGGCATATAGTGACTTTCGAAGACGACAGACATAATGAGGAGATGATGGATGCACAAAGCCAAGGGGTTGATGTATATAGACGGTTTCTTTCAAATCCCCATGTAAGAACGTATTTTTTACATCAAGTTGATGAATCGGCTAGTTCTTTCCTATAGCAATACTAAAAAACGTACGAATGGTGGCAACTTTAACTAATGGACTAAAGGTCTCACCACAATCAATTCCCTCTTGTTGCCCCATGCCATTTTCCACAAGACTCGCCTTATGGAGTTCAAGCTCACCATTATCCCTGAATTTATGACGATATAGCCACATACAACGAATGACATTGACCCCATCTAGTTTTGGGACAAGATCCCAATTGTGTTGTGTAGTGAGCGCATCAAATTCCTCACGTATGACCGCATTCCAATTCGGGTTAAGCTTGACTAATTTTGGGTTCTTGGGTATAGGTGAGATAGCTTGAGTGGATAGGTTAAAGTGGACTTTCGATTTGAAAATCCCATGTTGGGTATGGGTTTCCATTCGGTGTGTAGGAATAGGGACTGGTTGGGCAATGTGAGAGGTGGGCTTGGGGATGAGGGGTAGTCGACGGTAATTGTGGGCAGTGGGGTTGGTGATGGTGGATTCGGGCAGTGAGGGAGTGAGGTAGTGTCGGGAACATTGGGCGGGGGTGTGGTCGACGGGATTGGCTATAGGAAAATTGGGCAGTGGGGGTAGGGGTGAGGCAGTGACTGTAACCGGGGGGCAGTGGGGATTGGGCCGAACCACGAGTTCTGTGAAGTACGTTTCTTATGAGAGGGGAAGTGTCCGAATCATCAAGAAAGTCATAGTCAGTGACTTGAATTTTTCGGACGTTTGCAAAAGGGAAAATGCTCTCCTCAAACGCGACATGGTGAGAAACTAGGAATTTATTTGTGGACAAGTCATAGCATAGGTACCCCATGTGCTTTGATGGGAAACCCAAGAAAATGCAAGGAGTGGTATGCTAATTTGTGAGGGGCCGTGGAGGCGAGATTAGGGTAGCATAGACAATCAAAAATTCGAAGGTGACCATATGAAGGGATCCGACGGAATAGAACTTCGGTAGGAGTTTTATTTTGAAGGGTACGTGTAGGTAATATATTGAGGAAGTATTTTACCATGTGTAATGCATATACCAAAAGGGAGGGGGAAGAGAAGCATGAAAGAGCATGGTACGAATCATATTGTTAATGGTGCGAATGATTCTTTCGGCTTTACCATTTTGAGGTGAGGTGTGGGGGAAAGAGAATCGAAACACAATGCCATTGTTTATACAAAATTTATGAAATGGTGAATTGCTAAACTCACGATCATTGTCACATTGAAATGATTTTACATCATTTTCAAACTGTATTTTAACATATGTACGAAATTTAAGAAAAGTGGAGTAAACTTGAGACTTATATTTGAGGGGGAAAACTTAAAGAAAATGAGAGAAATCATCTAATAACACCAAATAGTATTTATGACCTAGTTTGCTAGTAATGAGAGATATTCATAAATCTGCATGAATGATATCAAATTGAGAGAAAGTAACACTCAAAGACGACTTAAAAGAAAGTCTAACATGCTTTCCTAATGGACATGAATAGCAGATGTGGGTAAATTTTCCTTTATTACATTGAATCAAATTTTGACTTCTAAGAAATGTAGAAACTGGTGCTCCCGGGTGCCCAAGTCGACTGTGCCAGGTTGAAACGGAGATTCTAGCTAGAGAGGTATGTGGATTGACACTTGCAGCAGAATTGGATGAGAAAAGAGATAAGTCCCCCACACTATTATATCTCGTAAGAGTTGTCCCCGTACGTAGGTCATTCACAGAAAAACCAAGAGGGTTAAACTCAATAGATACGGAATTTTCACTAGAAAATTTCCTAACAAATATTAAATTTTTAATAATATTAGGAGCATATAGGACATTTTTTTTAGGGAAAATGGAGGGTGAGGTGGTTGAGTTTGAGTGGTACCACAGCCTTGAATTGGAATGCGATTGCCATTTCTGACCAAAATAAAATGAGGATTGTTCAAATTAAACTGTTGAAAAAGATTACCGGAGTTACGAGTGAGGTGGGATGTGACGCTCGTATCCATATACCAGGCATCGTCGGGCTGTAATAAATTCATGGTGATGTATGCCTGGCCTAGTTCGGTAGGGGTAAGGAGGTCGTATGGTTGTTATTGCTGTTAGGCAGTTGAGAAGTGGGCCTGTTGTGGTTGGGCCATCAGATGTGGCCCTGGAGGGGGCCCAAAATGCTAGGTTGCTGCCACTGGACCTGCTTTGGGCTGAAACTGTCGGGTAAGGGCATGGGGGCGAGGCCTAATTTTCGGAAATAAGCCAAGGCAGTGGGCCAGCCCACTGAGATGGATATTGAGCCTGTTGTGTTTGGCTGCCGGAATCGAACCATCTCCCACATCTTTTTCCTCTGTCGCGGCGTCCATTGCCTCGACCTCTGTCCCTGCCACCAGTGCGACTACCTCGCGGCTGTTGGCTGTCCGTGTGCTGTGGCTGGTCGGCGGGTGTGATGGTGGTCACCGGTGCATCAACCACCAACGCCTTTTGATTATGTTCGTCATGTTTGGCATGCCTAGTCTCCTCCAAGAGTAATTGTGATCAGGCCTTATTGAAATTGGGGAGGGGATGGGCTTATTAGATCATCGTCGCAAGTGTATCGTACTTACCTTTTGGCAAACCATTAATTAGTTGCAAAACCATCTTTATTTCTGAAATTGGTGTGCCCATATTAGATAATCAATCTGCAACTAATTTCAATTGTTTACAATAGTCGGACAAATTCACAAAGTTCTCAATACGGGTGTTATTGAATTGTTCCTCCAGATACATGGCACATGTATGTTTGTTGTCTTGAAAGATTTCTTCTAGACTTGTCCATAATTCGTGAGCCGAAGCACATGTTTTCATAATAGTATAGAGTAGATCCTTGGATATGGTGCCATATATCCATTGCTTGACGATAGCATCAAGCCTCTTCCCTGTTGTGTTGTCAACGTCGGGCGGATGAGGTGTGGTGGCGTTGATGTGATCAAGAACGTTGTAGGCACAAACATGCATTTGAAATAATTCAACCCACGATGAATATTGTCCATCCTCCTGATCAAGAACTAAAGAGATAAAGTTTTTTATGTTCATCACAGCAACGCCGGATGAAAGGTGTTGGGAGAGGATGAGGGATGAGGAGGATGTGTGACATCTTGTGTGGAGTAGGACGATCCCGACCCAACCCTTCCCGATACCCGCCCCGCCCGATCCCCTTTAAAAAAAAATAATAAACGGTGTCGGGGTTCAAACTCGGGATGGGACCAGGGCTCATCCCGCCCGTCTCGATCCCTATCTGACCTGCCATGTCCCGACCCGCCTGCCCCCATCCCGACCCGCCCCTCCCCTTTGCAAAAATAGTCATTGTACAACGACCATTTTCGATTTTAGCCGTTGTGCAACGGGTATAACGACTAAAATGCCCCCACCCCATAAACCCTCTACCCCCTTAATATTTATTTTTAACCCATAAGTTAGTCTATTTACACCTTAACCATATTTCTCAACTATAAATACTTCATTTTTCTCTTCATTTTTCTCTCAAATCTTGCTACCATCTCTCTATATCTCTCTCTACAACTCTACATTACCTACTAAATTTTTTTTTATTTGCTACTTTATATCAAAGTTCAAAAATTGGAAGTGAAGTTAGCAACTAGCTTGAGGATCATCCATCGAGCAAAATTTTCAACATCGATTACACATCGACGTTACATCGGCATTTGGTACCTTCGTTCCTTCTTTAAATTATTATTGTTACTTAATTATAATTATCGCACTTAATTTCATTTACTTTAATTATTTATTTTCATAATTATAATGGAACGCCTTGGACGTATGATTAAGAGTAAGGGTAAGGGTGCTTCTTCTAGTAAAGGTAACAAGGGTAAGGGTACTTCTTCTAGTAATTCTATTCCTAGTCCCGATGATTTGATTGATTTCACTCATATAGATGAAACAACTTTTTTTAATGATATACCATTAGATGATGTGGTATATTCTCCATCTGAACCAGACTTTAATTTTGACGATAATGTAGATGACACACTCACTAGTGCACCTCAACCTCAGGCTCAAACTGAGTCTCAGCCTCAAACTAAAATTGGAATGCCTCATATTCCCCCTAGTATGAGTCGAAGCCCCAAACAACAAAAATTAAAATCACATGCATGGTATTTTTTTGATAGGAACAAAGAGAATTAAGTAGTTAGATGTAAAATTTGTCAAAGGTCAAGGTGAGACGAGAGATTTATTGAGACATGTACAAGGCGAGCACACAACTAGGTGGAATTAATACCAGGGTGAAACACGGGTGTGCCAATGCCCTCTGAGTCAGAACAAGGTTCATATAGTGTCTCCGACCAAGTACAATGTCGAATTAACCCAACGACGGGGAAAATTATAGGTCATAAATATGATAAACACAAAGATAGGACAAATATAGCAAATTTTGTTGCGGTGGAGGGTTTGCCTTTTGCATTTCCTTCCTCTCCTGGTTTTATTCATTACGTTAGAGAAACGTATAATCCTTCTTTTAACGTTTTTTCTAGATCAACTGTTAGAAGAGACGTTTTTAAAATTGCACATGAATATCAACAGTATTTACGTTATGCATTATATAATTTTAATGGAAAAGTGGCTCTCACTTCTGATATAGGCTGTACTACTAAGGGTAATGATTATTTAACAGTTACATGTCATTGGATAGATCAGACTTGGTCTATGCAAAAACGTATTTTAGCAGATAGATATATTGATGATAGGCACACTGAAACTTTTATTGCACAAAATATTCATGAAATTTGTGATTATTATGGAATAATTTATAAAATTATGACTATTACATTAGATAATGCTACTTCTAATGATTATGCTATAAGACTTTTAAAAGTTCGATTAACTTCATCTTTTCCTGATCATTTTCATATACGATGTGCGTGTCATATTTATAACTTAGTTGTAAATGATGGCCTAAAACTTTTTGAAAACATTCTTGATAAAATACAATTTGCTATAAATTTTATTTTTAAAGGTAATAAAATACAAAGACGCAAAGAGTATAAAAAAAACTTGTCACGATTGTGGATTACCTTATAGAAAAATTTCTGAAGAAGTAGCGACTAGGTGAAATTCTCTATATGAACAACTACTTGTTGCTTACGATTATAGAAGACCTATAACTTTATTATTTAACGCCCATAATAAAAATCCAATGGATATGCTTGTAGATAATGATTGGAATTTTTTTTTAGAACTTATTGAATTTTTAGAGAAATTATTTCAAGCAACTAAGGAATTTTCTGATATTTATTATCCTACTATTTCAACTATGTTATTTTATATAGCTCTAATATTTTTGTTACTTAATGAATATATGAAAAAATAAACTTATAAGGCATCTAATGAAAAAATATTTATAAAATTTTAAAAATATTTTTTTCCTATTTCCACTATTTATATTATTGGTGTTGTATTAAATACGACTATTAAAGTAGACAGTTGTAAAACACTCGTTGAAACGATTTATGATTGTATAGCAGTACTTCCACCTCCAAGTCCAAATGAAGAACCAACCCACGAACCAACTAAATAAGAAGTTACGTCTAACATACACACTGAATGCAAAAAAGTATATATGTATTACCAACAACAAAGTGCAAATAATCAACCGGATTCTGTAACATCTTCTTCTACTTCGATGCAACCTTATTAAACACACATGCGGTTTCTGATGCTAGTATTCAAGGCCATAGAAATAAAATGTTTAGTGTTTCAACTTCTTCACAAGTTAGCGAATTTGATGTTTATATTTTGCAGGGTGTTGTAATGTACGAATCGATTGTCAATGAAGATGGACGTGAAGACTTGCTGAGATACTGGAGGGAGAACGTGAAGACATTTCCGACACTATCAAAGATGGTCCGAGATGTGTTTAACATTCAAGCGTCATCAACAACGTCTGAAAGCGCTTTTTCTGCTAAAGATTTAAAATAGGAGAGCACATACACTCATTGGCGAGAGACACCTTAGAGATTGCAGTTCTATTCAGAGATTGGAATCGAGCGGAGCGTAGAAGGTGCGGTCAACCAGAGATCAACGAAGAAGACGACTACAACTACAACAAAATCTTATCCGAGGGAACATGAAGCGACGTCGAACAATTTGACCAACAACTTTCAATTCCAACTGAAGATCCTCAAGACATTCTTAAGAAATTAGAAGAAATATGGTTAACTATGTAATTTTTTAATTACAATTTTACTATGTGATTTGCAACTTTTGAACAACAAAACAAAGTTGCAATTTTGAAATTGTATTACAAAAAAATTATATTTCTATTAATAATATAAGAGGCACAAAAACAGCATTGGGATGTTCTTATTACACTATCTTGTTCAATTATTGAAGTGTTTAAATATTTTTTAAAATTAAGTATTTTTTTAAAAATCCCCCTACCGACCCGACCCAACCCGACCCCCAAAACCCGTCCCCCCTTCCGGCGGGATGTGGGACGGGACCGGATCTATTCCTGTCCCGCCAATCCCGGTCCGCTAATCCCGCCGGAGCCCGCGTCCCGACCCTCCCTCCTTATTTTTTAAAAAAATTAAGTGTTTAAATATTATTTTTGTAACTAATAAAATAAATATATATAATTATAAATAATAATATGTAGTAATATTTTTCACTATGATTGAGATTGTCTGAGAATAACGTACAACTGCATGTTTATATATATATATATATATATATATATATATATATATATATATATATATCGATCAAAACTATTGAGTTCTACTTAATTTATAAGCAAAATTGTAGTTGTGTGTGAAAAAGCTAGATAGGTGCACCAAAGTGCCATGAGGTGTGGCACATAGAAGTCTTTACTCTAGGTGGTTATTGAGTTAGTTAAGTTTATTGCAATTAGTTTGAGTTAGTTATAAGGTTGTTGAGGTTTGGTTGAAGAGTATTTAATGGTAGTTAGATGAGACACCTTCTCTCCTTTATTATGTGTGTCTAAACACAATATGTACAACCCTTCTTCTTCATTACCAATCGCCCTCACATTCGCAGATGAGAGATCCTGAAATACACAACATTTAGGAAAGAAAATGACACTACAATTCAGTTCCTTTGTCACTCTTGAATCTGACATGAGATTAAATTTAAATATTGGCACACATAGAACATTTCTAAGAACATCACCTCCTCCCAGGTGTAAGTCACCAACATGTGAGATTTTAGTTGAATCTCCAGTAGGTAACTGCATGTTATCTTCATTTTCTATCAAATTCTTATTATGTAAGTGTTTTTGATTACCAACCATATGATTGGTTGCACCTATATCCACAATCCATTTTAACAATTCTCCAGTGTCAATGTTAAGTATACCTACCATGTTTGCAACAACACCAGTTTATCCAGTTCCAGGTTTGTTTTTGAGCAAGTTGAGAAGCTGCTGGTGTTGACTAGGTGTGAATTGACTTACTGGTTTATATAAAGAACTTCGTGTCTCTGTGCAGTTGCATGTTTCTATTTTTTCAGATAGTAAATATGCTCTTCAGATTGCTGCAAATCCAGTTTCCATGAATGCACTAAACATATTGACATAGATTGTCATTTCATTTGCGAGAAGATTCATGCAGGCCTCATTTACACTGCATACTTACCTTCTGCAGATCAGCATGCTGACTTGCTTACTAAGGCCCTTAACCGGTTACAACACACTCATTTGATGTACAATCCAGGAATGAAGAACATCTACATATCTCCTATCTAGATAGGTGCACCAAAGTGCCGTGAGGTGTGACACATAGAAGTCTTTACTCTAGGTGGTTATTGAGTTAGTTAAGTTTATTGTAATTATTTTGAGTTAGTTATAAGGTTGTTGAGAGTTGGTTGAAGAGTAATTAATGGATAGTTAGATAAGATGAATTGTATATATAACACCACATTGTATCATTTTTACTTTGAAGCAATATATCGAACACTTTCAGCTCTTCATTTCTCTTCTCTTCTTTTCTTTTCTCTGTCTTCGTTTCTGTTCTGCTTCAATGGCTACCATAGCCAATTAACTCATCTTTTCTCCTTCACATAGCATTGCAGATGATTAACATTGTGCCTCTGCACTTTGTTTAAAAATTGGAACACTTTGGCCTTTGCCGATTGAAGCTAAGCCCAAAATAGTAAGGCATCATAACATATATTATACGGAAGTGTTGGAAATTTACTAATGTGTATTAAGTTTATCCCATTATTTATGACTCGAACAATTGGGGCCCCGCACGTCGAAAACATCATTTCCCACACGTGCACACATAGTGCCAAGTATCACAAATTTCATTAGTGAAAGAGATATTGGTACGTAAGTAATACGTTTGAGACATAGAATGATGGACGATTATTGCCCAAATGACAAGTATTCCACATTGGTAAACGAAAGAAGTGTACGAAGTGTAAGATGAAACGAGTCGAAAATCGCCGCGGAACCGTGAAGGGCCGCGACGACCCCATGGCAGCGCCGCGACGCTAATTGGTGGCTTGGCTACTTGAGCTGAGGCGCTAATTCGCGGAGCCGCGAAACTTCACAGGCAGAATACTGCGACGTGAAGATGGAAAGTTCTGACTTTTGGGCTGGTTTTGGAGCATTGAATCTCCATTATTTGGCACATGAATTCAACCATTATTTGGATGAATGCAACCCCTCAATAAGTGTCATTACATGGCTATTGAAGACCATTAGTTGCCTAGTTGAGGGGTCATCTCCTTGCGCTATAAATTGAGGCCTTTGGCTCAATTGTTCAAACACTTAAGAAATTTTCTGAAATCTTCTTCTTCCTCTCTAGCAAGTTTTCTATATTCAAAGTTCTTCAAGAGTAACACTTGAGTTTCCTTTGCTCATTTGTTAAGTTGTTGTTGTATCTTGGGAGACTATTGCCCGACAACGTAAAATGATATTTACGGGGTAATCTTATCTTAAAGACAGAGTATCATCACTCGACTCAACAAATCACAAGGAGTTTGTAACGTTCTTGATTCCAGTTTGTTGTAATATTTAATTTATCCTTTCTAGCATTTGTAATATTTACTTACTTTCCGTTTTCTGCAATTGTTGTACCCCACAGGAAGTTCAATGGTCATATACTGTTGTTAGATATGCATAAGTTTATGTTAAATAATATAACTGCAAAGCTTTTCTTATAAGACATGTTTAATAGATTGATAAGTCCATAAAAGAAAAAAGCTTGAAGTTAAGAAGTAAATCCAAACTGAGAAAAAAATAGTAGTACATGATGTTATATGTTTGTGCCCACGGTGGTACATAGTTACAGTTGGACCATTGAAGAAATTAAAGCCTGTAACATTTCTTATGGGTAGGATTTATTTGTATTGTTATTTACTTCAAACTAGTATATCCATATTATGTGTTTGTATATATGCTTTTCAAACTTAATAGTTAACATACATATATTCTCACCGGAGGCGATTCTCAAATTTGAACTTTATGAATTCTCAATTTAAAGATAAATATCTCAAGTACTAGTAACTGAATTCTGAATTTTATTTTTATTCATGTTTAGTGTATTTTTCTTAATTACTGTCAATCCCTGATTCTCACCTTATTAGACCTCTTAATCACGATAAATTAATATGATTTGACGTAAATATCTTCTATAGATAAGTTTATCAATTTATTATTCTCAGCTCCAATCTATTTACCAAAATCGAACTATTGTAGTCATAAATTCATAATCAACGTCTAGTTTCCTTCGTTGCCTTGGGTATGATTTGAGATTATAAGGCAAAGATAATTGATATGGATAAATGGTTTATTTGTTTTGTATTAAAGATTCACGAGTTACCATATTATCATGACGCAATTAAAAAACAAAGTTACCATATAATGATACCGTAGAATTATGAGTCAAATGATATATTTTTCGTGCTGATATCAATGAATATAGGGAATGTAATGTTGAATAGTACTCACCTACTACGTACATGGAAAATAGTATAAGAACATTTAAGAAGATTTCAAATAGTTAGTTAATTTTTCATAGAAATCATAATTAAAAAGTATATTTATTTTCTAAATAATACTCGTTCCACCTTATTTAATACGAAAGTATTATTATCTCCGCGTCATTTTTTTTAAATTTGAGAAACAAACATTTCTTTGACTACATAGTTAATAAATTTACTTATAAACACATCTCACTTTTGGTCTAACCTCTAAATTTTGAATTTTATTTTAAAAAAAAATAATTAAGAAATTGATATTCGATTTTGCATAAAAATTAGAGTTTTAATACTTATGTTCGGAATAGTGTTATTCTCATTTTGCAACAAGATCTTATATATAAATGAAAGAGATATGATTAAGATTTATTCGCCCTCAAAAAGTATAAATTCGTAGACAAATAAAAAAAACTTTTCAATTAAAAAAAACTTTAACTTTTAATAAATTTATTCAATATAAATTTGAATTAATCGGATTGATAAACATTAAAATGGTTTAAGTAAAAAGAGGAAAAAGAAATAATAAATAAAAGAAGGAGAAAAGGAGAAGAAAGAGTGGAGAAGTTAAGGAGTTAGGAATATAAAGAAGTGGCATTCAAAAAAGAAAAGAAAAAAAACAAGGAGTAGTAAATAATTGAAGAAGAAAAAAAGGGGTCGGGAATAAGAGTAAATGAGAGAGAGAGGAGAAGACAGAAAAGGAGAGAGACAAAAGAATAGGTTTGAATTGACTTATTTTAAATGTTTTTAAATTAATATAATTTTTAAATAATTTTATAATATTTAAATATAATAAAAAAATATATTTAAATATTTATTTTTAAATTAAAAATTGTTATAAGTGATAAATCATAAGCCAATTCAAATAGGGTCAAAGGCAAGGTTGTCTGGTGAAGCACCAAATGAATAGATTGCTGATGCTGTTGATCATGAACCACCAACAATTTCTTAAATTAATCTCTCACCCCAAAAAAAAAGGAAAAAAATGAGCTTCTCTTTCTTCATCTTAACAACAACAATGTGTAAATCTCAATAAATGGGGGTAGAAGAGTAAAGTTTAGGTAGATTTTACTTTAATTGGCAGAGAGTTAGTTTTCGATAGATATAAAAACAAAAATTGCATCAAAATAGTAAAATAATAATAAACAGTAATAAAAACTAAAGAAATGACATAAATAATATTGATATGCAATAAGACTAACATTTCATTCGGATTAAAAAGAGTGTCCAATTAGTCTTTATTTTTTAATTAAAATAAAGTATTGATTTATTAAATTAAGAAAAAATTAATATTATTTTTTAAGATTTATCGTGTGTTAGATAATTTAATTTCAATAAATTTTAATTAAATTATTTAATTTTATTTAAAAATTAATATTTTTTTAAAAATATGCAACACTAATACGTCAGTGGTAGCCTCTCTTTCTTCTTGTAAAACTAAAACACCGATTTATCTTTGTCTTTCTTGCCAACGCTCAGCATTCATTCTTTGCTTCTCCCTTTTATATCACGAGATCCCCCATTTATGTTTGTTTGTTTCATGTCTTGTTCATATCCTTTCTTTGATTTCCTACTCCTCCTTCTTCATACCAACTCAAGGCCTTCTTCATAACTACAAATGGCTGATTCAACAAGACCCATAGGCCTTGATGGGTTAACTGATCGTTTAAGAAATGGATTTGAAATTAACAAGTCTGATTTTAAACAACTCGATCTAGGTTCACCTGTTTCACCTTTACGTACTACTCGCCAAAATGCCCCCAACACGACCACCACTACTACTAGTAGTAGCTCTAGTTCATCCGGATCGGTTTCGGGTCGGAATAACGGTTCTTCTTCTCATTTAGGTCCAAAAAAATCCGATTCAAGTCATTCCGGTTCAGTTGAAAGCGGACCTAAAGCGCGTGGGTTTAAACCAGGTCACGCTCGTTCTTATTCCAGTGGTGGGGGTAGTTCCGTAAATTCACCTCCATTAAATACACTCCCCACCGGAAATATCTGTCCGTCGGGCAAGATAGTAAAAACCGGTATGGCTAGTAAGTCAACAAAGACTGATGTATTGGGTTCGGGTATGGGTTATTACGGGCATGGTAGTATTATGAGGGGCGGGTCGGGCCAGAAATCGGGTGGGGTTGATGCCACGGTGGCGAATTTAAGAGGAATCTTGAATAGTAATGATCCAGAGGAGTTGAAGAGATTAGGAAATGAGAGTTATAAAAAGGGTTGTTTTATTGAGGCTTTAAGTCTTTATGATAAAGCTATAGCTATTTGTAAGGGCAATGCTGCTTACCATTGTAACCGGGCTGCGGCATTGATCGGTTTAAAGAGGTTACCGGAGGCGGTGAGGGAATGTGAGGAAGCAATTCGGTTGGATCCATCATATGTAAGAGCACATCATCGATTAGGATCTTTGTTACTTAGGTAAGTTGGTTGATAAAGTTTTAATCTTTACAATGTTTATGCATGTTTTGGTTATTGATTATCACAAATCTTGGCAATGTGTGAACAATCTGTAGTTTATAAAACTTTATGTGTGTGATTTACCATATAAGATGTTGAAAAGTTATGAACTTTGATGATTTTGATCTTCATTTGTGCCAAGGGGGGATGCACCTTCTTGTTTACTAGATCTAGCTGTTTTTTTAGCTGATCTGAAGTTATGGTTTGGCCTATTTTGGATTGTTCTGGCTATATTACTGTTACTTGTTCCCTATGTGCCCATTTTTCACAGGACAGCCCATTTTTCACAGGGTTGTCCTTCCATCATTTTCCCTGTTAATTTACTCCTCTCAATACAGTTTTTATCTTGTTCTTAGCCGACCGTGTTGTTTTTCAATTTTTATTTTGATTGTTGCAGTTACTTTCGGAAACAACCTCTCTACCTCCACACGGGGTATGTTGTTGTTGTTTTTGTTACTTTGTGGTTTATTGATCATCTTTAATAATCGTTGGCATCAATGGCGAATCCAGAATTTTCATATCTACTATATATACATAAAAAAAAAAAATTGACCTTGTGTATATTGTGTAATTTTTCATCGAACCCTCTTCCGCCCACTTGGCTCCGCCTGTGGTTGGCATCATCATGCTAGTTCAAGTTTATGTCTTATTACGATGCTTGTTCACTGAAGTGCAATAAGTTTTGGCAGGCCTAGTGTTTTTCTAGTCATCTTAATTTCCATTGGACTTCAGCTTGAAAGTTAAATTCTTTTCTTTTCCTTTTCCTTTTCCAATGTCTATACCTCGTTAGATGTTGGTAGCTTTTCCACTAACAATTCTATTGTTGAACATCTAATTTTCTTCATGAATTCCCAGTTACGCACTCGCTTCAGCATCATGCCGCGTCCTTGTCTGAGTTAGGTTCTTAGAATTCACCTTTGCTTATTTTGCATTGTGATGCAAGCAATCTAATTATTGTAAGGCTTGTAGTTTCGGACAGGTTGAGAAAGCCAGAGTTCACATTTGTTTCCAAGGGTATCAGCCAGATCAAATTGAGTTGCAGAAGTTGCAAGCAGTTGAAAAACATATTGGCAAGTGCACTGACGCACGAAGAGTTGGTGATTGGACAAGCACGTTAAGAGAAGCCAATGCAGCCATTGCTTCTGGAGCAGATGCATCTCCTCAGGTAAAGCAATGCAATACTAGTGGTTCAACTCATTAAAAAATGCAGTCCGTTGCACTAAGCTCCCGCTGTGTGCAGGGCCCCGGACCACAAGGGTCTGTTGTACACAACCTTACCTTGTATTTCTGCCAGATGTGGTTTAACTCGTTAATGCATGAAAATTTAAAGGTTTTTTTCTTCTTTTGGCCCGTCAGCCAAAATAAATTATTGGTGCCAGCCGAAATGTACAAAACCTATACACTGATTATGTATAGTGTATGTATATTTATACTTAATATACATAACCTATACATTTGCTGGCTATTTTGTAAATTAGATCACCGAAAGGAATTGGACTGTAATTATACCAAATTTAAATGCTGATACTGAATTACTGAAATTGAATTTACAGCTATTTGCATGTAGAGCGGAAGCTCTTTTAAAGCTACATCAAGTAGAAGATGCAGAATTGGGCCTATCAATTACTCGGAAGCATGAAACATCTACCGCCTCATCCCAATCAAAAAATTTTGGGATGGTTTCAGAGGCATATGTGTTCTTTGTTCAAGCTCAAATTGACCTGGCTTTTGGAAGGTCAGTTCAGAATGACTGTTAATTTTTTAAAAGGCTGTGTGGGAGTATGAGAAATTGGATCATGGATATTTGCAGGTTTGAAAATGCAGTCAGTGCAGTTGAGAGAGCTGGACAGATTGACCCTCGAAATATTGAAGTGTCAATTTTCCTCAACAATGTGAGGCTGGTGGGACGGGCTCGTGCTCGTGGCAATGAACTATTTAAATCTGAAAGGTATACTGAAGCATGTGCTGCTTATGGGGAAGGTCTCAGGCGTGATTCTTCAAATTCAGTTCTATACTGCAATAGAGCAGCTTGCTGGTATAAACTTGGGCAGTGGGAAAAATCTGTCGATGATTGCAATCGAGCTCTCAGTTTCCAGCCAAATTACACTAAAGCCCTTCTTCGAAGGGCTGCTTCAAACACCAAGGTAACATGCCATAATAAAATCATTTATATATTATCACTTGATTATTTTTATTGCCGTTGAGTAAAAACTAAATAATTTTTACTGTTAAATCAATTATAGCTGGAAAGATGGGCGCAAGCTGTTAGAGATTATGAGCTTTTAAAGAAAGAGCTTCCATATGACAACGAGGTTGCTGAATCGTTATTCCATGCTCAAGTTGCATTAAAGAAATCACGCGGAGAAGACATTCACAATATGAAATTTGGTGGAGAGGTTGAATTGGTTTCCGGTCTTGAGCAATTCCGAGCTGCGATTTCATCACCTTGTATGTTTACCTTAATTTATAACTTTAACATTCATTAGTCATTTTCTGCAATTCAGAGACTATGTTGGAAATTGCAGGTGCATCTGTGGTTCACTTTAAAGCATCATCCAACCTACAATGCAAGCAGATATCTCCTTTGTTAGACATTTTAAGCACCAAATATCCTTCCATAAATTTTCTCAAGGTAAACAATTATATCAATGCCCTGTCTTTTCTTGATGGGGCAATTTCTGATTATTTTATATGCACAGCATACATATGAAGAAACCTTATATTCATGGGATTTTTTCATTTTTGGTCCGTCGGCCAAAACTAATTACGGGCACTTGCCAAAATATACAAAACCTATACACTGATTGTGTCCAAAAATGTAATTATCCCTATATTGATTTCCTCTTTTCTGTTGAAGGTGGATGTGGAAGAAAGCCCAGCAATTGCTGCTGCAGAGAATGTTAGAATTGTACCAACATTTAAGATTTACAAAAGGGGAAGCCGTGTGAAGGAGATGATCTGCCCAAGTCAAGAGGTGTTAGAATCGTCGGTGAGGCATTACAGTATTTAAGTGCATTGATTGCAATGTAGTTGTGCTTCTACGCATATTATCCCTCTCCATTCCATCACTCGGAGTTCTTGCCATTACCTGTTGTGACAAAATTGAGCTGCTACATAATAATCTCATTAAGGAGCCAATTCAGCTAAAAAGCCAGCAGCCTTCAGAGGGATTAGTTTAGTCTTCATTTTTTCCCTTTTAATTTATTCATTCATTCCTCATTGCTGTCTTGGTTCCAACTTCTTCCCATCTCCATTAATCTCTTCCATTTTTTTCGTTTTTAAATCACTTTTCTTTTGCAAAATTTTAGGCTGTCCTTCCCTAGTATAAACTTCATTTGTGAGGAGAAATATTTAGTGAACATTGTAAAATTGATTTTTATGGTCATTTTAGTTGAACATTTAGAGAGAAGAGAAGCGGCTAGCTGGCTTTAGATGAGGATTTTAAACATGTATATACATGATCATATATACAAAACCATTGGAGGCCAAGGAGGGGGAAAATTGGATGTTTGGTGGGTATTTATGGTTTAGTGAAAGAGAAGGATGAATATGATGTTATTCATACTATGTTTCTTTGCTCAACCATTCTATCAATAAAAAAATTTATTTTTTTACTTGTTTGAGACTGAGACTGAGCCGTAGTTGTATACATTTCCATTTCTTGTTAAGTACCCTTTTAACCTATGTATTATTTATGATTTCCTTTCTTTCTTTTACAATCCTCTTGAAGAATTGCTGTGTGGGGCTTACAAGTAGGACAATCTTGATGGTCACTATAATATCAATTTCTCAATGTTAAGGGATAGGGGTAATCTGGTCATTTGCATATAAAGATTCTAAATTTCCAGCTTGTCAAAAGTACACAAATTTTAATTGATGGTCGGTTCTTATTACGGGGTGGGTCTGGTGAAGAGGGAAGTGTCGGGGTTTGATAGAATTAATTACTCTCTTATTGGGTTGTTGCTGTTGTCCCTTTCTTGGTTTGTCTATTTCCATCCTTTAAAGTCTCTTTTCTATTACTGTGGTGATCTAGTCTCACACACCTCGACTATTTTATCATCGTAAAAATATCAGATAACTATGTATACTAAGACTTAGGATATATGAAATGAAATCATTATCCAAAGTTGCCTGTGTTTCCACTTGTCCATTGTTAGGTTGTGGTTGGCATGAATAGCATATTCAATGTAAGGCATGCTTGTATATTATCACTCACATGAAACACATACACCTTAATTTATGGTCCTCTAAGCCTACCTCATCTTGGTTTTAGGTAGGATTAGAATATTGAATGCCTATTGGGGTTTGCCTAGCCATCAATGAAGTAGGTTAAGAATTATGGTCTTATAATAATAATGCCTTTGAATAAAATTGTGCAATATTTGCGCAGACTTGCTCAAACTTTGTTTAACGCTATAGAGTTGGCCTTGCCGACCTGTCAGTCGAAGGTGATTTTTGTGTACTCTTTGTTAAGCCCATACAGAAATTTATTTTCCGTGACTTGGGAATTTGTTGACTTTGGCAATGTGAACAAGAATTTTGAATAGAAGTTGAACAAATATTCGAAGTGACTTGGGAATTTGTTGACTTTGGCAACGTGAACAAGAATTTTAAATAGAAGTTGAACAAATATTCGAATCTTGATCATTGAAAATAGATTTCAATAAACAAACTCTCAATTTCAAATAAATTGGTTTAGGTTTTATGAATCTGCCGAGAAAACTAAGAAGCTAGAACAAATAGTTATGTATTTGGACTACCAAATATTCTGGTGGGGTGATATGTACTCCATATTAACCAAACATTTTGGTGGGTGGTAGAAATAACTAAACATTTCGGTGGTCAGTAAGTACTCCATCATTAATCAAACGTTCTGCTGAGTGGTAAGTACTCATTCCATCATTAATCCAAGATCTCGAGTTTGACTTTTGTAGAGACAGTTTTATCTCCAAAGTGATTTCACTGTGCAAATTTGAATTAGTTGGCCCTCAAAGTGATTTCATTGTGCAAATATAATAGTTTAATTTAGTATAAATATGTGGTGCGGATTATTTTTTTTCTCATTATTGGCTCATGCTTGGTTTACTAAACCACACTAGAGATACTACAATTGAGAATACGGTGGTTGAACAGTGTTAAAAAACAAATATTTGGGCGGCCGAAAATGACAAATACCTTTCGGCAGGGGAAAATAGATGACAAAAAAACCATTGGTCCCAAGTGAAATGTGATATGTATTCTTTAAACTTATGATATCTTAATTTATGTACTAAATTGTTTGCATAATGATTAAATATTTCATACGTTTTACAAATATCATCGATTGTATACCTAATAAATAATATATCTCCACCTTCTATCCTCCAAGTTCTTTTTTTGTTTTAAGAAAAAAAAAACTTTTTCAATAAAGAGAACCGCGTGGGTGCGTCCCTACCACAATTGGTGATGGTTCAATTCTTTTGGTGTTAATATGAAAATTGCTATTTTAAGTTTGACTTCTTGTCAATTCGTTTGATTCTTAGACAATTGTGGTAGTTTAATAAGGTTAATTTGAGTCATTGGGTTAATGAGAGCTTTATTATTTCTTATACTTTGATTATCGTATTATTTTGTGATAGTTACAATATCTTTTTTTTTCAGTCAGTTTTATCATATTTTCTATAGGGCTTTTTATACTGTTTTGAATTACTTGTTCTTATGCCGAGGGTCTACCGGAAACAGCCTCTCTACCTCCCCCAATGTAAAAGTAAAGTCTGTGTATACTCTACCCTCTCCAGACCTTACTTTGTGAAATTTCACTGAATATGTTACGTTGTTGTTGGGTTAATGAGGACCCATTGGCCGTTGCACTTTGGAAGTATTCTAATGATTATAGAAACGTCAAAATGTTACTTTAGTTCACTTACTTATCTCGTCAAATTGTAAAAGATACTCCTTCCGGCATAAAAAGATTATCATAATTTAACTTGATATAAATTTTAAGAAATAAAAAAAGACTTTTGAAATATATGATTCAAAACAAGTCTTAGATATTTATGTGGATGTACATTATCTTATGTTAGATTATTTCTAATATAGAAACGTGTCGGTCTTTATGGAACAAACTAAGTCCGAAAGTAAGATAATCTTTTTGAAATGAAAGAAATAATTACTATGAGACGTTACATAAAAAATTAACTCGGGTTGAAGTGGAAGAATAATACGAAAAGCATTTACTATAATATGGTGAATGCAGACC